>JAHVAK010000643.1:3495000-3865747 GCA_019845155.1 Luehdorfia chinensis
TGGCGATTGGTTACGCCTTAAAATTTTCTGCCACGCACTTTGAGGATTCTGATGCAGCTAGTTTTTCCGAAGCGATATATTTTTTTTATGAAAGATAGTGACGATACGAACAAATCGTCGATCGGTAAGTGCAACGTCAGTCCAGCAAATGTGTCACGCAGGACGTTTATGTATAGCGCCACACTGCGCCCGACACCCAGAGACATCAGTTATTAAGTCCCATGTCCCCAGTAATTACACTAGCAATGATCGCCATTAAGAACGAAACACAGTAACGTTTGCACACTACCGCTTCACGGCAATCGCAAGTATTAAGTAAAATTATAAATAACCAACATCAACAACGCGTTTCCAATTTCCTTTGTCCGACAATCCGCAACCGACGAGCATGTATGAAAACGCTGATAAAAGTAGAAACTAAAGATGTGTGTCAGGATCGTAGCATGTGGAAAGAATTGGTCTCTGCCTACCCTGCCTTTGATGATGATGACGACGGTCCTGGGTATACTACAAAAATCGAAATACGAAGTTTCGCACGTTTCCTACCACGATATCACCCTTAACTAAACATTCATTCTATTGGTTGCCTGTGGATCCGTAATAAGGCCGTCCTTAGAAGTTGCATCCGAAGTAATTAGTTAGTAGGGTTTATGTTTGACGTCTGTCGTCGCTTCGAATCGATCTGAAACTTCGTACTTCGCTTTTCATAATAGGCCCCCTGTGCCACCTGCATTCCATTGACTTCCCGCACAACAGTGCAGATTTAACCATGCAGCTCCATCTAGTGGGTGATGTACACCGCTTGCCGGTACCAGGTTGCCGGTTTCCTTCATTATTCGTTATTTTTTTTATTGTCAACGAAATAAAAATAAGATATGGATCTCCATCTAAGTGTTAATGTAATAAAACCATCTTAGACAATTATTATTTTGTCTGAAACAGTTTAATTTCAATTAAGCTTTAGTAATTGAAGTTACACACAAGATTCACTTCCGTGCTTCTGAATTACTGTGTCCATTTTCAATTGTTCATAATTAAAACATTTAAATATTTAGCTGATGTGAAGCTGCTTCGTTGCTAGAATTAAACATTGGAGGCGCTGTTTTGTCATTAACTAATTACTTCTAGAATTTAGAACCTCATAAAAAATATATTTTTTTTTCAGTACGTGTTCTGCCATCTATGGACTTAAAACGTATGTAGCAACAATCTTTTACTATTGCAGAGCCATCTTACGAAATTTTTTGGACATTACTTGAATCTTTATACAACAAATTTCAGTAAAGTTTAACGCCATCTATTTTTCTTTTGTACAACTAAATCAGTTTGGTTAGGTTAGTTGTGTAATGTTTTTAAAAAACGTACTAGAGGGCGCTTATTTTTAAATATAATTTTAAAAAAATAATTTATGGATTTTTTTACTTTTAAAATATGAAAATTAGTTTGGAACATTAATTTTGTAATTGAATTATGAAAAAATATTTATTAATTACTAATTGATTTTCCATACTTAATTACTTTTATTATAAATTAAATAAATAAAAACTTTTTTCCAAAAATAAGCTCCACCGTGACAGTGAATGTTCACTGCCGTGACCAGGATTCGAACCTGGGTTACTACGGCCACAACGTAGGGTCCTAACCACTAGACGATCACGGCTGTCGGAGCAGTGAGAGATCGTGTGAAATTCTGTACTATGTTAAAATTCTTTAAATAATATGCAAATATAAGTAAACTTTACACATGGTTTTGTACCAGTAGTAGTCATATAAATAAATTTAAATTACTTTCTTTTCCACAGCAATACTCGAGTGTTGCTAGTTGCCATAAAATTGTAAATGATAAAATAAAAAAAATAAGTAGGGACGTCGTACTGCAGGACTCATGCCTCATTTCTGGCTGAGTTTTAGAGCTTAAAGAGTGTAATGCTGCTCCTATGCGGCCCGACGGACACTACGTGCCTTATAAACATTTTTAAATAGAAATTCTTTTTAGTTCTAAGAATTAGCATTTAAATTTGCAATTAACAATTTAACTAATACTCAGTTACGACTTACCACAATAATATGTCTCACAGTCTTACACATATATATTAACATTTATTCATTAAAACGCATGCATCTCAGTACCCGTGACAGGAGTGAATTTTCTTATATTTATTACAAAATATAAATATGAATTAACAGAGATATTACTCACTCAACTAAAAGCTCAATAAGTAAACAATTATTATATAATCTATAAATTAATCAAGTACAAAAACAAGCTCAGGAACGAGTATAGTTCTGACGAGTACTCTCTTTTTCTGTTTTCGGTCGCTTTTGGGTAGTGGTATATTTTTGAAAATATTCCATGCATGGGTGCATCAGGGGTCACAGAGGGATCATGACCATGGGTCCTGTAAAGTACTCGGTACTCTTTTAAACTATTTATAAACGTCGGGTTATAAATAGTTTAAAAATTAAATGCGATAAAATCCGTAAAAGTGGTTTTATTAAATGTGTAATATTCGCGTAAATATAAGAAATCATTATTTTAATAAAGAGAATTTTTTTAATAAAGAGTTTTTTGGATATTTACGGATACTGTGCCGTGTGGTAGCGGCTTAAGAGAATCTACCACCCTATCTCATCCCGTGGGTGTCGTAAAAGTCGACAGAGGGTAAATGAAAACCAAGAGATGGGCAGCAGGATCTTCCTGTAATATCCTAATAAATAAACTGCGGTTGCCAACCTTTGTAAAATGAGAGCTACACATTTTTGTGGCAATCTATTGGGGAGGACTGTGTTCAGCGGTGTACTAGTGATAGGCTGAAATGATGATGATGATGATAGCAAGCCAGTATATGCATCACATACATTATAGATAGATATTACCTCATAGAGTACATACAAGTTAACAAATTTTACAAAAAACTAAAACAGAAATCTGTGTGCACTGCAATAGTACAAATAGGCCGCAGCTCATTGCACTTATTGTTCACAAGGAAGCAATGCACTAGCTTTTCCCATGACACTAACAGGTCCCGCAGAGGTGAGAACTTCTATTAGTAATCGTAAGATGTCGCCACGATCGAAATAAGCCGAGTGCGATCATCAATTTTTGTAGCAGGGGACATTGACTTGATACATGACGTCTTTGTTATGCGTACGTCTCATTCCACAACTGCATATATCTCGGAGCGAGCCTCTCGAGAAACCAGAACGGCGGCTAAATGGGCGTGAGGACATAGCTTTTCTTATGCAAGACACGGTCGCCATGTAATAAGTATTTAACAGGATATTCATGTAATGGTTATAGAATCAGGCGTTACTTTGCGGAAATCCATTATAATGAAGGACAGGACAAAAGTAAAGTTACAGCCTACAAATGTCCCATTGCTGAGCACAGGCCTCCTCTCATTTCTGAGAGGGTTTTGGAGCGGGGAATAGGCCGCCACGCTGCTCCAATGCGGGTTGGCGGACTTCAAATGTCCTCGAAATATTTCTATTCTTCGGATATGCGGGTTTCCTCAGGATGTTTTCCTTCACCGCTGAGCACGTGGTAAATCAGCACTTAAAATTTTAGAACAATTTTAGAGGTGCTGTCACCGCAACCCAGGTACCCAGGAACCCAGGTTACTCGCGTATTATGAAATTAAAGGCGAGCACCCGGCCCCTGAGCTACCACGGCATGCATGCAAAATATAAAATGGTGTATATTACCTACTTTTAGAAGAGCTTCGCCCGCCCTCCCTCAGCCACCGGGAACCGCCAGCTAGGTAATATAGTATACACCACTTAAGTCGAAACCACAACACGTGTTTCACCTCAAAACGAGGTATTATCAAGTGTTATAGACTGTGCGACAGACAGCCGCCGATTTATTTATTGCTTTCAAATTTCGTCTAATACGTCAAATATAAGGTCTTCAGTCAGTAACAAGACAGAAACAGTTTCGATAATTGTAGACATAAAAAAAAAAAATTGGCATCCAATTAATGTTCAACTGCTTAGCAAAAGCCTTTCATTTATTTTTGAGCGGGCTTTGAAACTAGAAATAGTCTGCTACGTATCTCCAGTGCTCTTTCGCGAACTCCACAGGTAGATATAAATATTTTATATTCCTGATGGTAAGTGCCTAACTAATGCTGTGTAGTAATGTGTGAACGGAAACATAGTAATGTTTTCACACGCTGCCGTCATGACGACATAATAAATGGCACTGCGGTGGTGCCCACCCAGACTTATCCTACCGTTGACCTGCTATGGATATTCCTGTTGGTAAAGTAGCTCCTGTTCAGTTTTCCCATATTTTCTGCAAGCATGGCGACCCTCTTACGCCGCATGACCATGAATAAGCATCGCAAATGTGGTGCATGTACTCGTCTGCATTTGTAATTTCGATCGCCCCTCGCAGCGTCGCGCGTACTGTTTGTCGCAAACTAGCCGCCTTGTTAGTGCTCATGACTTTACAAACCCTGTAACTGGTCAAATTTTATATCTCTTCAGTAAAAAAAATACTTTGTAACTCTTTTAAAATATAATTATAAATATATTCTGAAACAGTACGATAATTAACATTTCTTATTTTGATTTTTTATATTTACGCGAATACTACACATTTAAATAAAACCATTTTTAACGGATTTTATCGCGTTTAAATTTGAACTATTTATAACCTGGATACCGTTGCAAGACTTCAAGAAACAGTAAGCTTTTTCTGCGTAGATCGGAACAAAAAAATAATAACTAAAAGCTGAAGGTACTCTCGGTTAACTATGACATCAGGACATCTGTCACCTCAGTCCTCCCGTGACCAGGGGTGCTGTAAAGAGCTCGAAACGTAGAGCTATAAATAGTTCAAAATTAAACGAGATAAAATCCGTTAAAATTAGTTTTATTTAAATTTCTTATTTTTATCGTTCTTTTAATATATTATTACTATTCCTAACCTACAATAGTTAAGAGCTCACCCTTGCTATAGGAGACAGAACATGCCAATATGACTCCAGGAGCGTACTTTGATGACGTACGCCTGGTTCACTTCAGCGACTCTTTCGTTTGTTCTCCCAACATACGCTCTTTTACACAATTCATCAGTATTCTTTCTACAGTGCCGAGTCAGAAAAATTGTTCAGGATTTACTTTAGACTATTAGATAGGGCTAGGACGCAAGTTTTTCAATTTCTCCGCCCCGTCTTCTCTTTTCTTTGATAGGCGAGTTGAAACCGCTGTAAAACTATTTGCTCAGTCAAAATCAAACCTGTTTTATATCATCATCATCTTTTCAGCTTATCACTAATCCATTACTGGACATATGCCTCCCACATAGATTTTCACAAAAGTTTGTAGCTCTCATTTTGGGGGGATTTTGCCATAGTTGCCACGCTTGACAGGCAGGTTGGCAACTGCAGTTTATTTATTCAGATGTTTCAGGACGACGCGGCCGCCCACCTCTTGGTTTTCATTTTCCCTCTGTCGACTTTAACGACACCCACGGAGTGAGATGGGGTGGTAGATTTTTTTTCACACGGCATATTATTACCTGTTTTATATATTTAGTTCCTAATACAGTCCGTGTAGGAACCACCGCAGAGCAAACATTACTGTGTCTCGGTTTATGTGTTTGGATTAAATGTTCAAACGCAACCATAAATCAGACAATGATTTCATAAATTTTAAATAAAACATTTTGCTGATAATATCCATGAAGGAATTGCCACTTACCGTGTTATACTCGCCGCCAGTCAGATCAAATACATCTGAAGGAGGTATTCAAAGCATCTTGTTTATGTCACGCTCTAATCCAATTTCGCGTTTTAAAAACGGTATCATTATAAGCGGACTGGTTCGCATGTCTGTCACTGCCGCCTTTTTGTCAAAAAACTAGTTTTCGCATTTCGCGTACTGTCTCGTTTGCGTTTTATTTGGATTGACCGAATACAATTCGAGCTGTATTGTGAGTTTTATTCAGTACGAGCTGGGCTTGTTCGTGTGAAGTTGAATTTATTTGAACCTAGAATTTTTTGAGATAATACGTGTGGTCTGTGAATTAATTCTAATTATGAATACATTTTTAGACACGAAGTGACCACTTCCAAGCAGCTTTCTTGGAACTGGTCCCTTTCACTTAATGTATTGAATTGACTTAATATATGGATTATAGTTACGATATCATTGTAATGACGACCGAGGGTTAGAGTACCAGACTTCTACGCCGCGGGCCAGCCGGATCCAACATTTGTGCACAAACATAAATGGTTGGTTTTCGGGTCTGGGATGTATTGCGATTGTTCCAGTATCACTGATACTGCATCTCGGCTTACGGGGACAATTCGTTGTTTTATGTAATGTGTGGATATTACCAACCAGAAAATACGTTTCATAATTATGACGTAAGATCATCGTAAGATCACGTAAGATCATTGAATAAAAAAAAATCTATTTTGTTTAACACAGTATGCTAGTGGCAGGGTTCCTGTGCACGGATCCGTCTAGGTAGGTACCACAGCAGTGCCATTTATTCGGCTGTGAAGCAGTAGTGTGTAAACATTACTGTGTTTCGGTTTGAAGGGCACTGAGAGCTAGCGTAATCACTGGACATATGAGACTTAAGAACTGATGTCTCAGGGTGACGGGCGCATTGTGGTGTCACACTGTTCTGGGTGACAGCATTTGTTATGGGCAAATGTTGCACTTACCGTCAGGTGAACGATCGGTAGGTATCCGTCTAGGTACTAACCTACCGAGACGGATTCATTAAAGACATTAAAGACATTTATTCCGACACGTCCATCTACACACATAATACATGGTACACATAACATAAGGTATACATAATACAAAAAATAAATAACTTAAAACAAAACAAAAACAGTGCTAAATAATATATGAAATAAACTGTGGGATACGAACTATATATATTAGTCTAAATCAATCAATGTAAAAGTGTACATTTTCTATGTTCTTACTATGTTGGCACACATATAATATTACATGATAAAAACAAAATTAAAAAGAATTCCCTGTGTTAAGCTTATTAACTACATGTGAGGCCGTGTGGTGGCGGCTCGTTAAAAGAATACTACCACTCCATCTCATCCAATGGATCTCGTAAAAGGCGAGTAAGGAATTAAACTGCACTGTGCACCCAACAGCGCATGGTGGCGATGGGCTCACCACCTATCACACCAAGTGCATTATATAGTTTTGGTGAAATGTGGACTGTGGCAGTCATCTGTTTTTGCAGTGAGTGTCTCTGACTACCCCTTACGGGATACAGTCGTGATCTTATGTATGTATGTATGTGAGGCGCGTGCATAGAATTTTAATGATTTCTATAATTTATAATAGTATATTAATCCTACTACCAGTAAGTTGTTGCCGACTTAGTATTTTTGCAGTCGATTTTATTGTTTCTCCACTACAAGTAGAGTATAATACTAATGATTACGTAAAACCATCGACATTGAATTAAAAAAAAACTATTTTATTTTTCCCCAAGAGCGCCACGTGGTTAAACGGTTAAAGTATATGCTTTTTTCCAAAAAAAAATTCAAACGAGTTACTCGTCTACTTAAGGAAGTGAATCAACGTTGATATGCACATATCTTAGAAGTGAGCTACAAATAATAATCTTCCGAAATCATCGTATAGTCCTGTAACGAGGATCAAGATATTTCAAAGGTCTT
This sequence comes from Luehdorfia chinensis, assembly GCA_019845155.1. Lineage (NCBI taxonomy): Eukaryota > Metazoa > Arthropoda > Insecta > Lepidoptera > Papilionidae > Luehdorfia > Luehdorfia chinensis. The sequence continues at coordinate 3,502,674 of JAHVAK010000643.1, forward strand.
CTAACAATAGACGGATCTGTGTTAAAATCTTTCATGCGTCAATGAATGGGCGCGTTCCGTTTCGCCCCTAGACACAGCCAAGGGATTTACTCACATGTAGGCTTACCTTTTTTATATCTAGGGTCTTGTTTACACTTTTTGGGGTGCATAGAGTAATTAGCATTTGCGGTAATGTACGAGTATTTGCATTGCACGTAGCAAGCATAACGAGGAGATAATGGCTACCACCATTAAAATCGTTAATTGAAATTTTATGCGCTTATTTGCTACGTTTCTTCGTTGATCAAGACAAAACATCTAGACACAAACTACATTGCTAAGAAATTATAAAAATATTTAGAACACCAAGTCTTCACTAAACCGCGAACCTTTTGAAGAAAGTGTCGAGACAAGCAAAACGTTCACATGATGGTAAGTGCAACGTCTGCCCATCACACATGTCTCTGTCACTGTGTCAGAGCATTTCTGTGTGGCACCGCACTGCGCCCGTCACCTCGAGACATCATCTCTTAAGTGTCATATGCGCAGTAATTACACTAGCTCTCAGTGCCCTTCAGACTGAAACACTATAATGTTTGCACACTACTGTTTCACGGCGGAATAACTGAAATTATATTGAATTGTATTGTGGTTTTTGACCGCGTGGCCAGTGTATCTGACTTGCTCAGCCGTCCTGGCTTCAAATTCTAGCCGGAGCGCAACATTCGCGAAAAAAAACAAATCATTGGCCTTCGGGTCTGGTTCTCTTGTGATTGTGAGACACTGCATCGCAGCCTACCTCTGATCTAATCGCATTGGCGTTATATCGGTTATATTGGTGTCGGTAGATAAGGACCTTATTGGTGTCGGAGGATATTTTTGTGCATTGTCGTCAACGAATCCATGACGAACGTAGTAGTTGGACTGGCATGAATTTCTTGAAATATTTGGCCATGCTCACCATGCCGGGTGGTACCATCATCATCATCATCACCAGCCTATCACTAGTCCACTGCTGAACATAGGCCTCCCCCATAGATTGCCACAATGTTTGCAACTCTCATTTTGGGGGGATTTTGGCATAGTTGCCACGCTTGTCAGGCGGAGTTTTTTTATTCAGATGTTCCTGGATGATGGTGCTGCCCAGTTTTTTTTATTTTCCTTCTGTCGACTTTTACGACACCCACGCGATGAGACGGGGTTGTAAATTCTCTTATGCCGCAAAACAATAATTTAAAGCAGAACGTAGCCCGTATTGTCTATGATATCACGGACGTCTAACACCTCAGTCCCCCGCGGCCATGGGTGTTGTAAAGCGCTCGAAACTTCGAGAAATATATGATTAAAATAAACGCCATACGCCAACGCATAAAACTAAAATTTCACTAATACGTAAAATTTACGCAAAATACGACCATAGACGTGGAGTTGGGAAAACCAGCCCGAAGCAATCTACAATCTACGTAAAGTTAAGTTTTATTAAATGTAATATTCGCGTAAATATAAGAAGTCATTTAATTTTAATTGGTCGGACAGATAGAAAGGCAAGTATCATTTTATTTTTCCTGTCGTATTGATTATCAAACAGGTAACGTAATAGCGCCCTGTAGTTTGAGTGGTCATTGTACTCGTGGTATGTTTCCTATACAGGAATCGGTCTAGGTAAGTATCACCCCAGGGCTAGTTATTCTGCCGTAAAATAGTAGGGTGCAAACATAACTGTGTTTCGGTCTGAAGGGCACTTAGAGCTATGTATAAGACTTCAGAACTGGTGTTGTTATGGGCGTCTGCCCAATTACCATCAGGTGAACGCTTTGCTTGCCTCGTCACTTTCTCCAGTAAAAAAAACGAGAAAGTGATCCTGAGGCCATCAAATAAAGTGTTGCTTACCTACTATGTCACTTAAAAAGGTGAGAACGGTAGAAACTACGTAAGCGACAGACAGTTGCATCTAGATGTGATAATTAAATTACATTAATTATTTCCATTCTACGTAACCCCTGTTTGACAGCTTGTTTAATAGGAATATACTTACTCGTCTTGTCTCTTTCATGCCTTGCCTATGCAACCGCGTGGCTTAGTGGTTAGCGTACCTGACTTCTACGCGCGGGTCCTGGGTTCGGATCCCAGCTGCAGCCAACATGTGTGCAAATACACAGATCGTTGGTATTCGGGTCTGCTTGTGTTGTGCATGTGATATTTAAGTCTGTAAAACGCACCCACGACAAAGGTGAAGTCCTAGTGGGGCCTTCCTGCCTTCCTTCCTGTCCGCCTTACTTCACCGCAGAGTACGTGGTAAATCAGCACTTAAAATTGTAGAGTAATGTTAGAGGTGCTGGCACCGGGGATCGACCACAAGTTACTAGCGTACTATGAAATTAAAGGCGAGCGCCCGGCCCCTGAGTTTATTAAACAATAACTCACATTACACAATGTACAACATTTATATCTATCCCATGGTTTACTTATTCTACCCTTATCTCTGCCGAATTGATACACCGCGATTTCTATACATCCTTGAAAAACTAAACCAAAAAATAATTTCGCTGTCAGACTTGCATAAATATCAAATATTTGATATCTGCAACATATTTTTCTTCGTCTGAGGGAACAATTGAATTAATCCACCCCAAATTCACCTTTGTGATTTACTGGAGCTTTTGATTTTACTGTATTCTTCTCGTCTGTTGCGATTTGGACTTTATCGTTTTGTATTAAAGTTTTATTTGTTTCAGCATCAAGATATGAGATTAGAATTGCGTATGAAATATCGAGATTTTTATTTTATTGTAGTTTCTGATATTGTTTTGCAATCCGAAATTTATTTTCATACGATTTGACAATGTTTACTCTATAAATATAAAACCGCACAAGTATAAATAAAACGTTCTCTAGAGTAAAGGTTGAAAAAAAGAAAACAGAAAATATTTTGTGTTATTGAATTTGCATTAACATGAATCTATATGAATATCGTTACTTTTTGTTGCGATTAAACGATAGTACGCGATAAACGTATAAAACGTAGATGCGGTGCCAGTTATTCTGCCATCCAGCAGTAGTGTGCAAACATTATTGTATTTCTATCTGAAGGGCATTGATACTCGTAGCTAGTGTAATTACGGGACATATGAGACTTAAGAACTGACATCTCATGGTGACTAGTGCAGTATGGTGTCACCCAGGAATGTTTTTTTTTTTAAATTTATAATCTAGTGCTTAACTACGATTCCACCTCATGTGGCAATGTAGTTTTGGATAGTAAACGTGCTATAGTAAAATAAGCCATACCTCTTTTCTTGAAGACATTGTAATCTTATGTAATCTTATTCTTTGAAGATTACTGGTGGTAGGATTCCTAAGCAGGAATCCGTCTAGGTAGGTACCACCCCAGGGTCCGTTATTCTGCCGTGAAGTAGTAGTGTGCAAACATTACTGTGTTTCGGTTTGAAGGGCACTGTGAGCTAGCGTAATCACTGGGCATATGAGAATTAAGAACTGATGTCTTAGGGTGACTGGCGCAGTGTAGTGTCACACAGAAATGTTCTGGGTGACAGCATTTGTTATGGGTAGACGTTGCACTTTACATCAGGTGAACGTTTTGCTCGTTTCGTCGCTCTATCCAATAAAAATAAAAATCGGACGAGAAGAGTGATGCAGGCAAAATTCCAGTTCTTTCTGTATGTTCTGTATGCATTATGAACGACGTGACGCAGCATTTATCATGGGCAGATGTTGCAGTTACTATCAAGTGAACAACCTGCTGGCCTCGTGACCTTCTACCTTAAAAAAATGTTATTAATAATTTTTAGTCATGTTAATGATTATGCCCTTCTTCTTACTCTTTTCGACCGCTACTGCGACCGTCTTAAGTCCAGGACTCACTCGCTGTGCGTGTTCGCTATATTCAATTACGACATCCTCCTCATCGATATTCAAACAACGCCGACAACTTTCTATACTGTCAGAGGCTAACAACAGCACAGAACATATGACAGTGTCACAATTGTACCCGCAAACACTGAAGCACTCGCTCGTTCTAACCTACCCGCGCCAGGTGTAGACCCGGAGACAATCACAACAAAACCAGACAATAAAACCAATAGTTCGTATTTTTGCGGCAATGTTTCTACGGCCGAGACTTGAACCCGAGATCAGCAGTGGAGAAGTCAGGTTCTAGGCCACGGAGTCCTCGAAGAATATTCAATCATTATATTCATTTAGGTTTTTCTACATATATACGTATACGTACATATTTATGATCACTTAACGCATAGATAAAGATCTAAGTACGACCCTTTTAGTAAAGCAGGTCTTTAGAATAAATATTTCGCATCCTTATTTGCATAAATAATGTTGAAGTGCTCCCCATTTCGCACAATTATGGTACGAAACACCTATAGCCGCCTTACACAACGGGAACACGATGAAAGTAGCCCTTAAATCTACATAACATAATACTCGTATGTAATTTGATATTTTCATTCTTCATGTTTCAAAATGCGAAAAGTAATCTATCTTGATAGCTAACAGTCGCTATCAGCGCCCCTAGTTCAAATAGTATGTAGTTAATATACATAATTATTGGGACACAGAAAATTACACAATTATTGGGCATCTGATACTTAAGAACTGATGCCTCAGAGTGACAAGCGTGTGCAGTGCCACACAGAAATGTTCTGGGTGACACAGGATTTCTTGCGGGCGGACGTTGCACTTACGGGAACGTTTTGCTTGCCTCGTCACTTTCTCCTATACAAAAAACAGTACTCCATGTTGACCCACCACAGACGTAATAACAATCACAAATATCTTCTTCTTCAACAGCCTGTAAGCGTCCATTGTTGGACAAAAGCCTCCACCAAGTTGAGAGCACTCGAAATATCTAAGCTTACAAAAACAATGCGATAGTCTTTGAGAGAGGTTTATGTCCAGTAGTGCGGAAGTAATTCGATACGCTCGTGTGATCGGTACCGAGTCAATCCATTACCAGCTTCTTTTTCAATTTGCAATCCATTCATCGGTTATTAAAGGCGAATTTCCTAACGTTTTCTGAGTGACAGGACGTCAGTTCGCATCATGTCGAATTCTCACATTGTCAGACATGACATGACCAGGAAGGGTTCTACCCCTTAAGTCCCCTGTGTAACGACTTGTATCACAACAATCATATCTAAGGTCGAAACGTTTATCTAATATTTTAATGCTTGAAAAATTTGATTGAGTGATGGACCTTTTATGTTTACTTTGTTATAAATTTTGATAGGATTAAATTCTTCGGCGGCAATTTTTAGCGGATTATGAAGGTAAATTTTTTAATCGTAATTTATAAGGAATTGTTTCGGGATAATTTATATTTTTACATTTTGAATGTATATATGTCGAACAATTTTTTTTTGTATAACAATACACACCACTGAAGTCGAGAACACGACACGTGTTTCACCTCAAAACGAGTGATATTGACGCTACGACAGTGACCGTCGTCGAGTCGTATTGCCTAGTGGTAGTGTTGTAGTGGTGGACGGGTATTTGGTGGCGGCTTCCGGTGGCGGTATTGGCTTTCTTGTGCGTTCTTTGTAAGGTTTAAAAGAAAACATACATAGCACATACAACACAAACAGTAAAATGTTGTAGTTCTAAAGGAATGTTCTATTTTCTTGATGTAATATTGTTACAAACGCTTTGACAGCTTAAGATAATGTTGGCTCGTAATGCATGTCATAAGCATGCTGTATTTTTTGTAGACCGAATTCAAGGTAACACGAGTGCTCACATCCAATGTTTCTCATGAACTTGTCGAGACGTTAACTTTTATTGTTATTCCTTATATATTTTTTACCAACTAGAACCAGTTCCGAGTTACGGAAGCGTGGTCTCACGACGATTATTCCAGTTTTCGTGTAAAATTCTCCACAATATCGCCTCGACAGACATCTGTCAAGTCCACTCCGCATTGTTGTATTTCGTCCGCCATTTCTTTTGTTATATTTCCTCAGACACGTCTGATCTCTCCGTGTCGTGTTGCATTATTTATGTTTGTTCCGATTGAAGACTTTTGAATCTATTTGTATGTATTTCATAGATTTCGTTTTGTATCGTGCGGTACGAAAATTTGAAATTGATGTCAGAGTTTAGTGAAAGGAAAATAACGTTTTCTTACAACTGGCAGTCTCTCCCACTTTTCAGCGATTGACTTCATTTAATCTTGTGTCTAATATTTATAACACTATTTTTAATGTTTATTAAATATCTTTGTGCGTTAAAATGTATCTAAAATGTATAGCACTATAATTTTAGTAAGTTCTATCTCATTTTGACGTCGTAACTGGTCCTGGATTTTGTTTTTTTTTTCTAGTTTTGTTTACTTAGCTATAGATTTGTAATTTTCGTATTCAAATGTGTATTTATATATAAGTTTAGATGTATACTTCTCTAATTAGTTTTACTTTGCCGTGGTCACCTGTAATAAGATATAGCTTGACTGATATGCTCGTTTCTTAATTTAAGTGTTTCGTTTCTTGTAAAGCTTATATCTTGTTGGTGCCTAAATAAATAAATAAATCGTTTATAATACATCCTAACCAGGCGAGAAAATTGTAGAAGATAAAACAACAATGAACAAAGATAGAATGTTATTATTACTTAATTTATTTAAACCTAAACCATGTTTTGTAATTTACAATTTATTTTTGTTTTAAAAAAAATGAAGATTGTTTATACTATGCTTCTTTTTCATTCAGGTATTTATTTAAAGACGTTAAACATTTATTACGGTTACACTTATCCACGGTATTATTTTTCAGTAATTAATGTAATGTATAATAGAATCTACAGTTTTCTTTAGCAATATGTAACCCAAAACTTCGCAAGGAGCAGTTCTGGAACCGTTGTTATTCAATTTGCATGATTTACTAACTCCTAATAGTTCGAATGTGGCGATACGGGTCATAAATTTGTCTAGCGCCTTTGATACGGGCAATGTGCTTGTAGGAATTTGATTTGTAGTTGCTGATTCTATTGTAAGTAATCTTTGGACCGCGTTGGAGATGCCCTGTGATTTATTTGCTTTCTTTTATTGTTGCTCCAGTATTTGAGGCAATGAATTTTCTATTTTTTTTTGGCTGTCGCTTTGGTTTTCGCTTTATTTTTATTGCGTGGCTAACATCCATTCAAAATAAAACAATAGTTAAGGTATATGATGAGGACGGTAGCATAGAAGATACTGTGAAAACGATTGAATCAGTTGGGGAACGGAGAAGAGTTACCAATCTTTTTTATCCTGCATAGGCAGACCATGACTAGAGGTACCAATTCTTCGGAAAAATGACTGTAGGCATAATACCGTATCACTACAAATTCGTTTGGCGATATGGTTTTGCGCCGTGAGTAGTCGAAGCCGAAGCCGAAAAACCTCTGGATGCACCATTTAACCCTACTTCAATTTTAATATTAAGTCTAATTTTGGAGTTAATGGCAAATATTCCCAATTTAGGAAAGGTAAGGACATATCCAGCAGTGGTCTTTTTACAGCCTGTTGATGATGAAGAAGATAAACACACATGTCAAATTTTATTTCGAAAACCAGAGGTTTCCGCGTTAGAAAAAACGGTGTGATTTTATTAATTCACGAAATGTTTTGGTTAAGATTAATAAGCTGTACCGACTAAGTATAGTTATCGAAAATAATGGGATTTGGTTACGTTTCAATTTACGCTGGTGTTTTCTAAAAAAATGACAAAAGTGTGTAACGCGGTATAAAGACAACGTGAAATATTTCATTCCTGGGGGCCTACGCCCTTCGTGTATTGGGTGTCACCCTTTGCTAAATTTACCCAATGGCAGCCTTAAGATCACTACTTTATCCTTGTACACTCGTTCACCCTTATCTTAGATTGTTACATAATGCAACTCAAGGGTCCCCGCAGCGTTAATAATTCTCTTCGAGTCCTTGATTACGTCTTTGAACTTGTTGAATTGACATTTAAACACTCTTTACCTAATTCGATGACGACCGCGTTACCTAGTGGTCATAATGCCTAACTTCTTCGGCGTGGGGCTGGAATCAACTACAAGTTGGTTTTCGGGTGTCATTGTGTCGTGATTGTCCCCGTGCTTCTGACACTGCATCCTAGCCATCCTCCGATCGTATCGAATGAACGTTATATCGGTCACGGGCAGGTTGGCACGAGTGAGTACCTCTGTGCTTGCGCGTACACGTGTAGTACTATATTATAATATCTCTATATATAATATCTCTTTCGCAATTGATAGCTTCCGACAGTATTCGTAAGTTATCGCCGTGGTCGAAAATCGGCCAAGACGACATCATCATATTCCTCCTTATCTAAAGCCTTATATACTTTATATTTGATTAAAATAATTATTGTTTAATCATGAAATGGCTATTTCACAACATATGCTTTAACCATTTTGAATTCACCAAAAATTATATTATACATTTGCGAAAAAATAGGAAACAGACTGTTTTAATACTTTCACTATCAAAACTTAACAATCTATTTTAAACTCATTTTCCTGTTTGTCGTCGCCTTGCTTTTTTAAGAATCATATGTTATTTATAACTCGACTGCATGTTTCCGGGCGAAGGCTTCCTAAAGTATTAATTATTACTAAAACACTTGTGCAATGCCGTTGTTAGTCAAAGAGGCACCGCATATATTTTTTTATATTAAAGTAATTAGTGTTTTAAACATTTTGCATTCTCCCTTCAAATATTGTTATATGTAAAACACAATCCTAAGAACAAATATTACTTTGCTATTGTAACGTCACGTCACGTCAAAAACCCTGGTGCTGATCGCATTATTCTCGAAAACAATCCACGTCTAATCCTCTGCGTCATTCACACGGACTTTGTGTATCATTTTTTTTATAGTCGAGTCAAAACATGTCTGTCCCAATTACTGCAGCTCGAAACTTGAATTCTTAATGTCGTCTGACGTTTCCTTCGCGTTGCCAATTGTTAATGTTAATGCAAGGGTGTGCTTATGTTTCTTCCCCGTTAGTATATTATATTTTTGAATATGAATCGCATTGCAAATGGGATTAGCTTTTAAACACATTTTAATTGGGCCTCTGCTTTTGAAGATTTCGTACGCTTCCTTAGGGTGGCGTGTTTGGTGGTACCCTTGTGACAGAATGACGTCGAAACTTAGAGTTATGACTTTTAAACGAATGTTTAGTGGTTTTGTTGATTTTGGATGTAATTGTAAGATAATTACAAATCCCCCAATGAAGACTAACAAAAATAATTAATTGCGTTAATTTCATATTTGTAACAGTAGAGTTAATGGAATAAGGCGGTACTTAGCGAAAATCCATTATAATAAAAAGTAAAAGAAAGTTAATTTGTTCAGATTTGCATGCGGATCTTAGCAAATTAACTTTCTTTCCCTCATTCTAACAGTAGAATTTTAGGCATAGTCCTCGCTCTGAAGTTTTATATTGGCAAACAGGGAAACGGAAAAGATAAGTGCAATGTCTGCCCATAACAAGTAATGTGTCTCCCAGAAAATTTCTGATTCTGAAATTCGCTCGTCCCCTAGGACATGTTCTTAAGTCCCTTATGTCCTGTAATTGCACTAGCTAATAGTGCCAGTCGAACCGAAACACCACAATGTCTGTGCATCACTGCTTGACATCAGAATAACTGGCTCTGCGGTGGACCTAGACGGATTTCTGCATAGGAATACTACCACCATTAAAAAAGACTTGGAAGTGATTGTCATAATCACCACTCTTGGAAAGCGGATTGGAAATCACTGCTTTGTGTCACCCATCTGGGTGCTTTAGTCCTAGCATATTTATATGACTATTCTGCTGCCTGTGGAAGACCACGGAATCCGCCGTCGCCGCTATATATATATATACTCGTATTTTCTTTATTTTATTAGAAAGTTTACGGCTAACACTGATATTTAAAAAGGCTGTTAAAGAAAACACCAAAGAGGAACAACATTGGGTTTTTATTTTCATTACACTATAAATGGTGAAAGTGATACAAAAACAGTACAATAAGGTCTCGGAGAGATAGTAGAAACAATACACCTTCTGTCACCGAAATAAAAAGTTTCAACGCTAAATTTAAGAAAATTGTTTTGGGTGCAAAAGAAAAAGATTCCGTTTTCGTGTTGCCTGTTCTGCTATGAGACAGGGTGTAGTCGAAACCGGCAATTCGTTTTAGTGCTTAGGAATTAAACAGTGACTTTTAAAACAACAAGACGAAACTGACGCCTCTTATAAGGATTATTTGAATGAAATTTAATTGGGCTGTGAGACAGACATTCATTTTCAGTTTCTATTTTATTTTTAAAATACAATCTGTGCAAATAGCTCATTCATTATAGCAAAATGCACAGCAAATCGTATGGATTGTTATAATGTAGATTTTACTTTTACTAATTAGAGCCCTGTGTTTGAAAATTTAAATGAAAACGTAATCTCATGCCAACGGTGTCGATTTATCTGAAACTAGCTGAACCCTGCGATAACGTTCGCGTGAATTAAGGTTTTTTTATTAATACCGTGAGAACTCTTTGATTTCAATAAAAAGTAACCTATGTCCGACATCAAGATGCAAGCTATCTCTGTGCCGAATTTAGTCAAGATATGTTGAACAGTTGAGCCGTGAAAAGGTAACAAATAGACAGCACAGTTACTTTCGCATTTATAATATTAAATATAGAATAATGTTCTCATTTCATTAGAACGTTTCCGCCTTTTCTTATAATTAACATTATTCTTGTACTTGCAAGTAATCCACGCTTTTTATTCATCAACCTCATCTTTGTCACAGTCAAAAGTTTTTTTATGGACACGTTGACGCGACGAGCGAATCGTTCATCTGATGGTAAGTGCAAAGTCTTCCCATAACAAATGTTGTATCACTTAGAACATTTGAGCGTGTCACAACAATGAGCTCGTCATCTATAGACATTAGTTCTTAAGAATTTTGTGCCCAGCTATTACACTAGCCCTCAGTGCCCTTCAGACCGAAACAGAGTAATGTTTGCACACTACTGCTTCACAGCAGAAAAACTGGCCCTGCAGTGGACGACCTAGACGGATTGCTGCATATGAATCCTACCATCAGTAAAAGAAAACGCCCAAAGACGCCTATAAGAGAAATCCAATAGTTGTTTATTTTACTTATTATGTTGAGTTCAATGTACTTTACAATCACTTCCAACGTTTTGTCACTTCTCTATTGTGTAACTTTTTAGTTAGAATCTCAATTTAGACACGTTTCAGTTCACAACGTTAAAAATGAGATTCTCGTAATTTAGATGGTCACGAGCTATCCATTGCTTCGCTTTTGTTCTTATTTATATTTTCCCGTTGTTTTCGGCGCACATAAAACTAAACAGCCTCGTTAATGGAGAAGACGTAGTAGGACAAGAGCGCCGTGGTCGTCTTTAATTTCATAGTACGCGAGTGACAAGAAATTTTTAATTGCAAGTTTAATAGATATTTCCGTGCAACCGCAAATCCACCTGTCAAGCGTGGAGATTACGGGAAGTTCTGCCACCAAGCAGCGGCGTGAAAACATTGCCGTGTTTCGGTCTGAAGGGCACTGAGAGCTAGTGTAATAACTGGGCACATGAGACTTAAGAACTGATTTCTCAGGGGGACGGGCGCAGTGCAGTGCAACACGGTAATGTTCCGGGTGACACAACATTTGTTATGGGCAGAAGCTCCACTTACCGCCAGGTGAACGGTTTGCTCGATTTGTCAGTTTTTTTCAGGGCAGGGCCCTACTTTGCAGAAGCCTGTGGTGGTGGACTGTTTAGAGCTTAAATTTATTGAACACACAGCAAGATGCTTTTGGAAAGGAATACGTTATTGTAATTTTTTTTTATTGTAATTTTAAAACGATGCCCCACAGTAGGATTTCTCCTGTGTCGTGGGTACGTTGTACAGACATAAATTCCACATGCACAAACCACCCAGACCCGGAGCAACTATCTGTAAGTCATACAAATATTTGTCCCGTGCGGGAATCGAACCCGCGTCCCGCTGCGCAGAAGCCAAGGGCTTAGCCACCGCGCCAAACTTAATTTGCTAAGATCCGTATTCAAAATGAAACTTGTATTATTTAGTGTTGGAAGAGCGTTCCTTCCTACAATAGCGTGTACAACCAAACTAATACCGCCACCAAATGCCCAGCACCATTGCTACTAGGCAATACGTACCACAAAGGACAGGAACGTAACACGTTTTTCACCTCACAACTAGGCACGCACTAACTCGCCCTCACCTTTCCATATTTAATTAGAAATAGAAACGTCACGGTCTAAGGAAGGTTTCAGGTGCATTTTTAAAGACAACGTCTTGTCTTAAAAAAAACGGTACCCGACACTGGGATTTTACCGGTATCGAGGGTGCGTTTTACAGACATACCATGCACATGCATAAGTCAACCAGCCCAGAACACAACAATCTGTGTTATAGATATATATACATATTGTGTACGTTGGCTGCGAGTCAGATAGTCTGCCCGATAGGCCACACGGTCATCTTATAATAACAAAGACTCCAAAAACAATCTACTGCATATCTATTTCTTTGACAGGGTCGAACCTTTGACTGTGTAGGAATGTACTAAAGTCGTAGAGACTTGCATCGTTAAACAATGACGACACAAAATGTAATAATGGCTTTCGTCAGCTCTTAATAAATGAAACATTTTTATGCTTCGTTACTTTTTTATAGCCTTTTATATACCTATATTACTCTGTCGCAAAAATAACTCGCGATATCAACTTGACTATCATTAATCTTCGTTCTGCAAGTCATGCGTTAGTAAAGTACACTCACTGCTATCTCGAAAATAGGGGATAGTATTTCAATATCTAATTTATTTCGGGACTTTAGTCATATTGGAATATACTAATATTGGAATATACTAATATTGGGATATATTTATGTTGTGATGTACTAATATCCGGCGATTCGCAGTTGACATTCGACGATTGGAAAGAAGGCTGGAGCGCCACAGCAAGGTAAAAGATTCCTACTTTTTACCTTGCTGTCTCCAGCCGTGGTAGCTGAGAGGCCGAGTTTTAAACATAGTACGCGAATTACCGTAGTTCAATCTCCGTTACTGGCACCTGTTGTTTAATAGCAATTACATGTGCTGATATGCGAACAGCACCTCAGTGGTGCACTGAGCCGTGTTCTACGAAGCGGGAAAACATTATGAAGAAACCGGAATGTTCTTAAAATCAAAAGTCATGCACACGTGTAGTCTGCCAAATCGCACCGCAGTATCGGTCAACTTGTCAACTCCGAACCCACTAAAAATAGTAAGAAACTTCTGTAAAACTATATGTTATCCATTGCAACGTTCAGCTCTGAATCATTGCACGACGCAGACTTAAGATTTGACAAATGCGTATCTGAAGGCCATTTTCTTCTTTTATTATTATTATATATTAAATATTAATACGTGAAGAGAAAACTTGGTACCCCGTTTTTAAGCATATTGCGCGTACGATGTGATGAGATTTGGTATAGTTAAAGTTTGTATGGAGAAGAAGCTAAGAAGCTAAAATTTATATATATAACTAGCTGAAGCCCGCGACTACGTCCGCGTGGATTTAGGTTTTTTAAAAATCCCTGTGGGAAATGTTTGATTAACGGGAATAAAAAGTATCCTATGACCGTCACCAAGATGCAAGCTATATTTTGTCAAGATCGGTTCAGCAGTTGAGCCGTGAAAAGGTAACAAACAGACAGTGGTACAGAGAGAAAAACTTTCGAATTTACAATATTAGTATAGATATGTGCTACAAATACATTAATTAAATAAAGCATCCATTATTTACATCCATGCTGACAATGTCAAAAACAAAATAGTCTGTCGTATGTTTATGTTCATACTGCCCTTGTCAAACACATAAGTTTTGCTCAAACTTTCGCACAGAGTAGAAATTGTCGCTAAAGAATTTAAAAAAGGTTTCCAAGTAATAATACCTCTCTTCAATAACGTTTAAACTTAAAAAAAATAATTACGGTCAGTATTGACCACTGATCTAGTAAAAATAATTATGTAATCGCTTAGCCAGAGCGTCTACCAAGGCGTTATCTAAGAAAAGCAGTAAAAATGGAAAGAAATGTCACCCTACAAGGCAATACGTTAGTGAAACACGTCAGCAAAAACGCAACAAATGGAGCAAACGCGCGAATTGCTTGTGTCAACAGTAATGGTTTTTAATAGAACTTATCATTTATAATGTTTGCTTTTTCACGTGTATTGTACAAGACATGCCACTCTGCGACTTTGTTAAATGATCTCTTTAACTCTATGATAATGAAAATACATACGTTACCGGCTGCACACTATTTTTAACTGAATAAAAAAAGGTGGAAGTCGAAGAGCGGCTCGAATCGTCAACGAACAAGTTCATTCCGTTCCGATCGGCACGATCCACTGGTTGTGCGAAGAGACGTTGCGTCTCTTTGTTATCTCTACCGCGTTTACCATGGGGAGTGTTGCGAGGAGATGCTCGGATTAATTCCTGCTGCTAAATTTCACCACCGTACATTGCGGCACGGCACAAAAATTAATCGACACCACCTGGATAACCACCACTGTGCGTTTTACCAGAAATTTTCAGGAATCTGCCGCCGCCAGCGGTTTTTCCAGAAAAGAGTCTACTCCTTTCTCAAAGGCCGGCGACGTACCCGGAATTCCTCTGGTATTGCGGATGTTCATGGGCGGCGGTGATTGCAATTGCCATCAGGTGAGCCGCTTGCTCGTTTGTCTCCTCTCCTATAAGAAGAAGAGGTTCTCAATTCGGTTGGATTTTTAATTTTTATGTCTGTTCATGGACTCCGTCATTAATAAACCGATTTAGAAAATTATTTTTATTAAAAATGAGATATCGTAAGGGTGGTCATCATATAATTGGTCAAGTTCTAATGATGGGATCCACGAGGAAATCATGAAACTCTGTAAGGTTCTCTGTTTTTTGGTTAATAATTATCCTTTGTAATCTTTAATAAATGTCAATTTTTTTTATTTGATTAACGTGACGGAACGAGCTAAACGTTCACCAGATGGTAAGTGCAACGTCTGACCATAACAAATGCTTTGTCACCCAGAAAATTTCTGTGTGACACCACAGTGTGCCCGTCATCCTGAGACATAAGTTCTTAAGTCTCATATGCCCAGTGATTACGCGAACTCACAGTGCCTTTCAAACCGAAATGCAGAATAACTGGCCCTGGGGTGGTTTCTACCTAGACGGATTCCTGCCACCTAAAATTCTTATCAAAGTCAGTCCGTTATTAAGTCAGTGTCCTTATCAAAATGATGATGATTATAACATGATGATGATTAATTGCGCATAATAACCATCATCATCATTTTT
This sequence comes from Luehdorfia chinensis, assembly GCA_019845155.1. Lineage (NCBI taxonomy): Eukaryota > Metazoa > Arthropoda > Insecta > Lepidoptera > Papilionidae > Luehdorfia > Luehdorfia chinensis. The sequence goes on from JAHVAK010000643.1 coordinate 3,518,048, forward strand.
TACGAATCTAATGCTCCTGCATTAGATTCGACATCCTTGTGGAACATGCCAAATAAAATAGCGACGACGTGGCCTTGTGGTGAAAGTACCTTACTTCTACACCGCAGGTCCTAGATTTGAACCCCAGCCAAAGCAAACGATTCTGCAAAAACACAAATTGTCGGTTTTCCAGTCTGTTTGTTTTGCATGTAAATCGTATGTTTATAGAGCGAATTCGCGATATAGGAGAAATCCTGGTGTGGGCATCCTTTCTTTTTAATAATAATAACTTAAAAAGCATTACAAATATTTTCATGACCTACCTTGAGATAGTCGTTCCAGGTGTAGGTGTTTGTGTACACACCAATTGTGCACAAACGAATAATGATAATAATAACCAAGTATCTGAACCTGGCTCACGTGACCTCGTGACATGTGGGGGTTGAGTGTCGACCGAAATTATTCTGGTAGTCGTTTCTGCGAACTGGTTAATCCCGGTCAGACTCTCGGGACATCTGAGACGAGTGCGACTCTGCGCGGGCCGCTCCGTGCTCAAATCCAGAAGACGGTGCTCCTCAATACCGCCGGCATCGTACGCCGGTTTCTTCTTCTTTTACTTTCTGTCTAACCCTCGGCCGATTGGTCTCCCCTTCCGAGGGCTTCCGTCTGGTTGGGTTTTATTTATATGTTTTATTGTAATTTATTTTATCGTATCTTATATAACCATCTATCCATTTATATATTTATATCCCAACCAGACGAGTAAACTATCGAAATACCATCATTATAATAATATTCAACCTTTATTTCGGAATAAATCCATAGCAATTACATTTTCATACACCTTATTATGATATTATAGTCATCTAATTCCTAATAATAACTTAGTTTTGAATTAAATAACTTAGTCTGGTTGGGTTTTATTTATATTTTTTATTGTAATTTATTTTATCGTATCTTATATAACCATCTATCCATTTATATATTTATATCCCAACCAGACGAGAAAACTATCGAAATACCATCATTATAATAATATTCAACCTTTATTTCGGAATAAATCCATAGCAATTACATTTTCTTACACCTTATTATGATATTATATTCATCTAATTCCTAATAATAACTTAGTTTTGAATTAAATAACTTAGTTTTGGAGCTAGGAAGAATCCGCCACGTTGCTCCAATGCGGGTTGGCGGACTGCACATGTATTGGAAATATATTTTTTTATTTTTATTTCTCAGACATGCCGGTTTCCTCACGATGTTTTCCTTCACCGTCGAGCACGTGGTAAATCAGCACTTAAAATTGCAATTAACAATTTTAATGGTGCCGGCACCGGGTAATTAAAATAGGTACAATTAAATTAAATAAATAACTCCAAATATAATCATTGCGTTAAAGATTAAAATGTCTGTAAAATGCGGCTACGATACGAGATAAATCCTATTTCTTCTTACACAATGTTAATGACAATGTTATCAAGTTAAAAAGATATAGACTCAAAGCTAGATTATGTGAAGAAACAAATGGGGCCTGATTTACGAACCACAAATCACAAGACATGGGATTGTAGCGAGTCCTCAGCTCGGTTTAGTATCTAATTATGTATAAACCGCTGGGCGCGTGTTATCGCTTCGCCCTTGACATAGCAAGACATTGTGCTCTGTTGTGCATACGATATATTAGTGTGTAGTGTTTGATATTTTTTGTGTATGATAAAACATGGATTACTGTTGTTAACAAATATATGTAAAATATACAATATAAAGTCAATGGATACAGATGGCCCACGACCGTGCATTTCTGGGGCAATCTTTTTGTGGGAGGCCTATGTACAGCAGTGGACTAGTGATAAGCTGAAATGATGATGAACTTTGGAATTCCAGTAAATCCGAAACCATTATCATTATCATATTGCCTAGTTTTTGAAGAGCACCACCCGCCCTACAGCGCTCACCATCACACTAATACCGCCACCGGGAACCGCAACTAGATACACTTCTCCACGACAACACTACCACGACACGTGTTTCACCTCAAAACGAATCATTATCAAGTGATAGGCTCTACGACAAACATTCAGTTCAAGTCAGTTGAAGTTGCACATTTATTTGCCACGCTTGGCGGGCTGTTTGGCAACCGGAGTTTATTTATTCAGTTCCGGAAGATGCTGCTGCCCATCTACTGGTTTTCATTTTCTCTCTGTCGACTTTTACGATACCCACGTGATGTAATGGGGCGGTAGATTCACGCATGAACTTAAATAAAAAACAAAGTATAGCTGTACAAAATTTCGTTACCACATAATGTTGCTCATAAGAAAGCCGTATATAGCTTAACGTAGTCTCTAAATAGAGTTGCGTGTCGCACCGCGCGGCGGGCCGAGATTGCGGGGGCGCGGTGCCACTGTCGCCACACACCGCCTTTATGAAAAACGCCTTAATTGGACTGAGGGCGTAGGGGTCGGACGTTCAAATGTTTTCTTTTATATATATATATATCGATGTTCGTCGGTTTATTGATGTGTTCCTAGAGTTGAAAAGTCAAATGGTCGAGTATACTCTGATGAATATATCGATATTCAGGGTCAATTTCAACGATGAAACTAAAAGCGATCGGTTCAAGCTAGTCTCAATTTAACCGTTTAACTGAGTTCAAGGCTACAGTATGTATTTCACCAAAATCTATTGTGGTAGGATTCCCATGCAGGAATCCGTCTAGGTGGGTACCACCCCAGGGTCAGTTATTCTGCCGTGAAGCAGTAGTGTGCAAACATTACTGAATTTCGGTTTGAAGTGCACTGTGAGATAGCGTGAATCACTGGGCATATGAGACTAAAGAACTTATGTCTCAGGGCGATGGGCACTATACAGCATTTGTTATTTGTTTTGCTCGTTATACGCTTTATCCAATAAAAAAAGCTATACGCGGTTCAAATTCTAAACGTCTAATTTTCAACGTTTATCTCTATAAACGGGTTTAGAGAACTGTCATTTTTATTGTACATATATGTTAACCCAAATACATTTTTATTTCGTATTGTTTATTGTTTGCATATATATATATATATATATATATATATATATATATATATATATATATATATATATATATATATACCTATATATAAAGATAGGCTGTTAGATGTCGCCAAGATGTTGGAAAATACGAAATACATCCAGTCCTTTATAATATTCTGACATTTCATGTAAACCTCGTTTTGTAAAGGCGATCAAAATGGGAAAAATAATAATAAATCTAAATAAAAGTTCTTTTAAGGCTGTGATGGAGTGTGGAATGGAATTGGTAAAATCGGTTAGATAAAAACTAATTATGTCGTTAATAATTTGTTAAAACACGTTACACATTTGAACTCGGTTAAGTATATATAATTAAACTTGGTTTACAAAACAAATTGTGAAATCGTCCTGGTACTCGTTATCTCCAATATCAAGTAGCAAATCTCCGTAGTAGCCTAAAACCGTTGTTATAGTTATATTATATATATTAGTGATTAGAGAAAATATTTCAACGTCTTACGAGTAGCTACCTTTTTTTAATAACATTAAACATAAGGCGACCTTGAATTGTATGTCATCTCGTTACGTTATTATAAGTAATACGTTTGTTTGATAAAAAGAAAAACATATCTCTTTCATTAAAATAAAAATAATATTCTTTTTACATTGTTTTCTTACATATATAGATACATATAGTAACGCCTCTTTCCCATTGGGGTAGGCAGAGATCACATCTTTCCACTTGCTACGATCCTAACACATTTCTTTCGCTTCTTCTACTTTTATTTGTGTTTTTATACAAGCTCGTCGGTTGCGGGTACTTTTAACGTGCCCTTTCCTTAAAACGATTTCGATCTGATCGTGATACTTTCGCCTTCGTCGACCCTTACCGGCTTGCTCATTCATACTCGCCTAATAAATCGGTTTTGCCAATCTTCTTTTATCCTATTTACGTGTCCAAACCATCTAAGCATCTAACGTTCCCTTATAACGCTGTTCCTCACTTTGTCCATCAAAGTCACTCCACCTGTACTTCTTAAAGTTTTTATTTCCATAGCATTAATCTTACCGTCATGCTTCTTCTGCCAGATCCAACATTCACTGCCATATATAAATGTGGGATCCAGTATTTCTCTATGTTCAGCCAGTTAGATACGTTCTCGCTACACAAATACTCTTTCACTTATTCCACTCTTTCTTCTTCAATCAGAACTCTGCAATCCGACATACTTTCTTCTCTTTCTAAAGCCATTACCTTCGTCTTATCTACATTAATTTTCATTACTTTGCATTGAGCAACATTCATAATATTAACCATCGCTTGCAACTCCTCCTCCGATGTTGCGGCGAAACTACACATTCCTGTGTATTCCGATTCCGATGTGAAACCAGTTTTTTTACCTTAATATTAAGTTAACAAAGGACGCATTTGATGCCTATCAGCAATCTTCTTTAGTCACCCCACGTCGTGGTGAAATGTAATTTATAGATGCATTATCTGGAAATGTAAGAAATAAAAATAAAAAAATTTATATTAATTACGAATAAAAAAAATAAAGTAAACTAACAGCTGATAAGCGTCCCACTGCCGAGTATAGATCTCCGCTCATTTCTGAGAGAGTTTTGGATCCGGGAAGAATCCGCCACGCTAATCCAATGCGGGTTGTCGGATTTCACAACTCCCCGAAACATACACATGCAAGATTTGTCACGATAGTTTCCTTCATCACTCAGGATGTGGTAAAGCAACAATTTTAGAAGTAGCGGCACGAGGAACGAACTCAGGTCACTCGCGTACTAAAATTTAAGGCGAGCGCTTGGCTCTTGTGCATTACATACTACAGCTTAATTATCAAATGACTAATACATAAATGCAAATTAAAACATATGTAAATAAAAAGTAGCCGATTAATAAAATGAGGTACTAGAGTTAGTTGTTCTTTGTAAAGACAAAGGTACTTTAGTAGAATAGAATAGAATAGAATAGAATAAATTTTTATTCAATATAGACTATTTACATAGTACTTATTGAAAGTCATTTTTTTTTAAGCTACACTGGTTCGCAAAAATGCCTCTGTCCTGGGAAGAACCAGTAAGAAACCCAGCGGGCTTTTTTTTTAGTCATTTTTAAAATAATGTACAATAAATGTATTACAATAGCTGTATTATAAAGATGTAGAAATGGCTTGGCGGCGATCACCTCATTCCCAGGGGTTATCATCATCTATGTATTCTTTAATATTATAATAACCCTTTTTATGAAATCTTTGTTTAATACAAAATTTAAACTTTTTGATTGAAAGACTTTTAGCACTTTCTGGGATTTTGTTGTAAAAACGTATACATTGCCCCATAAAAGAGTTACTGACTCTGTGAAGTCGGGTAACTGGCATAATTAATTTGTGCTTGTTCCTGGTATTCACATTATGAACATCACTTTTTTTAGTGAACTGGTTTATGTTCTTGTGTACATACAAAACGTTTTCAAATATATATTGAGAGGCCAAGGTTAAGATATTAATTTCTTTAAATTTATCCCTAAGAGACACTTTAGAGCCAAGATTATAAATAGCTCTTACGGCCCTCTTTTGCAAAACTAAAATCACTTCAACATCAGTTGCATTTCCCCATAGCAAAATACCATAAGACATTATGCTATGAAAATAACTAAAATAAACCAATCTAGCAGTTTCAACGTTAGTCAAATTCCTAATTTTTTTACAGCATAAGCTGCAGAGCTAAGTCTACTTGCTAGTTTAGATATATGGGGGCTCCATTGAAGTTTTGCGTCAAGAGTTATTCCAAGAAAGACAGCAGTATCCACAAGGCTCAACTCTTCCCCACTCACAAGCACATTTACATCTAATTGTTTAACATTTGGTGTTGTGAATTTAATACATTTTGTTTTATTGCCGTTTAAAAGCAAATTATTAAATTCTATTTATTATATTATAGTATTTCCATTAATAATTTTTTGATCGAAGTCATTTGTAGAAAAGTCTAAATCATAATTATGCTGTATTTTCGCCGACTTGAATAAAAGCACAGTCTAGCCCTCACTTTCACCCCTGAGCGATCTCCAGCGCCGACCATGCGAAATGATGCAGGAGCCTGTGATATCCACGCGTGAAATTTATTTACACATCAGCTCGTCCTCGAGTTTAAATCGATTTTAACCCGTTCGCCATTTTTATATTTCGAACTTCGAAACTAAATTTTTGTTTTATTTTTCTAATTTTACTCTCCGTATTTATTTATTTAATCTTTGTGTTGAACGAACATAAATCTCACTTCTGGACATCGGCAGACGGATTGGCCATCACACTACCAGAAACTTTCCACCTTAGTTGCCGGTGCCAGTCATAAGTCTGGATAATTTTAGTTTGGCATAATTGGCTGGCTTCTCCTGGCATTCCCTTGAGTCGATTTTTACTACAGCCACGGGATGAAATGGTGCGGCAGAATCTATAACGCCGCCACGACATAACTACATAGAGTAACCTAAAAACGAATTTTAGTAGACATTTGAAAGAATAAATCTATTTTTATATCCTTATATAAATAAAGGAAATGAAATCTGTAAATATAAGATTTTATCGCTTTTAATTTATCTTTAATGCCCGTGACCTTATGTGCTGCGAAGCGCTTGAAACATCGGCAATTAAAAATTAAATTAAACGCTGTAAAATCTGTAAATATAGTTCTAAACCAATTAATAAATTGTCTCTCCTAGTCATTAAGTGGAAATGATTGATATCTAAATTACATATAGAGGGCCGGTAATCTATCAAATCAATAATAGAGCATGTCTCAGCTGCGTGCATAATGTGCTCATTTAGTTGCACCCCACTAAGTAGAAGGGAATCGCCCTCCTTCATACAGAAAAACTATCGACCCTCCAACGTCACGCACGTGCTATGTGTGTACCCCGTAACATTAATATTAACTACTCAATCTCTTCGATAACATCAAATGTAACTTTGTGTGTATAAAAGCCTCAGAGACAAGCTGCTGATACTGGTCTACCGTTTAAATAAGTTGACATGACTGGGAAGAAGCACTCCCACAGAATAGTAGCAAAAAATTTAGCATGACACTCCAGAGTTTCATAATACTGGCGATGAGACATTAAATCAGAATCCTCACTAGTAAACGCTTGATAGCAATTTCTGCAAGACCACATATTATCAGATCAACTGTATGTTCTTTTATCGTCTTTAATTAGAAGGAAATCTTAAACTTTGTCAAACATTTCTCGTACATTGCTGTACGGACTGAAATCAGCTTAATCCATATAAGATCAGCAAGTCCAAGTGTGACAATAAGGGTAAATCCTCCCAATTAGGGAGAGGGTATAGGTCAGCAAAAGTCTTTTAGGGGTGATGATGATTGTGATGAGTTAGGCTCAATATAACATATAGATTACAACATTAGACACACTAGATAGGTGCCTGTGTGAGTAAATGGTTGTTAATAAAATTGGAATTAAAAATAAAAGCATGTTAGCGATTAAAAAATAGTGCGATATGGTATGCTCAATTTCTTCAGTCATTTTTAAATGAGTGATGGAAAGTAAAGTCCAACATATTGTTTGAAACATAGAAATAACAACGCATTTGAATGAAAGCAGACTAATGGTGACGATAGAGACAATTCAAGCTTAATGCAAAGGTAAAGGGGCCGTGTAGTGGCGGCTTAAGAGAATCCGTCTCATCCCGTTGGAGTCGTAAAAGTCGACAGTGGGAAAATAAAAACCAGGAGATGGGCAGCACCATCTTCCTGGTCCATCTGAATAAATCAACTGCGGTTGCCAACCCGCCTGCCAAGAGTGACAACTATGGCACTATCCTTCCTAAATGAGAGCTACAAACTTTTGTGGTTATCAATTGGGGAGGCCTATGTTCAGCAGTGGACTAGTGATATGCTGAAATGATGATGATGTAAAGGTAAAATGATTACACAATTACGGTACATCATACAATATTCTCCGCAGTTGACGACTTCAGGTGTAAGATAACCGAAAGATATCGGTGTTACTGAAATCGGCCAGTAGGACTTCGCTACCTTGTGGATTTCTATTTGACACGTTAGCTACGCCGTATAGCATATCGTTTCATTGATATTTTGGAGCGAGAAACTTCTTCGTCCATAAAAGAATTACACTCTCAATAACGAATCAATCCATATCATTAACTTCGACAATTGTTTAAGTTCTGACGACTTAAAATTCATACGAATATAGAATAATTACTCCGTGAGCCATTCATATAGACAACGATATGAATGGCACCAAATAGACATCAACCACATGCGTCATTAGTCGTATGTTTTTAAATTCAATATACTGTTTTTATTTTTTAGCGTGTGTTAATATTTTCAATTAAATGAAATTAACGTAGTATTTCTCAAATAAGCTTCATTATAATCATTATATAAGGATATAAAAAAAATACCTTCTTATTATTCTCTACCGCAATCTTCTTTACTAGGGTAATTAGAAGTCTGAATTAAAAGAAATTTTTGGTACAATTTTGGATAAAATCTTCCCATTTCAATATAGTAGTATTTAACATATTGTGACGCTATGTCAATCAATAGACGTGTAACAGCTTTAATTTGATCATACTTCGATCGCTTCTCAGAAAAAAGGACTATAGTAAGTGATTTCAGAATGAAACTTTTGTGCGTGAAGAATGCTACAGGAGTGTGGTGAAAATAGAAAGCTCTGTAATCCTACCTGCAGTGGAAGACAAAATGGTTTATAAAAATTACCGCATGATATTAGGACTCGTGAACGGCCCACATCCTTTCCATCTCATCCCATTGATTAGAATAAATGCGAAAATTACTTGAACGCCTGGCAGCAAAGAGTAATAACTAGGATAACAGGTGGTGAAAACGTACCACCAGGAATCTGCTTACGTGGGAATCACCAGTGCAGTGCCAGTTATTCTGCCGTCGGACAATGGTGTACTAACATCGCTGTGTTTCGGTTCGGTGAATAATATACAAATACAATTAACTACGACATTGCGTACAATAAAGTGAAAGTTCTTGTTTTCAAAGTTTTATGAGTTATGCCATTAAAGGTATATATACATATATAATAAAAATAGAATAACATATACATATATATACATACTCGTATATTGTTATCTCTAATTTATCCCTAAAGAACGTTCTATTAATTATTATTACATTTATCGTATTCCCTTCAGAAAACACTCTATCAGAATAGATTTTAAATGATCACACCAGGCCCAATTCATCACAGTTTTAATGCTGATGCACCTGCGACTTAAAATAATAGAGAAAGTTCCTATTTCCATCACCATTGTTAGTTATTACCCACGCCTCTGTTAAATGTTTTCTTATTACGTGGTTTCGTAAATTGTAGTTGTTTGCAACGGTTTCTTGCGAAAATACAATAACGTTTACGTAACAGTAATCAAATTCCATATCCTTTTGCAGTATACATTGGATTAAGTTATAAATTCCAGAAAATAATTTTTCTTATTGAAAATTCTTTAAAATTTGTCGGTAAATGTATCATATCCAAATCATTTCGATTTAATGAATCAAACAAAGAAAACGGTATGATACATTTTCCTAATTATTTACGTTAATACGCTAATTTAATTAATTTGAAACAGGTTTTGTGTTTTTGATTTAATTAAACTTACTCTTTAAAGCATTTAGCCGTGTGGTGGCGGCTCGTTAAAAGAATACTACCACTCCATCTCATCCAATGGATCTCGTAAAAGGCGAGTAAGGAATTAAACTGCACTGTGCACCCAACAGCGCATGGTGGCGATGGGCTCACCACCTATCACACCAAGTGCATTATATTGTTTTGGTGAAACGTGGATTGTGGCAGTCATCTGTTTTTGCAGTGAGTGCCCAGTCTCTGACTACCCCTAATGGGATACAGTCGTGATCTTATGTATGTATGTATGTTTAAAGCGAGAAATGTACAGTAAACGAACATAAAACATACGTACTGCAGACAGATACGCGAAGTATTGTGAAAACTTAATATAAAAATAATAAATATTCAGATATAACGGGGCCATTGTATATCTACCAAAATCATCCTGAATATCTCGTGAGAAATTACACCGTAATAACCGTAATCGTATCAACGATCGATAATACGCCCGATCGATTCCGCACGTCAATAAATAATCGAAATAATTGGTGATTGAGAGCGCTCACTCGTGACTAATACAAGGCAGTGATCGTAAATCGCGATCGGTTTTGGATCGTAAAGAAATCGGGCCCTTCGGTTGTGTCAGGCATTGTGACGACGTATTTATTGGAATCGGTGCCCTCGGTCTTGTGAAAGACGATTGCAACAGAAACGGTTCAACCGGTACAGTGGCACATGATCTATTAAGAAGCGGTGTCCTAAAAGTAGCCCTTGTGAAATTCCATGTGTCGTTTCATTTTTCAAGACAATATTTTCAACATTTGACGAAAAGCATTTCCTATTTGTTACTGCGAAGAATTACATTAGAATATGTACTAAAATTTTATTAAAGATTTAAAGTATATCATTATTTATTTGTAGGAATTACAATAATAATAGACAGTTTTAATTTATTTTATCTATCTGATCAACATCGTAGATATGTACTACATTTTTGGTTTCAGAGCAATGCAAGTCTAGTATTTATAAATAGAAAGACGCGTTGGAATCGTCACAACCATTCCCAAAATAACTTCCATAGTCATGATTTGTGTCGTCAATCTTTTGAAATGGGTCAAAGCCTTTCCACCTTGTATCTATACAAGATCCAAGGTGGAAAGGTCTAGAAAATTAAACGAGAGACTATATATATTTAATTGGCGTTACAGAAAAGAGTTAATTCTCACTCAGATGCCCATTGAACGATCATAGAAATAAATATTAGTCATGTTCTTCGTCTTAGTCAATGCAAGGTTGCATATTGATTATGTTGCATGTAAGTAAACATTTGCTTCCACAGATATTACGGAATATTGATGTCATTCGGCAATTTGCAATGACTAACAATACTCCTACAAATAAGTGATTATTATTTAGTTGTACTCGTAAATGCTGATGCACCTACAATTTTTCAACGAGATGTCGTATGATACAATTAAGGTATTGTACGGACAGTCTTTATTCGTGCATGATAACACCATAATTTGCAATGCTGTCACTATACTGTTTTGCAGATTTTTTGACTCGTACCAAAATGGCGGTGACGTGGTTCGCCACCCGTTTCCCGAAAATTAAGCTTCATGTGTGACCCTTGTATGGGAAAAAGGCGTGACTGTATGTATGTATGTATGAATGTACTGTAGTAGACTATAACAGGCTGATGTTTGTGTGTGTGATTGGAGCAGTGGTTAAATTATTAGAATACCAACTGCTGCGAGTCGCGGGTTCGATTCCTGCATGGAACAAATATTTGTATGACCTACAGGTAATTGTCCTGGGTTTGGGTTTTTGCGCAAAGTAATTTATGCAAATTTCTCATTAGAACAACAAATCATCGCTTTTTAACGAATTTATAATGCGCGTTATTTCACTGTACCAAAAAACCTCTAAAATAATCTAAGGAGCGTTATCTAAAAGGGGACTACTAATACTTTTTTAATACCCTCTTAACAGTGATCGTAAAATCTTTTATTGTGCTAATTCATGATCTACCACGGTAATAAAATCCGCCATCGCTTTGTCGAACGCTACCTAACCACATTTTTATTCATGTTCGATGAATGATTAACTGCTTTCTGTGTTTGACTATCTCACACAATTTACGATATCATTACGAATTCTACAGCAGTTTATGTTTTGTTTCAAACTTGAATATTGATTGTGTAATTAAACCACGAATTAGAATAACTACATTTCATCATAATAGAATTCGTTCCATTTTTTTAAATGAAGACAGTGACGAGACGAGCAAATTGTTCACCTGCTGGCTAGTTTCTAACAATAACAAATGTTGTGGCATCCACAACATTTCTATGTGGCACAATGCGCTCGTCACCCTGGGACACCAGTTCTTAAGCCTCATATGCCCAGTAATTACACTAGCTACTTGACGATAAAATATCTAGACAAATTCTTGCATAAGAATCTTACCACTGTTCAATACTACGTAATATGTAATTATACGAGTATGATAAAATCCATGAAATATAGACCACCCATACAATCTAAAAAACTCAAGGTATTGAATTAGAATGCAAATTAAGCAACATTAATTTCCGTCCATAGGGCGTTCCACAAGGCACTTTGTTAGGTCCTATACCACTTTGATTAGCCATCGTTTTTCATCTCTCAAAAATAATATTTTAATGGAGTACCGACTAGAGACGACAGTAATAAATTAGTTGACGCGCGTTGGTTGTCAGGTGCGTAGGCAACAGGTCTGGCGCCTGTTGGTTTGTTTTGATTTAGTAAATCTGCGTAGGAGAAAGTTATTACTTACTTGTCCACTTCAAATTATAGTGTCTCCGGTCTATTTCGTTTGTATGGAAGCCAATATTTTTATTTATTTATGACGTTTAAATATAGAATGCAAGAATTTACTAACTTTTGAAAATTATTGAGTGTAGGATAAGAATTTTGTACTACGTGTCACATCTTTAGAAGCTCGTTTATTTATATTTTAAAACTGTCTAATAATGTTTTTTTCTTTTTCTTATTTTTCACCATCAGCCTGGAAATTATCCACTACTGGACATAGGCTTTTCCAGAGTTAGGAAGTTTTGCCATAATTGCCACGCTTGACAGGTGAATTGGCGATCGGAATAGCACCGGACTGAATAATTGAAGTCTGGCATAACTGAGATGGTTATTCCGCCATGAGTCGAAGCCCAGGAGATTTTCTTGGCATTTCTTAGTCACCCGCGGGATAATATGGTGTCAGATTGAATTTCTAGTTGTTCATATGTATCCATTATTATACTGAGAAAATTTATTTTGGAATTTGCTATTTAAAACATTTATAGATATCTAACGACCAACGGTGAGGACGACAAACGACTACCAACGTTCGACCGTGGCGGCAATTTTCGAATACTCTTAGAATGTGATGGTAGGATTACTATACAGGAATCTGTCTAGGTAGGTACCACCCCAGGGCCAGTTATTCTGCCGAGAAGCAGTAGTGTTGAAACATTACTGTGTTTCGATCTGAATGGCACTGTAAGCTAGTGTAATCACTGGGCATATAAGACTTAACGTCTCAGGGTGACGGGCACAGTGTGGTGTCACACAGAAATTTTCTTGGTGACACAGCATTTGTTATGGTTAACAGTATAACAGTGTCGTATGAATCCGTGTTGGCATATCGCCATACGCTGCAAAAACAAATATGAATAGAGTCATCAAAAATTAAAAAAATAAATTATATAGTGAATAAAACGTAAGATATGTCAAGTTCCCATCAGTTAACACAGAGGTTTAGTGAAATATATATTTTTAATTCTGTTTGGATTTTTTTCTCGTTATGGAATACGGGGACGCTATAACCGGTTCGAGTCCCCGGCAGGTTCTGAACGTGGGCGACGGCGACATTCCCAAAATAGGCAGGGTAGATCATTAGGCCATAATTGTAATGTGGTGGACTGATTTTAACGAGGCATGAAGACGTTTTATTACAGACGAAATGCTTGTTATTCATATATTATATTCATTTGGTTTTAATGAAACGTCTGATTGTACTGACATCTTGACGAAGTAAGCATAATCAGACCAGTACCAGATTAAAAGGAAAACGATGTGTAATGTGTAGCTAATGAGTCGCATATTAATTGGTTTGATACAAAAAAATAGATCAAGGGGAACAGCACTCGTTTTCAATTTTAAAGTAAGAGTACGTTAACAACGTGTGTTCTATCACCGATACCGGTACCATTGCATTACATTTTGAATTGCTCGAAAATGACGGAAAACATGCCGCGGAAACCGGAACGTCTCATAAATAAAAACATTTCTAGAATATGTGAAGTCAAGTCCATCTTGCACTGGAGCAATTAAGCGGGCTTCTTCCGGCTCGAAAAATATTTCAGAAACGAAAGTCATTCATTAGCCATTACAAATCACTGAGGTCAGCGCCTTACAGTCGTTGGTGTAGGCAGAGACCACATCTTCCCACTTGCTACGATCCTGACACACATCTTTCACTTCTTTACTTTCATTAGCGTTTTCATAGAAGCTCTTCGAGTGCCAATACTTTTGGGGTTGTCTTTCCTTAAAACGACTTCGATCTGATCGTTATACGTTCGCTTGCGACTACCATTACTAATCTTCGTCAATATCATACATCCTCTCTTCGTGTCCAAACTGAATCCCTTTCTCTGTCTTTGTTAATACATATTCTACCACACCGCAACATTCCCTTATTACGCTGTTCCAAACTTTCGTAAATTATTCATCATTAATCTTCACTTTTTATTATTCTTAAATAAAATCTACAAAACACAATTCAAACTTTTAAAAGTAAATAATTTAAACCAAAAATATTGGTGACTTAAGTCAAAAATAATTCAGTGACCTATGAATAAATAAGGAAATACTAAGCGTTCAAAATACCGTCTTCGGTTTAACTTGACCCGTGAAGATGGTACCGATTGCTAATCGGAGAGCCCTTTTACAAAAGATCAGAGGAGAGGGGAAGGTCTTAGTTGAATGGTCGCTGAGTTAAATTGCGAGCCGCAATATCGTGCTCGCTGTTGCGATGCCACGATAAGAATTTGCACGACTCTGGTAATGACTGTTACAAAATACAGCGCTCAAGCGCATTAGAGTTCGTCGTAAACAAAGCATCAACTATTACAGTATTCATAAAACTCGTAGTGAAGAAGTAGCGCTTATTAATCTATTACGCGAACACTTCTCAGTGCTATAGCCGTGATAAGAGCCGAACGCTGGTATTATATTTCATAGTACGCAAGTGACATATTTTTTTATTAGAGAAAGTGACGAGATGAGCGAGACGTTTAGCTGATGGTAAGTACGTCTGTCCATAACAAACGCCGTGTCAGCCAAAACAATTTCTGCGAATCCGTCCCCCTGAGACATCAGTTTGTCACCATGACATCAGTTCTTAAGTCTCATACGCCCAGTGATTACACCAGCTCTGAGTGCCCTTCATACCGGAACACAAAAATGTTTGCACCCTACTGCTTCACGGCAGAATAACAGGGCTTGGGTTGATTCCTACCTAGACGGATTCCAGCATAGGAATCCTACCACCAGCAAAGTGAGGAAATGCATGTTGCATGTCTGAAGAATAAAAATATTTCGAGGTAATGTGAAGAAATGGAACCCATATTAAAGCGGCGTGGTGGAGTCTTCCCGGCTCCAAAATCCTCTCAAAAATGATAGGAGGCCTGTGCTCCGCACCGGGACATTGATAGGCTGTTCCTTTACAATATTTAATATAAAGTTGGAGAGTTTTTTGTTTGACTCGCAAATCTCAATAAATTCGAATCCGATATGAAAATTTTTGTATTATTTAAATGAAACTAATTTTACGCATTTTATCACGTTTAATGTTACTATTTATAACGTTTTTTATTTATAAATTATATTTATACCTGACGTTTCGAGCGCTTTACAGCACCACGGGAGGACTGAGGTGATATTGGTACATATCACGGGAAGACATGCTGGTTCATACTTTCCAATTAGATAATAAATATTAAGGTACGTTTTCGTTAGCCGGGCGCGAGCGAAAAATCAAAAAATTCTGAACGGTATAAAACCGTTCTTGTGCATCGCTGTAGGCTGAAGTGACTTAAGCTTTGCGTAAATATTTGTAATCGCGGCTTTTCTGAAAAACAAAAACTGTCACAGAACCGAATTGGCCAACTGCGGCTCCATGTAGTCTTGTCTTCCCTACCCTGCGTGTTTTTAAGAAGTTAGTGTTTGTGTTTAAAAGAAAAAAGGAAAACGGTCTTTGTTTTGAATGAATTGAAACAATAGAGAAAATGGCCGAAAACGAACATTCCCTTTATGGTTGTAAGAAATTTGGCGGAACTCTAAATTATTTGGCGATTTTTCGCTTGCGTCCGGCTAACGGAAAAGTACCAATATTAAATCGCAGAAGAAACAAAACAGCAATTTTATTATTAATAACCCAGGGAACTCGCGCTTCCTAAAGCGATGTTGAAGCTTGCGAGTCGGAGCCCTGCGCGGAATATTAAAACAGTAATATGATATCTGATGTAATGCTCACGTTGACTAAGGCTCTCTCGGGAACCGCGAACCCCAACACGTACTGCTGAATTAACGAAACTATTATTGAACGTTTTCCCATTAATCTATGGCATCAAATATAACGTTTTCGGAAAAAGGTCTTATATTTAAGCATACATCAATAAAGGACACCTATACACATTTACGGATTTGAACGCGTTTAATTAACTTTATGTTCCCGAGGTTGCGAGCGCTTTGCAACACCCATTGGACACAGAGGGACAGTCTCCTATGACCAATTTGCCCTTATATACAGGGTCATTCGTAATGTCCTATACATATAATATATAATGTCCTATAATATAATGAGCCTCGTAGCGTGATACCTGTAGGAGATATGTCGATTAAAAGAATTTGCTTGAAACTCATGGGTGACTACACTGTTATACAGCTGATCGAGACAATGAACTCATAAATTTAATTTGGCGTTATTCCATTGAGCTACCGTCGAAAGAACTCGCAAGTACTAGGATAACATGAAGCTGAAGGGAATCTGTTGCGAAGTAAATCTTTTAGTATGACGCCGTAGTAGAGTAACATATATTAAATGGAGAAGAAAACGTATTTTGAATATGTCTGGTTCGGGGCAACGACTTCCTGAGTTAGGGTCGCGTAAAGTTTTACAAAACAAATAATTTTAAAGTTTTCTATGGACATTTTTAGTATTCAATTTTGTGATTATAGCTTCACCGTTGTGTTTATCAGATCAAAGTAGCATGGGTTGGTGCCGGGATGTTATACCAATTATGAATAACATTGTATATGACGAAGAAATTGTGATGTTCTTCTAGCTAATTTTCGACCACGGTGGCACTGCCGAAAGCTGTCGTAAGCTATTAACTGAAAAAGGCACACACTCGTCCTACCAACCTAACCTACCCGATTCAACGCTCATGCGATTAGATCGGAGATAGACTAGAATGCAGTGTCTCGAACACAGAGACGATCACGACACAACCAGACCCGAAATCGAACAATTTGTAATTTAGCAAACAGAGCCACTCACTCGGCCTTTACCTTGGCAAGAGCTAGGATGCAGTGTCTGAGACAGATAACCACAAAACAATTAGACCTGATACGAACAATTCCGCTGAAAACATGCGAACTCAGGAGCCGCGGCGTGGAAGTCGGAGATTCTGACCTCGCGTAATAAAATTATGGTACAAATCCCATTCTCGGCTCCAGGGTTTTCGTTGTCTGTAATTTTTTTTAATTTGCTTCGTGTTGCTTATTATTCCCTATATTAAGCTTCGCTTTTATAAGAAAGAAAGAAAAATTACTTATTGACTTATAACTTTCAGCACATCATTAAAAAACATCCAAAAAATATATAAAACTGAAATGCAATTTTAAAATCTAGTTATATATCTAGTTATATATATATATATATATATATATATATATATATAAGTGTGTGTCTGTGTCCATATCTTATATATAGACTACTATATATAAGATATGGACACTGCCGACTGTTGCTAAATATTAAAACCTCGATGTAGAGAGAGTGCAAAATATCGTACAGAAGCAAGGAGTTTTGCAATCAAATATTACGTTGTATGTATTAAGCATGATAACTACTTCGTAAATTTAGTACTTCCTGAGTCACATATAGCTTGGTAACACAAATAGCTTGGTTTGCGCATTGATCTACGAGTATTGGCTTCTGTGCTGCCGGGTCGCGGATTCGATTACTGCACGTAACTAACAAGTATTGGTTTGGGACCTAAAAAGTATGCTCCACACAAGAATCTCCTTTATCGTAAGTGAGGTTTACAGAAATTTCACATTCACAACACAACCGACCAAAAATAATTGGTGTCTACATTGTCACAAATGTTGGCTCCGGCTCGGATTCGAACCCAGGACTCGCGGCGTAGAAGTCTGGTACTCTAACCACTGAGCCATGGTGGTGGTATATGCAGTTATTTAGAGTGGAGAGAACCGGAGGGTCAAATTTTTTTCATTATCATCATTACATTTTATCACAGCTAAACATAGGCCTCCTCAATAGATTGCCACAAAAGTTTGCAGTTCTCAATTTGGGGGATTTGATATATATATTTCAAAGTTGCCACGCTGGGCAGGCAGGTTGGCAACCGCTGTTACTATATTACGAAGTTCCAGGAAGATGCTGCTGCCCATCTCCGGATTTTAGAGTCCTTTTGTCGACTTGTCGACGGCACACACGGGATGAGATGTGGTGAAAATTTCTCTTAAGCCGCCACCTCACGTAATTTAAACAAACGGACGATTGACTTAATCTTAAATTTGTTTTAATTGGTGCAGTCGCAAAATCAAGACAAATTTAAGATACGATACGGATCGCGGATCCGATTCCCGCACGGGAAAAATATTTCTAATTCCTGGACTGGGTGTTTCGGCATCTGAAATTTGTTTGTATAGCGAGCGCATTCACGACCCGAGAGAAATCAGTGTAGGACATTCTTTTAAAAAAAATCAAGTGAATAGTTATAATTAAACTGAATTTGAACAGTTTCACTTCTACAGAACAATGTAAGCAATTACGGCATCCACTTTGTGAGGCAATTAATCTGTGTGCAGTCGTTTACGTAATGACTATGAACACATAAATTAATTTATGAACAAAGGAAGACATGTGCGACAGAACTTTAATGTAATCGATCTAGTCGACTAAATCCCAGAATGACCGAAAAGTTGAATGGCGCGCTTCTGGCCAATAATTAATTTTATGACCAATTTGTATCGCTTACTGTTTGGAATTTAGAACAATTATAGTGTTTTAGGACTATTTCTTATACATCCGAACGCTGACAGACATTAAGTGGTATAATTATCGTTGTACTAACTTCGTTAGAGATTGTCAACAAACGGTAAATCTGTTCGACCTCGTCGCGATATGCTCAGAATAAGTAAACTTTGATAACAGACATAATATCGCGAATGTTACGCCAGGTGGAGTCACCCCGCTGCGCTGTACGCGATAAGTCAAAGTCAGTACACCGCTTGTCTCGGTACTGTTACGACGTGTGTCGGACGATCGGAGGATAATGTAACACCCTAACTTGTATCGGGAACTGGAAATTGATCAGTTTCCCTGCGTTATGACGTAGTGATCGGAATTTCGATGGATCGCAGACATTAGCGGACCGAGTGCGGTTAATAAGATAAACGGAAACCGTGAAAAATGTACTAGCGTCTGCTTAATCAGCTCGGTATCGCGAATTTTATAGATTCATGTGAGACGACCTTGCGATGTGGATTTAAATAAGCTATGTGTCATTTCAACAGGTGCGATATTTAGTCTTTTGTCTCTTAACAGTGTTGTTATCGTGCGGAATTATAGTTTTTTTCTCGAAATTGTTTACTAGTGTGGGAGTCGTAGGTAAAAGTTGCATCTAAACAGTTGTCTTTGGACAATGTATTAGTTTGAAACAGACTTTGTATTGTATTGAGTGACAATGCTGGCAGTGAAGAATTTTTTTATGCCCGAAAAGCGGGTTGATTCGCCTAGATTCTCCCGCATGCCCGAGGCCCTCATGAGATCCATCAGGAGGCGATCGCTGAGGGTCAAGAGGACCAAGTCTCTGGTACTTGTTAATGAGAAAAGAAAATCCGGTGAGTGGTAGAGTATTGCTTTCACTTTTCTTTTTATTACAATCCAGACATATTATTACGTTGGAACTTTACCCACTTTTGTTTATTAACGCTGATCTACAAAGCTGTTTTTTTAAGGCTTATTACTTTTAATACGTTTATGTTAGTTTAACATAAAAAAGTCATAATACTGAATAAAAATTCTTAAAAAATACATTGGATAAAAATATTGAGATATTAATACTATACTGTAAACTGTCAATATTAGGTCATTTCTAATTTGAATCATTGGTACCATTATTTTTTTTAGTGTTAATAAAATTATCACTGTATAGACGACAAAATAAAATAATGACTCACTTTAAGCCTCATCGACATTCGATTACTGTTTTTGATAATGATATTGTTGTAATTGAGTATTATATTATTTTATAAATATATTACAAAAAAGGTCTAATGTCTTATTTTAACTAAGTTTTAATTAAGTGAACTAAAAATAAATTTAACGAAAACAATTTTAAATTGAACATTATGTAGGTGTTGCGTTTCGATTCAGCTTTGTCGACTGTACACTGATCTCATATACTTTTGACGAATTAATCCTAAAAGGCTTTCCCATGAGTTTGTTACTGCTCAATGATGAGAGGTAACAAACTAATAAAACTAGTGAGAAGATCTACACATTAAATAATGAAGGTAATAAAACTTTCTAATACCTTTATGCAAACCCAGAGATGCTTCTCTAAGCGTTCAGCCTCACGGTTTCATACGCTTAAAATAAGCCCGTAACTGCGCCATACGGCATGATCCGAGAATTCACAGACCTTTCTCAGTAGTTCGGTTCTCAGCATGCTCCTTGAGGCCGTAGAATGAAGTTTCATAGCCTAGAACCGTTCAGATGAGATCAGTATTTCCTGAGATCAGCGCGTTCTCAAACATACAAACTCTCCTGCTTTTTTATATTAGTAAGATTAAAAACATTTTTTTATTGGATATAGTAATGAAACGAGCAAAACGTTCACCTGCTGGTAAGTGCAACGTCTGCCCATAACAATTTCTGTGTCACCCAGAACATTTCTGTGTGACACCACACCATGGTAGCTCAGGTGCCAGGCGCTTGCCATTGATTTACGCGAGTGACCCGAGTTCGATACTCCGAGGGCGATCACTTTTTATGTTTCTTTCAGTGACACAATTTATAGATTGTTGTGTGATAGCAATCTTTACAAGCATTGTATTAAGACTTTCTGCTGTCTCCAGTATGAATATGTCTTAATACTACGAGAGAGCCAATTATTCTGCCGTGAAACAGAAGTGTATAATCATTACTGTGTCTCGGTTTGAAGGGCACCGACAGATGGTGTTATCACCAGCCGTCGGTGCGCTTCAAACTTAAGAACTGATGTCTCAGGGTGACGGCTACAGTGTGGTGCAACACAGAAATGTTCTGATAGCACAGCATTTGTTATGGGCATACATAGCACTTACCACCAGGTGAACGTTTTGCTCGTTTCGTCAATTTATTGAATGAAGGTAAGGAAGTTAATTTGCTGACTTCCATGCAAAATATAGAATGGTGAATATAACCTACTTTTTAAAGAGCACCACCCGCCCTATTTCAGTAGCGTGCACCATTAAACTAACACTACCACCGGGAACCGCCATCAGATACACTCCACCACTACAATTACTACCACTAGGCAATAAACAACACTGAAGTCGAGATTACGACACGTGTTTCACCTCAAAACGAGGCATTATCAAGTGTTAAAGACTCTACGACAGACAGCCGTCATGTCTAAATTTTGTATGCGGATCTTATCAAATTAACTTCGTTTCCTTCATTATAATGGATTTCCGCAAAGAGAAACCTGATTCTATTACCTAAATTTATTGAATAAAAAACTACGAGAACAAATTTAATGTATATATATTTTTTTTTTGGATAAGGTGACGAAACGAGCAAAACGTTCACCTGATGATAAGTGCAACGTCTGCCCATAACAATGCTGTGTCACTCGGAAGATTTCTGTGTGATACCATAATGCGCCCGTCACCCTGAGACATCGGTTCTTAAGTCTCATATGCCCAGTGATTACGCTAGCTCTCGGTACCCTTCAAACCAAAACACAGTAATGTTTGCACACTACTGCTTCACGGCAGAATAACTGGCCCTGGGGTGGTATCTACCTAGACGGATTCCTGCACAGGAATCCTACCACCAGTGGAATATGAATATGTAGTGGAAATAAGATTTCTTTGTCTCCATTAATTTAACCATTATTATCGAATACGAGAGGTGACAGGCCATTAAAGGCGATGTTAAAAGACCTTAAAGAACAAGCATTACGTAACGTTTAACGCACATAACGAGTTTCATCGTATTTAAAAAGGAATACGAGTAATTTTTACCTTATTTTGTTCAAGCCGTATTTTTATTGACCTCGAACTCGTCCTCAGCGTAATTAATTATCGAGTCGACTCGATAAATGTCTTCGTTCGAAACTAGTTTTTACGTTTTCGTTTTTTGGTTAACATGCATTTTTTTGTTTTTTAACGAATACGACGGAAATATTATGTGATTATCGACAACATGGCGGCTGTCACGAGTATAAAAGTTTAAGTTGCAAGCTATGCAGTCGGACGTAATAAATACTAGAAATAATTACTAGGTATAGCGCTAAGCTACTGTACAGTGAAGAGAAATGTGATACGAAAGCGTGTTACATCCAGTTACAAAGATATTACGTATATATTATTATTCTTTTTTATATATGTAGTTCTGTATCCTTAGAAATATCTAGGTTATGTAAAAAAACTACTGAACTTTTTGGTTTAAAATTCTAGTCTATTTTGGAATTTCGTCCCCAAATAGTTCAAATAATCCTGTAAAATTATTCAATATCATCCGTGGGAACAATTTGATTTTCCAGAATAAAAAGTACCATATGTCCATGCCCAGGATGCAAGCTATTCCTGTGTCAAATTTCGTCAAGATCTGTTCAACGGTTTAACTGTGAAAAGGTAGCAAACAGAGGGATAGGCAGAGTTACTTTCGCATTCATAATATAAGTATGGATATGGCAATTAAAATACGGTTAAAGCTATTAGAATATTTCAAAACCCCTTTGGTGCTGATCTAAGGAGTACCGTCGTCACTTAACTGCCTGTGGGTGTTGTAGTGTTGGGACAAAGAAAGTTACAAATTTGGTATTTTTATATAGTTTTTATTTAGGTAATGTTCTCCATTTTGACACGGATAGACACGTAGATATACTACTTACTAATATAACAAATGCGAAAGTAACTGTATGTTTGTTCACTTTTCACGGTTCAACCACTGAACCGATCTTAATGAAATTAGGCATAAAGCTAGCATCCTGGGGAAGGACAAAGAATTTTTTATCCCTGAAAATTAAACGGGATATTTAAAAAACCTATATCCACGAGGAAAATAATAAAATCATAACAGTGACATTCGCGGGTTATATTTTTCAGAACATTTTTTTACAATTTTTTTTATCGGATAAAGTGACGAGACGAGCAAAACGTTCACCTGATGGTCGCCTAGAACATTTCTGTGTGGCACCCGTCACCCTGAGACACCAGTTCTTAAGTCTCATATGCCCAGTGTTTACCCCAGCTCTCTGCTAATGTATGCACACTACTACTTCACGGCAGAATAACTGGCCTGTGGTGGTACCTACCTAGACGGATTCCTGCATAGGAATCGTACCACCAGTAAACTATGTCATGGTTGTTGCAGTTTTTGCAGTCTTATTCCATAATTCAACGATTGAGATCGAGGTGAAAATCGATAATGTTGTAATTTTCTTCGAAGCAATCAAACCTCCATTACAGATTAGAAATCGAAACAACAGATGCATAATTCATTGCACGTTCGAGTGCCCGTATTTTGTAATAATTGTCAGCAATTCTTTTTATTTTCCTGACTCAATTGTAGTTTATTTGCTTACTTAATTCTAACGCCCAGTTCCTATATTCACAAAACGAGATTGTTCCCTTACAAACCATTACAATATCTACGTGTGGTAGCGGCTTAAGATAATCTACTACCCCATCTCATCCTGTGGGTGTCGTAAAAGTCGACAGAGGAAAAACTAAATCCAGGAGATGGGCAGCAGCGTCTTCCTGGAACATCTGAATAAATAAACCGCCTGCCAAGCGTGGCAATTATGGCAAAATCCCCGCAAAATGAGAGCTACAAACTTTTGCGGCTTCTATGGGGGAGGCCTATGTTCAGTAGTAGATTAGTGAAAGGCTGAAATGATGATGATGATCTACGAATAGTAATATCAAAACCGTTCCTATAACTGATTGACTTCTGTAGCCGTTCCATATTCAAAGTGGTGTGGCAATAGGCCGGTTATATAGCTCGTATAACAGGTAACTGTTAGGAAGAAAGGTTCCGGAGTGGTAACCTCCTGCCGGCAAACGCAGTGTACCCACTAGATCAGAGGTTCCCAGACTTTTTTCTCATAGACCACTTTGGAAATTTAGCTGGTTCCGGTGGTCCGGTCCCTCTGCAGCTACATTTCTACCATATTCCCTGAGGGTCCACCTGGACCAATTCGGTAACTAAGGCGCTAGATGTAGCGACGATCTGCACAGCTTTGCGGGAAGTCGAAAGATGTAGGCCACCTACAGGATCGTTTTGTGTGGCAGTCTATGGGGGAGGCCTATGTTCAGCCGTGGACTTGTGATAGGCCGAAATGATGACATGATTTTTATCAGGATTCGGCCAAAATTTAACCCATATACATCGTCCCGCGAGTGCGTCCATGTCCAATATGTCAAAATTTCAAGAATGAAAGTTGAATTAAAACTTTCTCGAATGCCACCACCAACAGCACCAAATGTGAGATATTCATTTGGTTAATGCACATTTAGATAATTTTAAAATAAACCAACAAATATAATCAGACAATGTTTTTCTTACAGTAAAGTTTACGTAGTTTTAAAGTGTCATTTGAAAATAGATAAGTCGATGGTGAATGCATTAGCAAGTGTTTTAAATTGTATTTCTTGTTTTCTAAACTATGGCTCCATCATAATCAATACATATATACAAATGAATTTTTTTTTGTATCTTTTTGTCTGTTTGAAGGATTACTTAATCCAATAATCTTGTCTTTCTTTTTATTCTTACAGATATGACTTAATTTAGATATATAATGGATAGAATTGTTTTGTTTCAATCTATCATCCATAATATTATAAATGCGAAAGTAACTCTTGTTTGAGTAAGTCTCTCTGGGCCTCTATCGGTTTGTTACCTTTTCACGATTCAACCGCTGAACCATTGCATCTTGTAGACAATCATAGGATACTTTATATTCCGGAAAATCAAATACTTCTCACGCGTAGTTTAAAAAACGCGGACGAAGTCGCGGGAATCAGCTAGTATCTCATAGGGTTCTGTTGTTGTGAAGTCGCGGAATTAATAAGCCTAATAAAGTTCACTGGTGGTAGGATTCCACCCCAAGGCTAGTTATTCTGCCGTGAAGCAGTGGTGTGCAAACATTACTGTGTTCCGGTTTGAAGGGCACTTAGAGCTAGCGTAGCCGCTGGGCATATGAGACTTAAGAAGTACACAAGTGACACAGCATTTGTTATGGACAGACGTTGCACTTACCATGTGGTGGGGTGTTTGTTCGTTTCGTCTCTTGATCCAATAAAAAAAAATTGAAAAAGTTGTTGCCATATTGAAAATTATGCCAGTAACATAAAATACTTGCGAGGTGGCTTGTACGTCTACTGCTATCGTCAATACGCCAACACAACTATTGAGAGGAATATTTCCAACAGAGCACTGTTTACAGAATTATGATAAAAAAAGTAAAGTTTCAGCCTATAAATGTCCCACCGCTGAGCAACAGGCCTCCTCTCATTTCTGAGAGGGTTTTGGAGCTAGGAAGAATCCGCCACGCTGCTCCAATGCGAGTTGGCGGACTGCACATGTCTTCGAAATATTTTCTATTTCTCGGACATGCAGATTTCCTCACAATGTGTTCCTTCACCGCCGAGCACGTGGTAAATCAGCACTTAAACTTGCAATTAACAATTTTAGTGGTGCCAGCACCGGGAATCGAACCCCAGGTCACTCGCGTATTATGAAATTTAGAGCGAGCGCCTAGCCCTTTTTTTTCATTAGTTAACAGAATCAGGCGTCACTTTGCGAAGTTATAATAGGGAAAGAATTTGCAAAGATCTGCATTCAAAATATAAAATGGTGTATATTATCTAGTTATGAAGAGCACCGCCCGTCCTCCTACAGTAGCGTGCACGTGCAAACTAACACCACCACCGGGATCTTAGCAAATTAACTTTCGTTCCTCATTTTTTAATAATACAAACGGCGAAACACGTGTCGTGTTCTCGACTTCAGTGGTGTGTATTACCTAGTGGTAGTATTGTAGTGGTTGGTTGAGGGTATCTGTTATATAGGGTATCGGTTCCTGGCGGTGGTGTTAGTTTGCTTGTGCACCTACTGTGGGAGGACGGGCGGTGCTCTTAAAAAAACTAGGTAATATAAACCTATTTTATATTTTGCATGCGGATCTTAGCAAATTAACTTACTTTCCTTCATTATACAGTATAGTTTTGAACGTGAGAGAATTTCCTGTGGGAATTACACTTTACATTCAGGCAAAGATAAATTTAAAAATATGAAATAATAAACTTGGTGCAAGTAACACGTGTGACCTATAAAGTGTCCTGCGTGGGACAAAACGCCCGGACATTTGAATGCATAATAGGGTTTAAGATAAATTAACTGTTCAGTATTTTTTATTTATTTATTAATTCTTTATTGAACCTTACAGAAAGTAAAGGAACAAACGGCGGACTAAAAGCATTATTATAGAGCAGCGATTAAATTACGACTGTTACAAAAAAAATGTATTATATATTACGTATTAAATATACATGCACATTTACAAAAATAAATAAGAAAGAAAGAAAGAAAGAAAGAAAGAAAGAAACATTTATTTGTCACACGCACACAATTCACAGACAGATTAACAGTGTATAGAAAAAAAAAACACAGAAAAAACAAAATTTAAATCCATCCGTTCATGGTGCAATGCTCCAAAAAGGACGGCCACTCAGGATATGCTAGGATGCATGATCCTACCCTGATTTTCAGTGGCATCCAATAATATATAATACACGCATACATATATATATATATATATATATATATATATATATATATATACAATACACACATAATAATATATGTTACACATATACATACTACATACACATACACATTTACAGATACATATATTAAAAAAATACTTATAATATAGGTAAAGAGGGTACGGGCCAATACTGCTGAACATAATTGTAAACTCGTGCGGTGCAAAATATGTTCCGTGTACCGATACCAAGTAGAACAACCCACCATGCGCCGTGACCAGAGAATTTTGAAAGTGACTTAAAAGTTATATTTAATTAATACAATGAGCTTCAATAAAAAGTGATCCCAAAAATTTCGTTTAAGAAGTAGCATATAAATAAATTTAACAAGAAATTTTTAATAACGCACTCACATGTCTGTGTTTATATATACACATATACTTATATACATACCGATATTTTATAAGAAATATAAACAATGAATATTATTATTAACTAGAACAATATTTTTACTGCTGCGTTTTTGCTAGAGTCTAAGCTTTTCAGGAAGCGCATTCTATAGTCGAGCAGCTTGGACAGCAAATGATGACGAAGAGAAACCAGAGCGGTGAAGTGAAACAGAGTCAGTCTTCGAAGAACGAAGTGGTTATGAGTGTTACACAAGAACTGAAACTTACGTTTAAGATAATCAGAGTAGCGGTAGTAGGGTTTTGCTCGTTTCGTCACTTTATCCAATGAAAAAATGCCGATGTCATCACGATTTTATCCATCACCGCAGAACAGGTGGTAAATAAAACTGCGTTACAACGGCTTTAATAGAATTCAAATAAAAAAAAAACAATTGCGTAACTCTGCATCGATAAATAATGTATAAAAACCGCTATAAAAGGGCACGATTCCGTTGTAATCTTATAACAAAAAAAGTGAACAGGCGTTTCCCGCCCTCGCAACCTAACCACCCAAACATGCGTTCCCATTAATTGCCCCCCCAATGCACCTGGCTCACGCGTGCCAACTATAAATGTCACATTTTACGTTACGTACAACCGTCATAATGAAATCCGCGATTATCATACTGTATTAACTACTGGCGTCTCTTTGTATAGTGGTCATTTTTTGTACGTTCTCGGTAACGTGACCAGTATAACAAAAACTCACATACTTAATCACTCCTTTATGCATAAGTGTTTTGTTACGATTGCTATTGCTCGCGTTTCCTTAATTAGGGTTGGTTTGAAAGCTCATTAATTGAAATCAATTAAGTAATTTGACGGTACGTTGAAATGAAATAGTTTAATCTGACCATAAGGGTCATTTATCATAATTAATTTCGATTAAAACGTCTTAAATTTGAAGAGAGTCCCTTATATTACTTTTTTATATCGTTTGGTGCGTAGCACCTTTTACATTAATTATTTAAATAAGGTTCATTATTAATTACCTATGTATCAGTTTTAAAATAGGAAGCCTTGGCGCGCGTACATTTTATTCGTTGGACACGTGGTTTTTTTCTTTCTGTTGGATAAAGTGACGAGACGAGGCAAACGTTCATATGTTGGTAAGTGCAACGTCCGCCAATAACTAATGTCACACAGAACATTTTAGGTGGCACCACACTACGCACGTAACCCTGAGAAATCAGTACTAAATCTCATGCCCAGTGATAAACACTAGCTATCAGAGCCCTTCAGACCGAAAAACAGTAATGTTTGCACACTGCTGCTTCGCGACACAATAACTGGCCCTGTGGTGATTCCTAGATGGATTCCTGCACAAGAATCTTACCGGCATAGGAGGACGATGGCTGCCACAAGCTTCATACTTAACCGGTGTTGTTGGTGGAGGTTGGTCTGCTCGAGGTAATATATTTATTATTAAATCTTGTCTAAAATTTTAACAAATTTTAACATGGAGCGTGCTTTGGTTTTCTTTGAGACTATTCTTTGTAAATTTATTTATAATGTTTAGTTAAAAAGAGCATACCTTGGGAGTTTCTTTCACCTGCTTCTTCTCCGTCAGAGGAACCTCAACGGTGGTAGATTGTAAAAAATTACGTTTTACAAACGAAACTTATGTTTCTAGGCGTCATATTACCACCACCAGTAAAGTTGTTGATTTAATAAAATTCCGCGCCACATTGTTTTTCTAGCGCCAGTCACGTATGCGTGTGCCCACACAACTATTCGCCTGAAGTGGCGACGGCGTGTGGTGTCCTATTTCAGTATTATTTTTTTGAATCTGCGACTATCAAATCATTTTATTGGTTTACGAGTACTACTCGAAATCGATCTCAAAACAAACATGTTTCATCAAAACATGCGTTTGTTTTCCACTGTTACGAATTTATGCAGCCGGCTGAATGTTTTGTATTTTATTGTTTTTAATGAACTATGACAATAAACCGTATTTAAGAGAAACAACGTCCAAAATATCGTGTCGCTGGCGAATCAAACAATTCCTTGGAAATTGAATGATTGGTTTCTATGGTATTTATAGGAATAGGAATACTGGTTTGAAATGAGAGGCAGAGAACGTTTAAATAGTTATTATTCTCTTTTAAATATTATCACTCACAAAGTCTATAACGTCAGTCTTGTAGCACAGTGAAAATTGTAGTAACGCTAAACAAGGGTAGCACGTGCTCTTGTATTGACCGTGTTGTCGGTAGTTAAAAATAACAATCGAATAATTTTTGCAATACAATCGACAAATACCGACAGTATTCTTTATAAGATGTATATACTTTGTTAAATTACTTCTATGAAATTATTTATCGCTACTACTTATAAATGACAGTTGTTTTTCATGCTATCAAACAACTCCAGCATCATCGAACGTATTTGAATGCAGGTTTTCAGTATTGATTTCAGTATTGCTAGGTGTTGGTCAAGAAGAAATCCTATAAAGTCTTTAAACAATTTATTAGCGAGCCGAGAGAGCTGTAAAATTTAGTGACCAATTTTTTTATAGGAGAAATTGGCGAGTCGTGCAAAACAAATGCTATGTCACCCGGAACATTTCTGTGTGGCACCACACTGAGACATAAGCTCTTAAGTCTCATATGGTAAGTCCAGTAATTACGTTAGCTATCAGTGCCCTTGAAACCGAAACACAGTAATGTTTGCACACTACTGCTTCACGACAGAATAACAGGCCCTGGGGTGGTACCTGTCTAGACGGATTCCTGCGTAGTAATCCTACCACCAGTAAGATATGTATCAGTATGGACTATATCACCGTACTATATCGTCGATTATATATTCCCTTTTCAACTAAATATCCAACCATTATCCATACAATAGTTACTTGAAAATCGTTTTAGAAATTATATATGTTGTAATCGGAGCAAAGATTTTCTTTGCGAGATAAGGGGTGTGCCAACTTCCCAAATAAAAGAATATCTTTCTCTACACTTGACCGTCCATCCGTCTGACTGCATGCCGCAGACAATGCTACTGTAATTGGATCCACTCCAAGAATTAGTTAATCTAGGAGAAGCAAAATTATGTATTTTTATGTTTTGTTTTATTCCGAAGCAAGGATGGATTGTTTTTTTTGGCGACAAAGTGTAGCTTAAACGATATGCAATCTTACCTTTTGATTCTGATAGTTATGAATAGATGAGCTATATTTGATGTCGCCAAATTACAAATAGTAGTTTTACATACGAAATTTAAATTTTATTTCCTCTCATACTAACATCATTACCGTGATAACAAATATTTCTTTTTTGTTTTATAAAGTAACGAAACGAGCAAAACGTTCATCCGATGGTAAGTGCACAACATCTTTCCATAACAAATGCTATTTCACCTAGAACATTTCTGTGTGACACCACATAGCGGACCGTCACCCTGATACGTGACTTCTTAAGTCTCATATGCGCAGTGATTACATTAGCTCACAGTGTCCTCCAAAGTGAAACACAGTTTGCACACTACTGCTTCACGGCAGATTAACTGGACCTGGGGTGGTACCTACCTATACGGATTTCTGCATAGGAATCCTACCACCGGTAAACACGGACATCTTTCAATTGCATTTGAAATTGCGATGGCTCTTCATCTTTGTCACTAACACCTTTTCCAGTCCTCCGCTGGATATGTTCACACCCAACGCGCCACTCAGTTTGACTTTCGAATTCGCACATCTTGTAGCTGCTAGTTCAATTATCTCGAATTCGTTAATTTGCTAAAATCCTCTCGTATGTTTAGAGTAAAGTGAAAAATGGCGTATAACAGCATAATTTTCTGCTGATAATTTGCCATTAAAATAGACCACCACCAGGTTATATTCGACAGGTCTTCTAAATCCGGTCCCTATTTATATGCTGGCACTTAACTGACCTAATATGTGGCGAACGGGTTCAATTCAAACAATTGGATGCAGTCCAATTGTAACGAGGCAGCCTCTGCTCCGAATATGGGGGCGTACCTTGCTGAATAAATCGGAGCGGATTGACCACACAGAAATTGTTAAACCTTATACTGTT
The DNA here is from genome assembly GCA_019845155.1 of Luehdorfia chinensis. Taxonomy (NCBI): domain Eukaryota; kingdom Metazoa; phylum Arthropoda; class Insecta; order Lepidoptera; family Papilionidae; genus Luehdorfia; species Luehdorfia chinensis. The sequence continues at coordinate 3,549,529 of JAHVAK010000643.1, forward strand.
ATATTGTTCTTGGGGCTTTGTAAATAAAAATCTAAATGGTATTAAAATTAAAAAAAAAAATCCTTGGCGCAAGACCTGTCAAAGAATACCTCACGGTTTATGTAAAACAAAAAAACTTAAATTTTCTCGTACTTATTATTAATAAATTATATAAATTCTCGTATATTTCTTATACAACTGTGTCGAATTTCAAGATAATTAATTAATTTAAAATTAATTAAAAATAAAAAAGTTAAAATTCTTAAATAAAAAAGGGGACAGCTCCCGATGTCTGATCATTAAGTTTCTTGATCTTTATTTTAGGAATGGAAACCTAATGAGTAGATGCAAAATCAATTTTTTATATTTTAATTTTGTATCGGGTGGCATCCCTAGATTTATGTTTAAAATCCCCCTTTGATTTTTAAAATCTAATCGGCAGTTATTTTAAGAAAAAAATCTGCACACACTAGCATTTCTATGGTATCGTAGGTGTGTTTTAGACATTAATGACGTCATCGTGCACATACACAACACAACCAGACTCGGAATAAGTATCTGTAGGCTATAGAAATCTTTGCCCTGCACAGAAATTGAACTCGCCACTGCGCCAACCGAGCCGACAAGCCGTACTATTCTTGACCAAATAGGTTTTAAATAATAAACCTAACAACCGTCTATCGATTTTTTTTTTCACCTACATCAGACTCTAAACATCAGGAAATCATAAAGGTTCAAGCATGCGCGAGCATATGGTACCAATCGACCTTATTCGTTCGTTTATTTCAAGTGTCTCATTTTATATATATTCGGCTGAAGCGCGCGTGATTCACGGCTATTTTTGAGGAGGAGCATCACCGCGAATTGCGGCCGACGACAATTAACCGCTTTAACCTTCTGCAGAGGCAAATTAAAAAAAAAACTTGCTTTTAAGTGATACCAGTACGTATTCACTTGTTTAGCGGTGCAGTCTGCTTTGCATACGTATAGTCACGACTTTTCTCTAATAATGGGGAAGGCAGAGGTTACGAATGTAGCCCACTTATCGCCACCGCGGGAAAGAAAGTGGCGAAAAATAAAATTCTGACTCCGTTGCGTTCCCACGGGTAGTATAGTGACAGCATTGCATGTTATGGTGTTATTCTGCACGAATAAAGGCTGTCCGTATAATACCTTAGTCGCCTCTTACAACAGCGCGGTAGGAAAGAAGTAGGTGCTATTCTGCTCTGCCGAACTTCTACTTACTTCTTCGTTAATAATCAACTGTTGGCAATAGATCCCTCGTAACAAGAGATGATCTGCTTGCTTGTCTACTCCAGGCGGATTACTAGGAGAGTCTACGTACATATATGTCAGGAATTAGGCGGCTTAAAGAGAATCTACCACCCCATCTCGTCCCGTGGGTGTCGTAAAAGTCGACAGAGGGAAAATTACAACCACTGGTGTTAGGACTCCGATGATGGTGGGGGATGAGACTTAAGAAATGATGTCTCAAGGTGACGGGCGCAGTGTGGTGCCACTCGTTATTCTGGGTGACACGGCATTTGTTATGGGCAGACGTTGCACTTACCATCAGGTGAATATCCAATAAAATGATCAAAAAAAGGAGATGAGCAGCAGCATCTTCCTGGAACATCTGTATGCTGAAGGAAGGTAAGTTACTTTGCTAAGATCCGCATGCAAAATATAAAAATGGTGTATATCACCTAGTTTTTTGAAGAGCACCGCCCGCCCTCCCTCAGTAGCGTGCACAAGCAAACTAACACCGCCACCAGGAACCGCCACCAGGTACCCTCCACCAACCACTACAATACCACCACTAGATAATAAACATCACTGCAGTCGAGAACACGACACGTGTTTCGCCCCAAAACGAGGCATTATCAAGCGTCATAGACAGTCTGTCGTAGAGTCTAGTCGTAGGGAGGGCGGGCGGTGCTCTTCAAAAAACTAGGTAATATACACCATTTTTATATTTTGCATGCGGATCTTAGCAAAGTAACTTACCTTCCTTCATTATAATAGATTTCCGCGAAGTAACGCCTGATTCTATTAACTACATCTGTATGCTTCAAACTTACGTGTTTGTCAATCTGTGAGGGAGGCCTATGCTCAGCTGTGATAGGCTGAGGATGTTGATGAGGATTTCAGACTGACAATCCAGCTGTTTCTTAGCTAATGCAATTTATCTCACTAGGAAACTACCTAGTGTGGGGCTTCGTTTTTAACTATACAATAGGTTTTTCTTAATTCACGTTACAGTAATGGGTTCCTTTTCCAGCCGTCTCGTTACGATACAGCCCTTAACCATAAAACAACTATAAAGCGCACGTCCACCATATTTCTGGACTATGAACAAGCCCATTACAGAATACGTTCTATCCGAAATTGCGAAAGTTCTGCGTGGCTCTCCGCTCATAATAAATTCATTTAATGTTGGCTTACCGCGACGTGGCTCGAGTGTTGAGCGAGGGTCGATATTGACAGAAATGAGTGGGCTGAATGTTTGAATTGCTGAATTGATGTGCTTATAGTGCACACACAGGGACACACACACTCGTCCCAACCTACCGCTCATGCGATAAGATAGTAGGCTTGGATGCAGTGTCAGAGACACAACGACAATTACAACACAACCAGACCAGAAAACCAACAATTTGTGTTTTTGCACAATTGTTGACTCCGGCTGGGATTCGAACCCGGGACCCGCGGAGTGGTTGTCAGGTACTCTAACTACGAGGTCACGCGATCGCCCAATATATTTAAAAGTCAGGTCACTCAAGTCAGTCCCAAAATGAGAATGTGCCATAGTCACCAAGCTTGCCAGTCGGATACATCGCATAACGATAGCCAGATTTTTTAAATTATAATCTTTATTTTATTTAATATTATAAATTACTATATTTTTCAAAATATAAATAATTTAAAAAGTTTATTTGATAATGATAACTAATCTTTTTTTCTATTTTTGATCCCTCAACAACGCCTATTGTATTTTAACAGTGTTTTGTTTTGTTTTTCGTGATTATTATTTCAATGAAATAAATAAATCATAATAGAAACTTTTCTGAGAACGATTGCCGCAATTAGAGGCGTATTTAAGCAACTTCTAAGAATTCATTTGCTGCATTAATTAATACTAAGAAGAGTTTTTATATTTTAGCTTCTTTTAAAACAATTGTGAGGCACAATAGAATTACACCTGTAAAGGCATGGGTGCGTTTTACATATATAATGTTTCTTTATTATAAACAAGGTTCCTCGCGACGTTACTTAATATACAATGTAAAATATATTGGTTATTTTAAACTCTTTCTGTCATACTTTTCGGCTGCGGGTAAGCAACGCTCCCGCCGACTCTTATGAATCTAGACAATCTCAAGTCTTTCGAAGTTTAAGCAATTTATCGGAGGCCACCAGGATAAGCTTATGTTATTGAAAAGGTTCCGCAAGATATATTGCGGTCGGCTCCTGTTACCCTTCGCCATGACACTCCGGGGATCCCTTTTTGGGGGTCAATTGGGAGTGACATGTAATTTATAAGTAACAAGGATACATATTCGAGAGGTGAGCCGTGTTTATTTTGAATATAAAACGCCATGTTTGTTTAATAGGGTTTCTTACAAGGCTGAATTACAGTAGTTTCGAGAAATTATTAAATTGTATTTAATTAGAATTGAAGATTTGATTTTATAAACTTTGATAATTAATTCAACTGAACGTATAAGTACCACTAAACAAGGGAGTGATCCGCGTTCGATCCCGGTTGCGGCACCTCTAGAATTGTTCTTCAATTTTAAATACTGATTTAAAACGTGCCCAGCGTGAAGGAGAGCATCATGAGAAAACTTGCATGTAACCGGCATCTTTGAGGAATGAAAATATTACGGGGATATGTGAAGTCCCCCAAATTATGTGCCTGTGCTTAGTAGTGGGACATTTATTTTAAATTAAAAAAACAAACAGTGAACAGTGAAGTGACAGAACTGGTTCGTCATCCCTCTCATGACAATCGCCAGAGTCGGCTCGAGGACTGTAAGAGTATAGCGTGGGCCTCCTTGTGGGCGTCCTTGCATCACTTGTTCTATTTTTTTTAATTTAAAACTAGCTTTCCCCCGCGGTTTCTCCCGCGTAAACAAGGCCGACCCCGATCGTTAATATACATATATGCTTCCCTATTTGGATCGGATTTCTGTGTTTTAATTTTTTTGCACGGTAACCTAATGATTTTTCTAAAATTAAAGTAGCCTAAGTTACCCGCTATAATATCAGCTATCTGTCAGAAAAAGTCCCGTCAAAATAGGTCAAGCCGTTTCGGAGATTAGTTGGAACAAACCGACAGGCAGACAATTTTTTTTTATAGGTACCGTATCTGCTTTCATAAGCCTTGAGTAAAAAGCTTTTATTTTGTTATTACAAACAGACACTCCAATTTTGTTCATTTGTATAGATAAAAAAATGGTTGACTAAAACGTGGAACAGGTGACCATAAGAACTTTTTTCTTTTTCGTTAAAAATCCTTGCCCCAAAACAGTATTTGTCCTGTGTTTTGGGTGCGTTAAGAGACATACATTGCACATTCACGAAAATCCAGACGCGGAACAACTATCTGTTAGCCATACGTATATTTCTCCCGCGCGGCAAATGAACCCGCGATCCGAGTCGCATAAGCCCATTACTGAGCGACTCCGAAAATCTTCCTCAGCAGCAACATGTTGAGTATGAAAAAATTAAATTAGTACTGAACTAATAGTCCACCGCGGGCATTTTATCGTGATCATTATTTCAATGGAATAAAAAAATCATAATACAAAATTTTTCTGAGAACGATTGCCGCAATTAGATGCGTATGGAAGCAACTTCTAAGAATTTATTTGCTGTATTAATTAATACTAAGAAGAGTTTTTATATTTTCGCTTCTTTTAAAACAATTGTGGGGCACAATATTATTTCACCTGTAAAGGCATGGGTGCGTTTTACATATATAATGTTTCTTTATTATAAACAAGGTTCCTCGCGACGTTACTTAATATACAATGTAAATTATATTGGTTATTTTATACTCTTTCTGACATACTTTTCGGCTGCGGGTAATCAACGCTCCCGCGGACTCTTATGAATCTAGACAATCTCAAGTCTTTCGAAGTTTAAGCAATTTATCGGAGGCCACCAGGATAAGCTTATGTTATTGAAAAGGTTCCGCAAGATATATTGCGGTCGGCTCCTGTTACCCTTCGCCATGACACTCCGGGGATCCCTTTTTGGGGGTCAATTGGGAGTGACATGTAATTTATAAGTAACAAGGATATATATTCGAGAGGTGAGCCGTGTTTATTTTGAATATAAAACGCCATGTTTGTTTAATAGGGTTTCTTACCAGGCTGAATTACAGTAGTTTCGAGAAATTATTAAATTTTATTTAATTAGAATTGAAGAAGATTTGATTTCATAAACTTTGATAATTAATTCAACTAAACGTATAAGTACCACTAAACAAAGGAGTGATCCGCGTTCGATCCCGGTTGCGGCACCACTAGAATTGTTCTTCAATTTTAAATACTGATTTAAAACGTGCCCAGCGTGAAGGGGAGCATCATGAGAAAACCTGCATGTAACCGGCATGTTCCGCCAGCGCAGTCCACCGCGGGCACCGGGTTCGAATCGTAGCCGGAGCCAATGTTTTGCAAAAACACAAATTATTGTGCGTGTGAAATTTATCTCAAACACACTCACGAACACCAGAATCATATTGCCACAATATGATTCTGGTGTTCTTGGATGTGCATCGTTTTCTATAAAAACAATTATCGTCTCAGTCTACGTTACGGTTTTCACAGGCTGGGGGAAGCTTTATTTTATACTGGTGGTAGGATTCCTATGCAGGAATCCGTCTAGGTAGCTACCACCCCAGGGCCAGTTATTCTGCCGTGAAGCAGTACTGTGCAAACATTACTGTGTTTCGGACTGAAGGGCATTGAGAGCTAGCGTAATTACTGGGCATATGAGACTTAAGAACTTATGTCTCAGGGTGACGGGCGCAGTGTGGTGCTGCACAGAAATATTCTGAATAACACAGCATCTGTTATGGGCAAACGTTGCTCTCACCATCAGGTGAACGTTTTGCTCGTCTCGACGGCTTTATCAAATTAAAAAAATTAAAAAAAATTCAGCTAAAGAATAAATACGACACTTGTGAAAAGAGTAGTGCAAAGTTTTATAAAAAAAAGTAAAGTTTCAGCCTTTAAATGTCCCACTGCTGAGCCCAGGCCTCCTCTCATTTCTGAGAGGGTTTTGGGGCTAGGAAGAATCCGCCACGCTGCTCCAATGCGTGTTGGCGGACTGCATATGTCTTCCAAATATTTTTTTATTTCTCAGACACGCAGATTTCCTCGCGATGTATTCCTTCAACGCCAAGCACCTGTAAACCAGCACTTAAAATTGCTATTAAAAATTTTAGTGGTGCCGGCATAGGGAATCGAACCCGTATCACTCGCGTACTATGAAATTTAAAGCGAGCGCCTCTAGATCCTGAGCTACCACGGCTTAAGATTTATAACGAAAAATAAAATTATTTTTTATTGTAAGGTACATTTAGGTACTTCTTATCTTACTCTTTTATAAAACAATGCAAACGACAGAAATGTTTTTGAACCTTCCATTCCAGTAATGTTTTAATTTGTTGATATGAAATAAAGAAATTAGCTCGCGTGGAAAACATTCCGGCGGCTTTGAGGACGGGGACTCGCCGAGACCGTCTTCACGTTTCAAAGGAAATTCTTGTCCAGTAATCCAAGGCGAGATCCTTTTGCCCATTAAGCACATTACTTTGTCTTTGTTGTTTGAGCTTGCTTTTAGATTTTATTTCGAAAATTATAACTTTAATTTACTCGACAAACTCTTTTATTTTGTAACTAGCCGCATTGTATCCCTATTACGCCAGGTACCTGACTTCTACGCTGCGGGTCCTGCGTTCGAATCCCACAGCTGCCTACATTTGTGCAATAACACAAATTCTTAGTTTTCGGTTATGGTTGTGGTTGTACTCGTGTCTCTGACACTGCATCCTATCCTACCTCCGATCTTATAGCATGAGCGTTACTAACCGTTACAAACCGAAACACACTACTGCTTCACGGCAGAATAACTGGCACTGGGGTGGTACCTACCTAGACGGATTCCTGCATAGGAAGCTCACCACCAGTTTTTAATTTATGTAAATTAGACACATTAGTCGTGTGGTAGAAACTTAAAGAGAATTTACCACCCCGTCTCATCCCGTGGGTGTCGTAAAAGTCGACAGAGGGAAAATAAAAACCAGGAGATGGGCAACAGCATCTTCCTGGAACATCCGAATAAATAAACTACGTTTGCCAACCCGCCTGCCAAGCGTGGCAACTATGGCAAAATCCTCCCAAAACACTGACGTAGTAACTTTTGTGGCAATCTATAGGGGAGGACAATGTTCAGCAGTGGACTAGTGATAGGCTAAGATGATGATGGTGACGATGATGAAATTAGACAGTCCTCACAGACTACTCCTCTAACCTCTTACTACCTCGGACAACAATAAAAAACTATTTGAAGGCATTTAAAGACGTCCTAAAAGGTCCGTCATATAAGTATTTGTGATTCGGCAAACAGTAGATCAGGCTGCATTCGAGACGGCGCACCTCGCTCAAGCAGCTGATGTAATCGACCAATTCAGCTCGGCCGCCGTGCAGTCAATTAGTGACGTTCTCGATGATACGAGTACTATACCAGATAGTATAGTGAAGTGATTACGTGTTACACTGTGTTGGATGATTGTGCGAGCATTTTACAAAAATACAATATGCCAGAAAGCTGTGGAAAAAAGTGTACTAAAAATAAGAAAAAAACAGAAGTTCAAAGCGAATGCATATATACTGATAGAGGAAAAAGGCAGAAGAGGGCCTATACCCGAGAAGGTGTTTTTGTGATTAGTAAAAAAAATCCAGTATCCAAGGGGGGAGGTGGGCTGCTGCGCCTCCTTGCTCACCCTTGACGACGCCTTTGACACACAGTGACACAGTATTATATCTTATGGCGTATTAATGTGGGGATCCGCGGCTGTTCTGGAAACAATACTCACATTGCAAAACAAGCATCTTTAACTTTGGTCCTCGCGAGTCGCTACGGCTATAAGTGGGATACGTGTGGCCTCTGCCTACCCCTTAGTATGTCTGGATATTATAAAAAGGCGTGATCGAATGTATATCAAATTCTTACATCCATATCATCATAATCATTTCAGAACACCACAATTCCACAGTTGAACATAGGTGGAACACATTGATGTCAGTAAGTTTTCGCAGACTCGCACACACTAAGATGTGTGAAACGAATAGAAAAATCTATAGAATATACGATATTAACTAATTTATTCTACCCAAAGTTTTTATATATATATATGTCATAATTGGTTCAATAGAAGTATTTACTATAATATGAGTAGTTCTTGAACAAAAGCCTCCCCCATTGATTGACAGTAAACATGGTCCTGACCACCTGCATCCATCGAATGCCCGCAAACCCGTGCAGGTGGCCGCTCCATCTAGTGGGTGATAGTAGTACTGCGCTTACCGGTATGAGGCTGCCAGTCGAGAACCCGTCTTCCCCAACGGTTATCAGTTCTACGTGCTTTACGGGCATCCCGTTGCCACTTCAGTTCACTAATCCATACATACCACGAAGTTAATTAACAAAGTTCGTGTTGCTATATGCCAATGTAAATAAACGCTATTTTCTCTGCAGCCTTCCCTGTGCAGTTAATGAATTCAGAGTGTACATTTAAATTTTAAATCGTGGCAACATTAAAATTCAATTTGTTTCGTTAATTCGGCGCGGTTATCTATTTTAAAATTGTACTTTTTTTAACTATTAGACCTAACGTAAATTTAAAATGAAGATAATCCAATTAATATTGTACCTTAGCCTTCAGGGGTGGCAACTAGTGACTCCACCCTGATTTAGATTTTTGGTGATGTAAGTTTTTAAGGGTTGACAGTGATCGCTTGTCATCGGGTGGGCTTTGTCCAATGTGGTCATCAGTCAACTCTTAAATACGAGTAGAAAGTACAAAATTTTCACCAACTAGAATTGAGGATAGAGAGATTAGTTCTTAAGTCTATGTAGTGTTTTGTTTGTAAATTATTTAATTTAACACTTTTATTTCTCCTGTATCGTGGGTGCATTTTAAAGACATAAATCTAACAAGCACAAACACCCAGACCCAGGAAAACCTATCTGCTGCCCACACAGCACACACATGCAACAGACTAAGATGTAGTTAATAGAATCAGGCGTTACTTTGCGGAAATCCATTATAATGAAGGAAAGTAAGTTACTTTGCTAAGATCCGCATGCAAAATATAAAAATGGTGTATATGACTCGGCGGCCGTCTGTCGTAGAGTCTATGACGCTTGATAATGCCTCGTTTTGGGGCGAAACACGTGTCGTGTTCTCGACTTCAGTGGTGTATATTATCTAGTGGTGGTATTGTAGTGGTTGGTGGAGGGTACCTGGTGGCGGTTCCTGGTGGCGGTGTTAGTTTGCTTGTGCACTCTACTGAGGGAGGGCGGGCGGTGCTCTTCAAAAAACCAGGTAATATACACCATTTTTATATTTTGCATGCGGATCTTAGCAAAGTAACTTACCTTCCTTCAGACTAAGATGTGTGAAACGAATAGAAAAATCTATAGAATATACGATGTTAACTAATTTAAAGGAAAACCTATCTGCATCCCCACCCGCGACCCGTGGCGCTGCGCCTACCGAGCCGATTAACATTAGCTATATAATTTCGTTGATGTAATTGCTGTTAGCCTTTTTGGCTTTTACAGCTTAGTCGGATACTATCTAACATTAGCTATCAGCGCCTTTCATACCGAAACACACTACTGTTTGACGACAGAATAAAAAGCACTGCGGTGGTATATTTCTGCATAGGAATTCTACCAAACTTAACTTCCATTAAAATAATAGTACTTTCTACGACATACGACTCGTGAGCTGTATGAACTAAAAGTATAAAAATATTGATGTTATTATCGCCTTATCGGTATCTTTATAATAGGCACGAATTAAATGACTCACGAGTCATGCACCGACCGACATTCGTTCGACTTTTAAGGCGAGCACCTCGCTGACCTCGTACGCTGAACAATTGGGGGGACCGCACCTGCGTCTCCTAACGGGACCGATTCGGATATTACGTAATAGCAAAAGTAAATCGGAAGCATCCCTCACGTCATCGTTCAGTTGGATTTGGCAGGACAGGCGATCGATACGGAGATTGTATGACCGATCCCGTATGACGGTACTAGTGTACGTTATTGCTAACAGTCGAGTTCATTTCGAGTTTTTGGTTTCGTAACCTTTAAACCCACGACCGAACGGAGTCTATTTGGTTTGTAATTGTATTAATAGGTATGTGTAGTACTTATATTTGTTATTATTGCTATGTCTATCTCTACGACAAACAAATAGGTACGCAAAGGTAGAGGACTAAGGAAAGTCATATGACAGACGTCTAGACAAATCAACACTTTTTAAATAGCTTTTTATTTTTTCTTTCGGTACTAATTTCCTTTTAGTCGTGGAGTTAGCAAAAACTTTGATGTTTATAGATCACTCTACCGTGCTTCGTGGGAACGCAATGGAGCACGATTTTTTTTTACTGTTACCAAATTCCTGGTTCGCCACCCGTCACGTCTCGTTTCCCGCGGGCTGAAAAGTGGGCTACGTATATGGCCTCAGCCTACCCCCTATATGAGAAGAAGGCGTGGCTGTATACTCGCATATGTATGTAATTAACTTTTTAAAATTGTCATTGCTACACGCTTGCAGGCGAGTTTCCACTCGTAGTAAAATGTTGTCAAGATTTATAACCCGAAACTTCTAGAAAGTTAGAAATCGATACTATAACAGACCAGTGTCTATAAACTAATCTGCGTAAATGTATATCTAAAGAGTACTTCATTGGCGAGGTAGTTTCCATTTCAGTCTTACTTTTTGTTCATACTCTTAGTTCTTTCTTTTCGATTACGTGTATAGGAAACGACGAAGCAAAACGCCATGAGTCAGTGCGGGAGTCGTCCACCATATTTAGACGAACCAAATAAGAATGTGGCAAAATCTTAAAATAGAAAATATCTAGGATAAGCAACGAGCTTGAAATTTCCAATTAGCAACAAACAATAGACCCCAACTTAATACCAACTCAAAAATAAAGCAGTGCATTCAAGCGTCCTTACAACAAAAAAACGCTTATTACAGAGACGGCAGAGCCGCGGGACGACGCGTTCCATTTTTGCAAAAATTCTAGAACTGGCTGGAAATTGCAGGGACGTTTGAAAATGGAACGCGCGTTTTTGCTTGCCAATAAGTGGTTCAATATTTTATATCAAGATTGCGGTCGTTTTATATTGGCCAGTATTAAATAAAGTTGAGTAGGTGTTGCTTTATAATGATAAATATGATATCGACTACTTCGAGCGTTTTGTACATAAGTAACAAAAACAAGTCAACATATTAAATAATTTCACGTCGCGGGTACGATCCTGCGTGGTAGAAATATTTGTATGACCAGTTCTGATTTGGGCAATTTTTGTCTATAAACGTAACCACAATACAGAAGAAACCATGGTGGGTGATTGTTTTTAATAAGCTGGTCTGTTAGAATGGATTGCAAAGAGAAGAAACATTACTTCTTACCTACCTATTGATATGCAGTTTGTACAATATATACTTGGGACTAATTCACGCAAACAGTCGCACGTATAGTTTTAATTTAAAAGTTTGAATACCGAAGACATTTTTATCAAGTTTTTTAAGGTTTTTCACTGAACTATATAAATCACCCAGGATGTCAGAGTGGAGATGGCGAAAGCCTAATGGCTTTCAGACGGGGGCTGAGGTTGCACGCCTGACCTACTTGCAGGGGAAAGGCGGTGGGGTTTTTTTTTGCTTTATATACTACAATGCAACCTCGTTAGGGCTCGGGCAAGTGGAACGGAAGAAAATCAACACTAGAGCTGCGACGTGCGATCGCAGCTTAAAAATAATTTGTTTAATAGTGTATAAACTAAAAATATTATTTCGTATAAAATTTATTTTTGGTGTTTTTACATTTGAACACGTGATCTATTGGTCAGGGTACCTGACTACACCGCGGGTTCTGTGCTTCTAATCCCATCCGGAGCCAACGTCTGTGCAAAAACAAAATGTGTTGGTTTCCGGGTCGGGTTTTTTTATTTTCATTTCACAAAAGTGACGGAACGAGCAAAACGTTCACCTGATGGTAAGTGCAACGTCTGTCCATAACAAATGCTGTGTCACCCAGAACCTTTCAGTGTGATACCACACAGCGCCCGTCGCCCTGAGAAATCAGTTCTTAAGTCTCATATGCCCAGTGATTACGCTAGCTCTCAGTGCCCTTCAAACCGCACACTACTGCTTCACGGCAGAATAACTGGCCCTGGGCTATGTACCTACCTAGACGGATTCCGGCATAGCAATCCTCTCCGTATCTCTGACGCTGCATTTCCCCCGCTAGCCTACTTTCGATATTATCGCACGAGCGTTACATCGGGCGCGGGTGGGTAAGACGAGCACTATAATTTCTCCTGCGCCGTTGATAGCTACCGACAGTATTCAGAAGTGTTCGCGATTCCTTTACAGGAATCCGTCTAGGTTGGTATGTAAAAGTTCTCTAATTCCTATCGGTTCGGAAAATCACTGGCTGTTCGTGCTTGTTAGTGTGTGGCAGAAAGTTGTTTTTGGGTTTATGGGCCAATCTAAGTCGTCCCGACCTACATATTTATTTACTCATGAAAGAACTCCGACGTAATGGACGGACGGTAGTGACAACGTAATGACATTCTATTATGACAGTCCAGTTAATTCTTTTTCCTTTGTTGACGTTTGCGACACCTGCGGGACGAGGTGCGGTTAGATCGCGCCACCACGCGGACTGGGTGTGTTTCAAGAGGTGCTTGAGGGAAATAGAAATCGGAGTTATTAGTTATTTCGTACAGGTCTTTATAAATATTGGGTTAGAATATAATTTGTTAGCTCAGAAGCCAAGGCTCAGAAACGGAACGGAAGTATCCGTTTGAGTATCCGATGAAGCTGTGAAAGCCAAAGAGGCCAACAGCAATTACATCACCGAAATTATATATCAGAAACGGATCTGGTTTCAAACCCCAGTGCTGGCACTCCTTTCTAAGCATATTGAGCGCAGGAAGGAGTGAGAAATTTGGTGTAGTTAAAGTTTATATGGAGAAGAAGCATGAAAGCTAAACTTTATATACGAGTATAACATGTTTTACAAATACATTAAATTGAAGAAAATAGACATTCATTACGTTCATGCTGACAATGTCAATCACACATAGTAGTCTGATGTTTATTTACGTTCCTAGTGTCACTGTCAAACACATAATGGTCTGTGGTCAATCAGTCTCAACAGAGTAGAGATTGTTTTGTAAAAAATTTATGAATTGCCGTCAAATTTCGACCACTGGGGGACTAAATTAAATTAAATAAAAACGATATACATAATAATTAAGAATAAAGAACAAACACGTTGCCAACCCGCCTGCCTAGCGTGGCATATATGGCAAAATCCCCCCAAAATGAAAGCTTTCTATGGAGGAGGCCTATGTTCAGCAGTGGACCAGTGATGGACGTTGTCTTCTAAATTTAGCAAAAGTGAAGTATTCATTTGCATTGAAATATGTTTGTTCAGTTATTTGTTGTATGATATCGTTACTGTTCGTTAACAATATAATACGAACGGCCACGCGAAGAACATAAAAAGGTTTTTATCAACACACAAACACAAATACACGTAAATTACCGTCATGAAACTAAACATGACAACACTGTAAATGTTACGTAACAAAACGTTCGCGAATGGCACTCGACTTAAAATAAATAAAGCGCGGGACGGATGCTGCGAAATATTGCACAGGAAGTCAGGGTTGCTAGTTAGTTATACTGAGAAACACTTACATAGTAACACTCAAACTCCGAACAGATTTTTTTTTAAATAAAACAACTTTGTTCGGCGATAAAAATTTGTTTTATTTAAATTTGTCGCGTGAATATGTGAAACCATTACAGAAAAAAAAAATCTTATTACTTAGAGAGGACTTAGTGATAAGAAAGTTTTATTTGATAAGAGTGATGGAAAGAGCATAAAGTTCACTTGATGGTAAGGGCAACGTCTGACCATAACAAATGCTGTGTCATCCAGAAATTTTCTGTGTGACACCACACTGCGCCCGTCACCCTGAGATATCAGTTCTTAAGTTTCATATGCCCAGTGATTACACTAGCCCTCATTGCCCTTCAAACTGAAACACAGTAATGTTTGCACACTACTGCTTCACGGCAGAATAACTGGCTCTGGGTGATACCTACGTAGACGGATTCCTGCATAGGAATCCGACCTCTTAGTCGTATAAATTTTTTAAACGATGCACACTATGGTTTCTCCTATATGTTTGGTGCATTTTGCAGATATGAATTGTAGCCCCGTATGATAATCCAAACACATCAGCAATCATAACAACTGTGTCGACTTTTAGACTGTACATAAAAATGTCTGAAGATTGTTTTAGTAATCATTGTGATATTATCTATCTCGTTAAAGAATATTGTATAGTTAATATGATAAGATCAGCATTCAAAATTTAAAATGGTGTGTTTTACTTAGTTTTGAAGAGCACCGCCCGCCCAGCCTCTATAGTGTACACAAGCAAACTAATACCGCCACCGGGAGCCAGAACCAAATACCGTAATTGGAAACGTGCAAGCCGCCAGACGAAACTCCGTATTTCGTTTTTTCTAGTATACCCCCCCCCCCCCCCCCTCTCTTTCTCTCTCTCTCCAAAATTTTCAAAAGCTGAAATAAAGTTTATTTATTTATTTTATGGGAAGCCAACATATAACAGAAATATTAAAAGAAAGTAATATTTAGCGCATAATAAAGGCTAACACTATGCATGTTAAAATAATGTGACGAGAAAAACAAAAGTGACGACAAAATCTTTTTTTGATACAAAAATATTTCGTTCATTTTTTTCATCATCATCGGGAATCATTGAAAATATGAAAATAAGAAATTATATATTTCCAAGAGATATCTTTAAATGCGATACGCAGCTTTTGTATTATACTCACTTCCATTACTAAGTTTCATTCCAATAAAACCAAAATCCACCGGAGAGTCCGCGTCCTGTTCACATACACTTAACTCGGCCAACTTGAAGCCGCAGACCATATTAGGAACGATTCTATTAATAAGAAGAACATGTACTTATGGTCGTCGAATATGGCAACCCTATGCTGCTAGGCTACGACAAATCAAGCGAGATATCGACCCCTCCAACGAGCTCGGCAACGGGGCCCTTGCGAGACGAGATTGCAATTGCAGCGATGGGCGTGCGGCGAATGACTTATCAATACAGTTGCATAATTTTTTCGAAGCATGTTCATGTATTATTTTCTATATTTGTTTTTTTTTTACAGGATTAAGTGACGAAACCAACAAAATGTTCACCTGATGTTAAGTGCAACGTCTGCCCATAACAAATGCTGTTGCCTCCCAGAACATTCTTGTGTGACACTGCGTCCGACACACTGAGACATTAATTCTTTTTGAATTTGAATCAAAATGAATTTATGTTTGAGTAAGATAGTATAATGTGTGAGTGAGTATAAGATGAACAATATGCATGTGAGCGTAACTGTTTTAAGGAAGAAAAAGTAATTTTATATTCAGTAGCAAATAAATCATCATACCATTGACACCTTATTTCTGTTGCAAATTCCCGCTACTACCGCGAACCTTATTACTATAACAATTTATAACGACTCAAGATATTGCGACGAATATATTTTATCATCTTCACTATCACCAAAAGAAAGTGGATTCTGTGAATTCTAATGAACCGGCCTAGCGTGGTGATAACAGCCAATGCTCACTTTTTGGGGACGGCCTATGTCCAGCAGTGGACTATTAATAGGCTGATGACGATATTTTTTTTATTAGTTAAAGTGACGAGACAAGCAAACCGTTGACCTGATGGCAACGTCTGCCTATATCAAATTCTGTATCACTAAGAACACTTCTGAGTTCTTAAGTCTCTTATGCCTAATGATTACACTCTCAGTGTCCTTCAACCGAAACACAGTAATGTTTCCACACTACTGCTTCACGGCAGACTAGACGGATCCCTGCATAGGAATCCTACCACCAGTACAGTGGCAGTACACTGGCGCTTGTCTTCCTGAATAATCAGTTCTTAAGTCTCATTTGCCCGGTGTGCCGTTTGGTGACATCTTAAGGGAATCCACCACCCCATCTCATACCGTGGGTGTTGTAAGAGTCGACAGAGGGAAAATTATAACCAGAAGATGGTCACCAGCATTTTTCTGGAACTCTGCTGTTGCCAACCCGGCTGCCAAGTGTGGCAACGACGGCAAAATCCCGCCAAAATGAAAGCTGCCAACTTTTGTGGCAATCTATGGAGGAGGCCTATGTTCAGTAGTGGACTAGTGATAGACTGAAATGATGATGATTATGTCTATTAGCTAGCAGTGTATGCACACCACTGCTGTGCAGAATAACAGGCACGGTAGTGGTGCCAGCCTAGACGAATTCGCGCAAATATTTATTATTCGCGAATTCTACCACAAGTAATAATGAAATTAAGTACAATTAGATACAGTAACACATACATACATACGCGTCACGCCTCTTTCCCATAGGGGTAGGCAGAGACCACATCTTTCCACTTGCTACGATCCTGACACACATCTTTAGCTTCTTCTACTTTCATTAGCGTTTTCACACACGCTCGTCGGTTGCGGGTACTTTTAACGTGACCTTTCCTCAAAAGTTCACCGATCTGATTGTGATACGTACGCCTGGTTCGACCCTTACCGGCTTTTCCATTCACATTTGCCTCATAAATCTGTTTCGTCAATCTCCTTTCATTCATCCTCTCTACGTGTCCAAACCATCTAAGCATGCCTTTCTCTATACAGTAATGAGTGTTATATAGTCGAGATATTTCTTTTAACTGTTCTTTACTTGTTATTATTATTATTATTTATATTATATGTCGTGATATTATTATTTATTTTTCATTCAAATAAAGGAGGTAATTGTTTGACCGTCTAAACCTTCCCCGATGATCAGGACAAAAAACTGCCCTAAAACCTACCAAAGAATGAAGGCCAATACAATTACTCTTCCCATAATTTGTTTGATTTCTGCCGACCCAAGCGTGAAATAGCAGTCGACGCGTGTCTCATGCGTGCGGCTCGACGATTGGAAATCTACGCCAAACAACGACTTCCGTTTCCTGAGCAGTCGGCACAAAGCCACGTGCGCTCACGCATCGTCGTGGCCAGAGGAATGTTAAACAATTTTCAAACGCAAACAAATTGCTCCAAGAATTACTCTCGCTTAGAAAAGAAATGCTCTACGTTAATTTGTGAAATACACAAAATGTTGAAAACGCAATAGTAGTGACTGCGTAAGTAAATGGAGTTGTGGAGTGGTAAATGGAGTGGACAAAATGAGAATAATTTTTTTGTCAATCTCTATACCAACGAAAAACCCAATATTTTTTAAATAATTTCACACCAATTCCTTTAATCATCATCTTTATTTCCGAAAAGTTTAACATTGTCTGCAGTGCTTACAATATTTTATAATTTGTGACCGCGCTATTCTTCTTCTTTTTTAATCCTGGCAATCGGCTACCAAATCGAGCCATTTTTTTATTCTAGACATTTTTGTCAATGTCGAGTAACAATTAAATTATAATAAGATCTTCGTTTCAATCGACTATAAACGATAGTTTTAACTGAAGATTTGTTGGGACTGATGAATGATGATGGAGATGACGATTTGCATAACTGGAAACAAAACGAGAAGTGCAATTTTGATCTTGAATTGAATTTTCCAATCTCTGTGCACTTTCACGAGCACCTGCTGCATATTGAACTATCAAAATTAAACATCAAAACTCAAAACACACAGAAATTACAAAATTCAATAAATACACTACCGCCACTTTTCGAGTTGGCGTCAAAAGTCTGACCGCGCTATTTTATCTGATTTCATTTAATAAAAATATATTCCTACTCAGGTCATGAGAGAAAAATATTTAATCGTATTAATTTTATTATAGAAACCATTTTGCGTCTCCACACAACAATTAATCACACAGATTGGCTAAACAACGAATAAAAAACATCAAAACATATCATTAGAGCGTGCGAAAAGCTCCCCGCGGTTCAGAAATTAAAATAAAATAAAAAAGCACATGTGGGCGTCGCCAAGGTAACCAACGATTAACGACTTAATAATGATCCGTCAAACCAAAAATTCACGTATCGCGAAACATGCAATTACGATTAAAATTATACGAGAGAGAAGCGGTAACGTACAGAAAGGGGATAGGGATGTTCAATTGTAGATTTGAAGTATCGATAATGTATTTTTTCTTTGTAAAGCGTTCAATGAGTAGTATTCGCGTAAAATTATTTATATTTACAATATTATCTTTGCCAATAACGACGGACTAATTCAAATTTAAACTTTTTGGCAAGGAAGTAATTTAATGTGAATTCCGCATCTCCATTTCTTTGTGTTTGATACAAGTTACGAAACGAGCAAAACGTTCACCTGATGGTAAGTGCAACTTCTGCCCATAGCAAATACTGTGTCACCGAGAACATTTCTGTGTGGCACCACACTGCGCCCGTCACTCTGAGACATAAGTTCTTAAGTCTCATAAGCCCAGAGATTGCGCTAGCTTTCAGTGCCCTTCAAACCGAAACACAGTAATGTTTGCACACTACTGCTTCACGGCAGAATAACTGGCCCTGAGGTGGTACCTACTTAGACGGATATCTGCCTATGTAGGATATTTTTATTGCACGCTCTGAATTAAACTCGATTTTGTTCAATTATCATATAGATAAACAGTACATTGACATACGTTATCTTAGTTTATTTACAATCACTTAGTATTTCGAAGTGTTAACGACACAGAGTCTGTGTATATTTTATTATTTGTAATTTATGCTCCCTCTTATCTAATTGAGCTTTAATGATAACTTGAAAACATCAGAGACAGAATGCGTTCTGTATACATATCTATACATAACAAAATTGAAGTGTCTGTTTGTAATAACGGAATAGCAGCCTCTTCTCAATGCTTATGAAAGTGTATACAGTACTTATAAGAAAAAAACAATTTCTAATTTTTTTGTGTGTTTGTTCCGGCTAATCTCCGACACGGCTAGACCGATTTTGACGGGAATCTCACTAACAGACAGCTGATATTATAGCGGGTAAACTAGGCTATTAGTTTATCGAAAAAAAAATCAAAACGGGAAGCACATAATATATATCATCGATCGGGGTTAGCTTTTTTACGCTGCTGAAACCGCAGGACACGGCTAGTTATTAATAAAGATGTTATCGACACTAAAACACTTACGCATTTAGTTTATCGACAAAGTTTATAGTATTTGAATTAGATAATATTTTATTTTCGTTTATTATTTGTAGCCGTTTTGAGCCGTGGTAGCTCAGGGGCTAGGCGCTCGCTTTCAATTTCATAGTACGCGAGTGACCTGGGTTCGATTCCCAGTGCCGGCACCACTAAAATTGTTAATTGCAATTTTAAGTGCTGACTTACCACGTGCTCGGCGGTGAAGGAAAACATCGTGAGGAAACCTGCATGTCTGAGAAATTAAAAATATTTCGAAGACATGTGAAGTCCGCCAACCCGCATTGGAGCAGCGCGGCGGATTCTTCCTAGCTCCATAACCCTCTCAGAAATGAGAGGAGGCCTGTGCGACATTTATAGTGGGACATTTATAGGCTGAAACTTTACTTTTACTTTTTTTTACTTTTTTGTTCCCATCTTACGAATAATAATGTATTGATCAGATTTTTTTCAATCATATTGATTTGAATTGCATATCATATAACAGTACGTAGTATAATCAACACCACCCTAATTGTAGCTTCTCAATAGTCTACTGAAATAATGAACAAAGGCGTCCCCCCAAAATATTACAACATAGTCTTGAGAACTTGCTGCATCGACTTGCAGCACATTTTTTGAGGTCCATCAACATCAGGTGTTGGTAGCGTTTGTCTGGTGGTAAGGTTCCTATGCAGGAATCCGTCTGGGTAGGTTCCACCCCAGGGCCAGTTATTCTGCCGTGAAGCAGGAGTGTGCAAACATTACTGTGTTTCGGTTTGAAGAGCATTGAAAGCTAGCGTAATTACTGAGCATATATGACCTAAGAACTGATGTCTCAGGGTGACGGGCGCAGTGTGGTGTCACACAGAAATGTTCTGGGTGACTTAGCATTTGTTATGAGCAGACGTTTCACTTACGTCGTTGAACGTTGAACATTTTGCTCGTTTCGACACAATTTTCAATAAAAAATATCCTCTAATTACGTTCCTTTTACTTCGGCTTATTTATGAATCGGTTTATGCCTTTACGAAAAATCGATAATATCCAACAAAAATATTACACCACTACCCAAGATTAGGGGTTTGGTTTGTATTGTCGTACAAGGATTCCGTAATCTATTCAAGGAGGGTTCGTATAAAGGGCGCTCTCAGAAGGAATGGCAGATGGTTTGCAGGTAAATCAGAGCATAAACTGGTGGCAGATGCGAATAGAACAATGTATCCGACGGACTGAGCGAGTATTGTTCGTTTTAATTAAATTATTGCACTCGAAAATTATATACGGATACAAAAAATATCACGAAGGAAAGGAAGCTTATTTACTTCGAGATCCGCACGCAAAATATAAAATGGTGTATATTACGTAGTTTTTGAAGAGCACCGCTCGCCCACCGTCGTTGCACAAGCAAACTAACACGGCCACTAGGAACCGCCACCAGATACCCTCCTCCACTACAACAATACCACTAGACAATATACACCAAACCACAACAGAAGCCATCCTTTCCTACATTTTTATGGATTTTCGGAAAATAACGCCTGATTCTATTAATTACATGAACATCAATTTTATCAGCAACACCAACTCGTGAACAGTTCATCTCATCCCCGTAGTCGTCTCTTTCCCATGGGCCTCTTCCGAATTCTGACTTGTAACAGACGCTCTAGGAAGTCTGCAGTCTGTGACCATGTTCTGGATCATCCCAACCATTACATCAGATTTGATAGACCACAAATCCTTGCAAAAGAACATCGATTCCTACCAAGGATGATTCGCGAGGCTAATGAAATTAAAAAACATCCTAATTTCAATAGGGAAGATGGTTGGGTATTACCACCGGCTTGGGATCCTATTATTAATAAAATTAAATCAATAACCAAGCATACCACTGCAAGGCTTCAAGACACAGTAAGCTCTTTCTGCGTAGATCGGACTAAAAATAATAATTAAAAGCTGAAGGTATTCCGGGTTAACTATGACATCGGGACAACTGTCACCTGAGTCCCCCCGTGACCATGGGTGCTGTAAAGAGCCCGAAACGTCGGGTTAAAAATAGTTATAAATTAAACGCGATAAAATCCGTAAAAAATAGTTTTATTTAAATATGTATATATTGTTATGTTCCTTTTTTAATAATATTTGTTTTTTTTATTTTTATAATAATTTGCGTTTTTTTTTCTTCCTTTTTAATGATTTGTTTATTTGTATCATAGTTTTATTGTTTTATTTTATAAGATGTAATACATATCTCGATTGTTTTTATCCACTACCAACCCACACATAATTTCAGTTACAATCCTGTCCATACAAATGTTGTTTAGAAGAAATCGTTTTTAGCGATAAGACCGCCCATTATACTGCCTCTTAACTTGAAGTATTATAGATACATTTGTCTTTTTTTTTTTTAATTTTTTTTGTGCAATAAAGTGTATCTATCTGTCTATCTACCTACCTAGACGAATTCCAGCATTTGGTTTTCATTGATCCTTTGATCAGGGGGACGGTAATGATTTTTTAATTCGAGATTTACTATCTATAAAGTCCACAAAAGTGAGTAAAAAGGTAAAGTGAGGGTATATAAACGCCCCTCTGCTGAGCACTGGCGGCCTCCTATTGAAATGAATGAAATGAAATGAAAAAGATTTATTATTCAACGTAAGATATATAAATTTCGTTTGTCAATCGTCATTTATTTTTACATTCTACAACCGTTACGTAATGAGGTTCCTCTGACGGCCGGGACGGACTTTAGGCGGCACTAGTCCGCATCGCTGCTCAAATGCCGGATTGGTGATCTTCACACGTCCTCGAAATATTTATATTCATCAGACTTGGTTTCCTTGCCGTGTTTTCATTCACCGCCGAACACGTGGGAAATTAGAACTAAAAATTGCTTAAGCTATTTTTACGTTAGATGCGCTCGGACAGAAAAGCAGTCATTTAAATGAAACTAATTTTTACGGATTTTATCGCGTTTAATATTTTACTATTTATAACCCGACGTTTCGGGCGCTTTACAGCTCCCATGGTCACGGGGGGACTGAGGTGACAGTTGTCCCAATGTCATAGTTACCCCGGAGTACCTTCAGCTTTTAATTATTATTTTTAGTCCGATCTACGCAGAAAGAGCTTACTGTGTCTTGAAGCCTTGCAGTGGTATGCTTGGTTTTTGATTTAATTTTATTAATAATAGGATCCCAAGCCGGTGGTAATACCCAACCATCTTCCCTATTGAAATTAGGATGTTTTTTAATTTCAATAGCCTCGCGAATCATCCTTGGTAGGAATCGGTGTTCTTTTGCAAGGATTTGTGGTCTATCAAATCTGAAGTAATGGTTGGGATGATCCAGAACATGGTCACAGACTGCAGACTTCCTAGAACGACGATGCTTCACGTCAGCTATGTGTTCTTTTACGCGGGTTTTTATCGATCTTCTTGTTTGGCCTATGTAAGAGAGACCACATTCACAATCCAGCTTGTATACTCCTGCGTCTTGTAGAGGGATGTTACACTTGACAGATGGTAAAAACTGACTTATCTTCTTCAGCGGCTTGAAGTATGTTTTTATGGAAGCCCGCTTCAAGATATAGCCAATCTTGTCCGTGACTCCTCTGACATAAGGTAGAATAGCAGGTACACGCTCTACTGTGGCCGGTTTCACTCGGTCACTGCGACGTAGGCGCGGAACCCGAAGCTTGTTGTCGTGCAAAACTTGCTTGACATGCTGAAGCTCGGCGGCCAGGTGTTTCCTGTCACAGATTCCTCGTGCTCTCTGAAACAAGGATTTACCCACGGTAGCTAACTGTGATGGATGGTGGTGAGATTCACCGTTTAAATATCTGTTAGTATGGGTCTTTTCGAAAAAAAAAAAAAAAAAAGACCCATACTAACAGATATTTAAATAATATTTGTTTTTTTAATTTTTATAATAATTTGCGTTTTTTTTTTCTTCCTTTTTAATGATTTGTTTATTTGTATCATAGTTTTATTGTTTTATTTTATAAGATGTAATACATATCTCGATTGCTTTTATCCACTACCAACCCACACATAATTTCAGTTACAATCCTGTCCATACAAATGTTGTTTAGAAGAAATCGTTTTTAGCGATAAGACCGCCCATTATACTGCCTCTTAACTTGAAGTATTATAGATACATTTGTGTCTTTTTTTTTTAAATTTTTTTTTGTGCAATAAAGTGTATCTATCTGTCTATCTACCTACCTAGACGAATTCCAGCATTTGGATTTCATTGATCCTTTGATCAGGGGGACGGTAATGATTTTTTAATTCGAGATTTACTATCTATAAAGTCTACAAAAGTGAGTAAAAAGGTAAAGTGAGGGTATATAAACGCCCCTCTGCTGAGCACTGGCGGCCTCCTATTGAAATGAATGAAATGAAATGAAAAAGATTTATTATTCAACGTAAGATATATAAATTTCGTTTGTCAAACGTCATTTATTTTTACATTCTACAACCGTTACGTAATGAAGTTCCTCTGACGGCCGGGACGGACTTTAGGCGGCACTAGTCCGCATCGCTGCTCAAATGCCGGATTGGTGATCTTCACACGTCCTCGAAATATTTATATTCATCAGACTTGGTTTCCTTGCCGTGTTTTCATTCACCGCCGAACACGTGGGAAATTATAACTTAAAATTGCTTAAGCTATTTTTACGTTAGATGCGCTCGGACAGAAAAGCAGTCATTTAAATGAAACTAATTTTTACGGATTTTATCGCGTTTAATATTTTACTATTTATAACCCGACGTTTCGGGCGCTTTACAGCTCCCATGGTCACGGGGGGACTGAGGTGACAGTTGTCCCAATGTCATAGTTACCCCGGAGTACCTTCAGCTTTTAATTATTATTTTTAGTCCGATCTACGCAGAAAGAGCTTACTGTGTCTTGAAGCCTTGCAGTGGTATGCTTGGTTTTTGATTTAATTTTATTAATAATAGGATCCCAAGCCGGTGGTAATACCCAACCATCTTCCCTATTGAAATTAGGATGTTTTTTAATTTCAATAGCCTCGCGAATCATCCTTGGTAGGAATCGGTGTTCTTTTGCAAGGATTTGTGGTCTATCAAATCTGAAGTAATGGTTGGGATGATCCAGAACATGGTCACAGACTGCAGACTTCCTAGAACGACGATGCTTCACGTCAGCTATGTGTTCTTTTACGCGGGTTTTTATCGATCTTCTTGTTTGGCCTATGTAAGAGAGACCACATTCACAATCCAGCTTGTATACTCCTGCGTCTTGTAGAGGGATGTTACACTTGACAGATGGTAAAAACTGACTTATCTTCTTCAGCGGCTTGAAGTATGTTTTTATGGAAGCCCGCTTCAAGATATAGCCAATCTTGTCCGTGACTCCTCTGACATAAGGTAGAATAGCAGGTACACGCTCTACTGTGGCCGGTTTCACTCGGTCACTGCGACGTAGGCGCGGAACCCGAAGCTTGTTGTCGTGCAAAACTTGCTTGACATGCTGAAGCTCGGCGGCCAGGTGTTTCCTGTCACAGATTCCTCGTGCTCTCTGAAACAAGGATTTACCCACGGTAGCTAACTGTGATGGATGGTGGTGAGATTCACCGTTTAAATATCTGTTAGTATGGGTCTTTTCGAAAAAAAAAAAAAAAAAAAGACCCATACTAACAGATATTTAAATAATATTTGTTTTTTTAATTTTTATAATAATTTGCGTTTTTTTTTTCTTCCTTTTTAATGATTTGTTTATTTGTATCATAGTTTTATTGTTTTATTTTATAAGATGTAATACATATCTCGATTGATTTTATCCACTACCAACCCACACATAATTTCAGTTACAATCCTGTCCATACAAATGTTGTTTAGAAGAAATCGTTTTTAGCGATAAGACCGCCCATTATACTGCCTCTTAACTTGAAGTATTATAGATACATTTGTGTCTTTTTTTTTTAAATTTTTTTTTGTGCAATAAAGTGTATCTATCTGTCTATCTACCTACCTAGACGAATTCCAGCATTTGGATTTCATTGATCCTTTGATCAGGGGGACGGTAATGATTTTTTAATTCGAGATTTACTATCTATAAAGTCTACAAAAGTGAGTAAAAAGGTAAAGTGAGGGTATATAAACGCCCCTCTGCTGAGCACTGGCGGCCTCCTATTGAAATGAATGAAATGAAATGAAAAAGATTTATTATTCAACGTAAGATATATAAATTTCGTTTGTCAAACGTCATTTATTTTTACATTCTACAACCGTTACGTAATGAAGTTCCTCTGACGGCCGGGACGGACTTTAGGCGGCACTAGTCCGCATCGCTGCTCAAATGCCGGATTGGTGATCTTCACACGTCCTCGAAATATTTATATTCATCAGACTTGGTTTCCTTGCCGTGTTTTCATTCACCGCCGAACACGTGGGAAATTATAACTTAAAATTGCTTAAGCTATTTTTACGTTAGATGCGCTCGGACAGAAAAGCAGTGTAAAAAGAACTACCAAAGAGAAACGTACTTTTAATCTTGAAATTTTAAAACCTGGGGGCTGACACTTATTTATATGCGTTAATTAGCTGTGCCTAGCTGTGTGTAAAAAAGCCGAACCCGATCGATGATATACATATATACTTCCCTATTTGAATCGGATTTCGGGGTGTAAATTTTTTTGCGCGGAACCCTAGTTATTTTTCTAAAATTAAAGTAGCATAAGTTACCCGCTATAATATCAGCTATCTGTCAGTGGGAGTTCCGTCAAAATCGGTTCAGCCGTTTCGGAGATTAGCCGGAACAAACAGAGGGTTTTTTTTTAAAGGTTTTTTTCTTTTAAGTACCGTATATACTTTCATGAGCATTGAGTGAAATGCTGTTATTTTGTTATTACAAACAGACACTTCAATTTTATTTATTTGTATATATTTTTCAAATGTTTTAATCCGAGTCTCGTTCCTAACAACTGTTTCCGGTTTATCACGACGAATAAAAACTCTCTTTTCTAAACTTCGTTTTTTTTAGATAAATTTGCTTTTAAAACTTTGTAGAGCAAACCCCGTTCTTCGATTTGCTCTAACTTGATGGTACAGTTCCATAGAAAGTTAGTTTTGTGAACTGAATTTGGAACGGAAAAACAGTAAGAGGAAATAAGAATGTTACTTCGGTTTAATTAGTGATATTAAATAAATCGTTAATGTCTCTATTACTTTCTGTTTAAAAAAAACGAGGCACTTTGATGCGTTATACCATACGGGTGGGTGGGTTGCAGATACTTACAGAAACACCCGGAACAACTCTTTGAAGGACACACAAATATATTTTCTGTGCGGGACTCGTACCCGCGACCCGTAGCACAAAAGCCCGTCTTTAGCTCTGCACCAGAACTAACCGAGTCCTCCTTGTCTCGTTCCTCCTCCTCATTTGTTTAGTTCTTTTGACCACTTTGTGGGCAAAACCGCGGGTGCAAAACGCAAGAAAAGCATATTTATGGATATAACTTTTCTGTGATAGCTCTTAATGTAACTAAATTTACTATAATCATAATTCGATTCGCCATTCGTCACGTCTCGTTTCCCGCAGCGGCGAAAAGCGGGCTACATGTGTAGCCTCTACCTACCCCTTATATGGGAAAAAGGCGTGACTATACGTATGTATGTATGTATAAATCTATTTGATCTCCACAAGGTCCGTATACGACAGCTTTCCTAAAACTTTAAATTACGCATATTGATATAACTAACCATTTATTTATTATTTCTCCTTGAATGCCTTGTAAACTAAAAAATGTGCGGGATACTGGAATATTATTTTCACACTACGTTTTTTTTTTAAATAAATGCGTGCGTATAAATATGTGCGTCACGCGAATTTGTCGATAAAAATATAATAAATTTAAAAAATTATTACGACACTTCGAACGATATAATTGGTTTGTATGACACTATTTTCAAGGGGCAGTGAACAGAACCCCACCTTGCCGTCCATGTAAGAATATAAATCTTATTACTTCTGAAAACGAGATCTCGCGCCCCAGCCGCGGCTGCCGCCTCATTTCACGCTTGATGGCACATCACGCAAAACACGACAAGTTTTTATTCAAACCAACTCTTTAAATATGTCCTATGGATGCCTATAGGAACAGATTAACCTTATGTTAAGACGTATAGGTTTAAAATTTCTGAAAACATTTCTGTGATACAGTTTTTACTGGTGGTAGGATTTCTATGTAGGAATCCGTCTAAGTAGGTACCACCCCAGGGCCACTTATTCTGCCGTAAAACAGTAGTGTGCAAACATTACTTTGTTTCGGTTTGAAGGGCACTGGGAGCTAGTGTGATCACTGGTCGTATTACACTTAAGAACAGATGTCTCAGAGTGACGGGCGCAGTGCGGTGTCACACAGTAATTTTCTGGGTGACACAGCATTTGTTGTGGGCGGACGTTGCACTTATTTTCAGCTGAACGTTTTGCTCGTTTCGTCACTATAACCAATAAAAAAAAAACACTGCGCTCGTCACCCCGAGACATCAGTTCTTAAGTCTCAGTGATTACACTAGCTCCCAGTGCCCTTAAAAATATTAATAATAATAATTAATAATTAAATACTATACTAACGTAAACTGAAACACAGTAATGTTTGCACACTACTGCTTCTCGGCAGAATAACTGGCCCTGGGGTGGTACCTACCTAGACGGATTCCTGCATAGAACTCCTACCACCAGTAAAAACTAACTGACAGAGTGTGCCAAATGGCATTAAGTCGATACAATGGGATTGTATCCTTTTAGGGAAAACAATAAAGTTAAAATAAATACACTGAACAAAATTTTCTCATCTGAATAATCTTAAAAGGCAACCCACCAAACTACATACGATTTTGATGTTTCATCATAACGATATGTGTGTGATGTGTATGATGTTTGATCATAGCCGTGTGGTGGCGGCTCGTTAAAAGAATACTACCACTCCATCTCATCCATTGGATCTCGTAAAAGGCGAGTAAGGAATTAAACTGCACTATGCAGCCAACAGCGCATGGTGGCGATGGGCTCACCACCTATCACACCAAGTGCCATTATATTGTTTTGGTGAAACGTGTATTGTGGCAGTCATCTGTTTTTGCAGTGAGTGCCCAGTCTCTGACTACCCCTTATGGGATACAGTCGTGATCTTATGTATGTATCATAACGATCATTAATAAAAGCCTTAAACATTTTATAAATGTTTTATAAACATGTGTTTGTTTGTAAAACAATAATAATTTAAGGCTGTCCTTCTATTAAAAAATGAATGGTCACGTTAGTCATGCAAGTGAAATGTGTCTTTGTAAAACTCACTCACGATACAGGACAAATCCTTTTTTAAAGAAAAAAAGAAAAATTCTGATTACTTTGCTAATTGCATAATTATTTATCGACAGTGTTTTTGAACAGGAAGATAACTGATTGTAAGAAAGAGAGGATTCGTTTCTTTTCCAATTAAACTTTGTACGAAGCAGCTTTAACTATAGAGCTTAGTTGAGTCGAAATCGTCAATTTGCTACTTCACAACTAAGTGCTTTCACGTTATGGAGATAATGACTTGAGGCAGTGGACTGGAAATATTATTTTGTTAAGTTTTGCGCCGCGCATGTGAGACGCAGACCAATTTAAATAATAGAGATTATATTCCGAGGACACATTTTGAGAATGGAATTCCGTGGTATCTCAGCGGTCGGCCGCTCGCCTTAAATTTCATATTACGCGAGTGTCTTGAGTTCGATTCCCGGTGTTGCCACCTCTTAAATTGTTATGCGTTTTTAAGTGCTGCAAAACCTGCATATACGACGAGTAAAAAAATTTCGAGGTAATATACAATATTACCGAAGAAGTTATACGCCTCATATCACTCCGACATAAATCAAAATCGTTTTCCTAAAAATAAGGCGAACGTAATAACGGAGTACGTACGGAGGTTTTTTCAACCTCCCGACAGCGGACGGACGTTACGGATGTCGCCTCTGGTGCGAAACGGACGCGTTTCCTCCCTCTCCCATCGCCGGATGTGGACGCAGCCTTACTCGTAATCCGGGAATATATGCTCCGTGTGCGATGTCAAGCCGTCACAATTTTTGTAATATTTTCGCGTCACATCTGTCTTTTAACAGTTTGTTTGAATATCTTTCGCCTGTTTCTTCTCTGTCAGAGGAACCTCATTACGGACCGGTGGTAGATTGTAAAAAATGACGTATGACAAATTTAAAGAAATTAATATCTTAACCTTGGCCTCTCAATATGTATATGAAAACGTATGTACTTAAGAATATTAATCACTTTATGACGACCGCGTGGCCTAGTGGTCAGAGTACCTGACTTCTGAGCCGCGGGTCCTGGGTTCTAAAACATAAATTGTTGGTTTTCGGGTCTGGTTGTGCTGTGATTGTCCCCGTGTTTCTGACTACTGCATCCTAGTCTACCTCCGATCTTATCGCATCAGCGTTACATCGGGCGCGGGTAGGTTTGGGACGAGTGAGTGCCTCTGTGTTTGCGCGTACACTTGTGGCACTATAATATATCCTGCGCAGTTGATGGCTCTCGACAGTAGTCGGCAGTTGTCGCCGTGGTCGTAATCGGCTAGGAGACCATCAATCACTTTAATAAAAAACGTGATGTTCAAAATGTGAGTACAAGAAACAAGCACAAATTAATAAGCCAGTTACTCGACTTCACAGAGTCAGTAACTCTTCCATGGGGCAATGTATACGTTTTTACAACAAAATCCCAGAAAGTGCACAGTCTTTCAATCAAAAAGTTCAAACTATTAGTTAAACAAAGATTTTTTAAGAAGGGTTATTATAATATTAATGAATACATGGATGATGATAACCCCTGGGAATGAGGTGATCGCTGCCAAGCTATTTCTACATCTTTATAAAACTGCTGTATTTATATATATAAATGACTGAAAAGAAATAATCCCGCTGGGTTTCTTACTGGTTCTTCCCAGGACAGAGGCATTTATTTGCGAACCAGTGTAGCTTAAAAAAATGGCATTCAATGAGTATTATGTAAATGATCTATATTAAATTAAAAATATTCTATTCTAGTCTATGATTTTTTTTAAGTTTATTTCCAAACTTTAAGAGATTTTATCCAGTGACAGTTTACTAAATAAAATCACTTTAACAATATAATATTCTCATTTCATCACTCGATCAACATGACAATACTATATAGTTTATAAAACCTTTTTAATAAGCATTTCAATTATATTCTACTCAGTTTTTCGATAATCCATGATTTTATTTAAATTTTTCTGTGTTTAAACGTATTTTTGCTGCTATCACCATCATCATCTTTTGAGCCTATCACTATTCCACTGCCGAACATAGGCCTCCCCCACAAATTGCCACAAAAATTTGTGGCTCTCGTTTTGGAGGGAATTTGCCATAGTTGCCACGCTAGGCAGGCACGGTAGCAACCGCAGTTTATTTATTTAGATGTTCCAGGGAGATACTGCTGCCCATCTTCTGGTTTTCATTTTCCCTCTGTCGACTCTTACGACAACCACGGGATGAAAGGGGGTGGGGTGGTAGATTCTCTTAAGCCGCTTACACACGTCGACGGATTGCTGCTATATCGTTTATAAATGACTCTTTTTTATAAACAGATTTTTATAGACAGTACCTACAACGTTTGCCTGATGATAAGTGCAACGTCTGCCCATAACAAATGTTATGTGCAAATATTACTGTGTTTCAGTCGGAAGGGCACTGGGCTTGTGTAATCCCTGGGTATATGAGACAGATCCCAGGGTGGCTGGCGCTGTGTAAAGCCACACGTTAATTTTTGCAGACGTTGCACTTACCATCAGGTGAACGATACACTTTAACCTATAAAAGAACATTTCTCCTCTTATTTCTGAGAGGTTTATGAAACCGGGAAGCGTCCGTCGCCCTGCTCCAATGCCGGTTGACGGACTTCACATCTTGTCGATTTTTTTTATATTTCTGACATGCAGATCTCCTAACGATGTTTATCTCTTTCGCACAGAGTAATTCAGGTCTTCAAATTGCAATTAAAATATTTTTAGAGACTACAGTCAAGGGCGTCGCCAAGAGGGAGCAGGGAGGGGCACCCGTAAAATAAGTCGACCACATGACATGCGCCGTAATATCCTGTTACCGTGGTGTAAAATCGGCCCCCTGGCCCATTGACTGGCGACGCTTTTGGCTTCGGTATATGGTTCGAGCTCATGTCACTCGTGTACTATGACATTTACAGTGTAGTTTTAGGTACGACGCCTCACCGTCTAAAATCCTTAATAAGGTTTGTAGTTAGAAATTTTTAGGCAGATGTTTATTTGAGCATGTATTATACAAGATTAATAAGAAAGATTCGCATTTTAATATTTGTAAAATTAAAATAATATTATCAATGCATCAATATTTATTATTTGCGTTGAAATCAATCTGGCTACTTGTCACAGACTGCCAAAATTGCAAGTGCAGTATTGAGTTACGTGTTTGTCGATAAAGATATTGGATTACTTGACTAACGTAATGTGTATGCTTCCGTATTAATATATTTAGTGATATAAATATGCTTAAAAGCTGAGCACAGGCCTCTTCTCATTTCCGAGAGGATTTTGGAGCTGGGAAGAATCCGCCACGACCGTCTTTTATTTCTCAAACATGCAGGTTTCCTCACGATGTATTCCTTCACCGCCGAGCACGTGGCAAATCAGCACTTTAAATTGCAATTAGCAATTTTAGTGGTGCCGGCACCGGTAATCGAACCCGGGTCACTCGCCTACTATGAAATTTAAAGCGAGCGCCTAGCTACCACGGCTGGTTAATATTATGCTTAGTAGTGTTAAATAAATATGTATTATATCGAATTAGTATTTACTGAGATCAGCGCGTACAAACATACAAACTCTCCAGCTTTATTATAGTAGTGCGATAAGACAACATCCATTGATCACCAAATATTCGATAGACAATCATAGAACTGATCGTAGGACTTCGACAGGACTGATACCTCAGGGTAACGGGCGCAGCGTGGTGTCACACGGAATTGTTCTGGGTGACACAGCATTTGTTATGGGCAGACGTTGCACTTACTATCAGGTGAACGTTTTCCTCGTTTCATCACTATCTACAATAAAAAAAATACTGTGTAAGGAACGGACTAAAAATAGTAATTAAAAGCTGAAGGTACTCCGCGTTAACTATGACATCAGGACATCTGTCACCTCAGTCCCCCCGTGACCATGGGTGCTGTAAAGCACTCGAAACATCGGGTTATAAATAGTAAAATTAAACGCCATTAAATACGATCCGAAAATAGTTTCATTTAAACTTAGTGAGGAAGTTTGAATAATCAGTTAATTTCTGTACAACAGTAGAAAAGAGCCACGAACGCATACACTAGTAGCTGTAAGAAACGCAATATGTTAATACGAGTTAATATTGGGTCGGTAGAATAAATTCGTGCCGTCGGACAAATGATTCTATTGAAGGCAATAAATCGGCGATCCTTTCTATATGTTCGGAAGCGTGCGATGTGAATGGACATCTAAATGTGGGGCAGACATCTGTCTCTAATCAAGAACTGTACACGTCACGGAATAGATATTTTTTTCTATCGACACTGAGGATACAAGCGGACCGGAACGTTTGATTCTGATACATCTTAAATTTATTGCTTATTATTTGGGCTTAAGAGGCAGTTCGAGTGCGCAGCATGGAGTCTTGGACGCTTATGCCGGATGTACTTTTCAAATAGCGATAAAAGTCGAGATGTGTCGTAATTCACAGGGTTTTACAGCTTCATCGGATACTGCGCTCACGGGCCTGCGTGCCAGGTTTGGTTTGACCCAAACATAAATACATAAATAAACTCCTACAAAGACCTCGAAATTCAGACTGTCGTGTTCGCTGCGTGCTTGCGATATTTAGAATATCTCAAAATGATGTTAAGTTTTCAAATGACCGTCCGAGGGAGGCTGCGGGCCTCCATTCGGACTCTCGATTCGTGTGTCGGTAACTCTGGGCGGTGAGAACCGTCCTGGAACGTCCGGTTGAGTAGAATTGCGGTAGCCTACCACTTTCCTACCGAGGTGTCGTTAAGGCGACTAAGGTACTGTATGGACAGTCTTTATTCGTAGAGAATAACACCAATATACTATTCTGTCACTATACTCGTGGGGACGCAATGGGGGGTATGATTTTTTTGACTCGTACAAAAACGGCGGCGACGTGGTTCGCCACCCGTCAAGTCTCGTTTCTTGTTCGCCTCTAACTGTATTTATGTATTTTATCTTTAACAACTACATGTAACTGTATTTACGTATTTTATCTTTAGGAGGGTGCTTCATGGTCGTACGACTAATGATGCCTGCTCCACTCGACCAAATCCGGCTTAGCGTAAACAAAACACAAATAAAAATAACGACCTTGCTTGACAATAGTCATCGCGACCTCGCGGCTGACTTACTGGCAAAGACTATTTACTGTAAAGCCTTCAATTAGTATAATAGTACCTAGTCTA
Organism: Luehdorfia chinensis; assembly: GCA_019845155.1. Lineage (NCBI taxonomy): Eukaryota > Metazoa > Arthropoda > Insecta > Lepidoptera > Papilionidae > Luehdorfia > Luehdorfia chinensis. The sequence continues at coordinate 3,583,572 of JAHVAK010000643.1, forward strand.
TGCTTTAATGGCTAAACAGGCCGGTGACGCCATGTGAATAATTGTAAGTTTTCCTTTTTTTTTAATCGAATAAGTCTTAGTGCCGTGTGGTGACGGCTTAAAGGAGTCTAACAGCTAACAGCCTAATATGTCTAACTGCTGATGCTGAGCACAGGCCTCCTCTCATTTCTGAGAGGGTTTTGGAGCCGGGAACCGGTAAGATCACTCTACGCTGCTCCCGTGCGTGTTGGCGGACTTCACATGTTCTCGAAATATTTTGTCTTAAAGGGCAAAACTATAACATATTTGATGAAAAAGTATGATCCCGATTTCTTGATATTGGTATAAAACTTCCCCGAGACTTAGGGCGGATTTCACCGTTGACTAAACGCGATCAGTTCAAGAAAAGCGAAGTTTAAGCGTTTAACTGAGTTCAATGTTACAGTTTGCATTTCATCAACATCAAATGAACGCATGCAATGCTAATCGCGGTTCAAATTCTGAACGCCCAATTTTCGACGTTCAGCTCTTTGAACGCGTTTAGAGAGCTGTCATTGTCAATTGCAAAACTATGCAAAAATTATTTCTAATTCGTATTGTTTATTGTTTGCATACCTATGTTACCTATGCATAAAAACAGGCTGTTTGATGTCGCAAAATATGAAATAAATCGTCTTTTCGTTTTTCATTTAAACTTCGTTTTTCTAAACGCGATCAAAACGGAGTCGGTGATATCGGTTAGACGAAAACCGAGATCAAATGATACAAATAAACTCAGTTAAGTAAAACGTGGTTTTATTAAACTTGGTTTCCAAACCAATCGGTGAAATCGGGTCAAAGTTGAGTATTTTTTTCAAATTTCAAGTTGCTCTGTCGATCCACCCTTCTACAATTACGATCAAAGGATTAAATTTTGAGGGGTATTAGGGGCCCGTTTCCCGTAGTAAATTAACTTTATGGTCAAACAAACTAGCAATAAATCACATTTACATCTTAGGGTCCCATTGACCTGTGCGCTAATGGCGGCTTGGCTTGCCAGAGATTACAATACACGCGTCCACCTCGCCCGCTCATAGACCAGCCGACGTGACATTAACGACGGTCGTAAAGGTGTGAAATGAGCATTCAAACGTGTTCCAAATAAAGAAACGTCCGCTCTGGAGTACCCATTTCAATTATTTTCGTTGCCGCGCCGGAGACGAGTTTAGAAAGTTTGTTTTTAACGTAGTTTATTTAAAGAGGTTTTATGTTTATTTAAAGAGGTTTTATATGATTTAAGGATTTTTCTGTGTTCATTTTACGTTCGATTATACCGTCATTTCATTCCGTTCCTGAGTACAGTGTGAAGCATACACAAAATGAACTCACATAGATATCGGCTCCAATTCGTACCGAGAACCCTTTAAAAAGCAGACGATAATATTTGAAGTTAGTGACGGACAAAATTGATTACAGTCGAAGTACAAGTGTAGTAGGGTAAGTGTCGACTTATTAGTTTTTGTTCTCAAGCAACATCATTGACCAGATGCAAGAAACGAACTAACTAACTTTAACTGGTGGTAGGATTCCTATGCAGGAATCCGTCTAGGTAGGTACCACCCCAGGGCCAGTTATTCTGCCGTGAAGCAGTAGTGTGCAAACATTACTGTGTTTTGGTTTGAAGGGCACTGAGAGCTAGCGTAATCACTGGGCGCATAGTGGTGTCACACTGTCCTGGGTGACACAGCGTTTATTATGGGCAGACGTTGCACTTACCATCAGGTGAACGCTTTGCTCGTTTCGTCACTTTTATGAAATAAAAAAAAAACTAATAGTAGCACCTATCTGTGCGTTGAGTTGTTTTTTCGATATTTAATTTGTCATTCGTCCTTTTGTTTTTTTAAACAGTTAAAAAAAATTCCAGCGCGTCTGTAATTTATTTTATATTTACGCTTGAATAGCTACAGAATTTTGTAACTCGTTTTAAGTTTCAGCCAATTGTAACGCATTGGTCAATTGGTCTCACTACGCGCGAGCTGCAACTGTGTTTAACTGCGAAAACGCGAGGCCATAGAATTGGCACGTAAATATCTTTCTTAGTTTTATTTATTTGTTACTATTCTGTTCTGGTTATTTTATTATATTTATTAGCAGAATTTTATATTTAACACCTGCATACGGTAATGATAGGCCGGAAATGTACTCGCAGGCGTTTGCTTACAAAAAAAAATGTCCGTTGTCATTACAGGATTGTTTTTCGTTCTGTTTGATTTTATTGTCTTTAATGTAGCCGTGGTAGCTCAGGGGCTAGGCGCTCGCTTTAAATTTCATAGTACGCAAGTGACCTGGGTTCGAATCACTAAAATTGTTAATTGCAATTTTAAGTGCTGATTTACCACGAGCTCGGCGGTGAAGGAAAACATCGTGAGGAAACCTGCATGTCTGAGGAATAAAAAATATTTGGAAGACATGTGAAGTCCGCCAAACCGCTTTGGAGCAGCGTGGCGAATTCTTCCTAGCTCCAAATCCCTCTCAGAAATTAGAGGAGGCCTGTGCTCAGCAGTGGGACATTTATAGGCTGAAACTTTACTTTTTACTTTACTTAATGTAGTGATTAAATGATAAATTTATTCGGACATAAAAAACTTGGGAGATATCGATGTTCCTTTGCATGGGTTTGTGGTCTATCAAATCTGATATAATGGTTGAGACGATCCTGAGCATAGTCACAGACCTCTTAGGGCGTCGATATTTCAAGTTTAAGCAGCCTATTGTAATATAAAAAGGGTACTAAAACCGACTTGGGATGCTATAAATATTAAAACTTAATCAAAAGTCAAAAATACCATTGCAAGACTTGAATATATTGTACGCTAGTTTTACGTAGTTCGGAACAAAGCAGATAATAAAGAGTTAAAGGTAGTCCGGTTTAACTATGAAAGTCGTCTAACATCTCAGTCCCTCCATGACATGGGTGCCGCAAAGCACTCAAAACGTCGGGTAGAAATAGTAAAATTTAAAGCGATATCATCATCATTTCAGCCTATCACTAGTCCACCGCTGAACATAGGTCTCCCCCGTGTATTGCCACAAGTATGTAGCTACCATTTCGGGGAGATTTTACCACAGTTGCCACGCTTGGTAGGCGGGTTGGCAACCGTAGTTTATTTATTCCGATGTTCCAGGAAGATGCTGCTGTCCATCTTCTGGTTTTTTATTTTCTCTCTGTCGACTTTTACGTCACCCACGGGATGAGATGGGGTCGTAGATTCTCTTAAGCCGCCACCACACGGCGATAAAGTACATAAATTAAATTTTAATTTAATGTAGTTATTCACGTAAATAAAAGAATGATCATGTTATAATTACTAAAAAGGAACGACGTATTCTTTTGTCACATGCGCTTACTTTCCCGCTCATTTTATAGCTTTTTCTCCTTCCAGAGCGATAAATGCGACGCGTGCCTGTTTGGATACGGAACGGAAATTACGCACTCTATTTTTTCTCACTTTATTGCATTTTCGCTATCAATGAACATTCCGACGTCTGTCTAATTTCCTATTGGAAGCGTTTCCGTATTTAAATTATCGTTTATAATCTATCTATTTAAACTGTATCCCAATGAAAGTATTAATAAATCGGGAACGTAATGTGACTATCTATCGACGTTGTATCGTATATACACTGTGTGTACGTTTATACTGGTGGTAGGATTCCTATGCAAGTATCCGTCTAGGTAAGTTATTCTGCCATGAAGCAGTAGTGTGCAAACATTAATGTTTCGGTTTGAAGGGCACTGGCAGCTAGCGTAATCACTGGGCATATGAGACTTAAGAACTCATGTGTCAGGGTGACGGGCGCAGTATGGTGTCACACAGAAATGTTCTGGGTGATACAGCATTTGTTATGGGCAGACGTTGCACTCTTCATCAGGTGAACGTTTTGCTCGATTCCACACTTTATCTTAAAAAAAGGCAACCTTTTCAGGATAGTAATGTCGTCCAAATTTGTTTATTTATTTATTTATACTTTATTTGCACAAAAAGTTTACAAAAAGACGGACTTAATGCCTAGAGGCATTATCTACCAGTCTACCTTTGATTTGAGCAGAGAACATGGTAAGGGTGCTTAGTGCTAAGGTTGGAATACGGCGATGCATACCGTTGTTGTTCGTTTCAGCTATCGCGCGTTGTCGCTCACAAATTTTACAGTATCGGCACACAGCGACACGTGCCGTGTCGTAGCGGCCTAAGAGAATCTACCACCCCATCTCATCCCGTGGGTGTCGTAAAAGTCGACTGAGGGAAAATGAAAACCAGGAGATGGGCAGCAGCATCTTGCTGGAACATCTGAATAAATAAACTGCGGTTGCCAACCCGTCTGCCAAGCGTGGCAACTATGGCTAAATCCCCCCAAAACGAGAGCTACAAACTTTTGTGGCAATCTATGGGGGAGGCCTATGTTCAGCAGTGGACTATTGATAGGCTGAAACGACGACGACGACGACGACACTGCGACACATCGCGTATTTGCGAACGCAACGTAATATCAACATTGCGGCAAAGAGATATTTGCATAGTCAAATACGAGATAGTATTCTTTGATATCATTGTATAACGCGTAACATTACATCATAGACAGTTAGTGTAATTCGAAGATTAAAAATCTACCAGGTTAGGTCTCTTACTGCTCCGTGGGCGGCGCATTTTAATCGTGTAATCAATTTTTCTGCTTAGTTTTTTTTTTAATTGAATAATGTGACGAAACAAGCAAAACGTTCACTTGATGGTAAGTGCAACGTCTGCCCTTAACAAATCCTGTGTCACGCAGAACATTCTGTGACAATACACTGCGTCCTTTACCCTGAGACGTCAGTTCTTAAGTCTCATATGCCCAGTGGTTACTGCCAGTGCCCTCTAGATCGAAACACAGTAATGTTTGCACACTACTGTTACACGACAGTATAACTGGCCCTGGTGTGATACCCATAGGAATCCGTTTAGGGAGCGATGGGCCAGCCATTTAGCTTGTAGAACCGATAAAGCACGGTTCTCGAGTGGCAACTTTGTACCGGCAAGCGCAGTGTAGGATATATTGTAGTCCCGTAAAATTATTGATACAGACACAGAACCTTTTCTTTTTTTTTTGAAGATATTAAGATTTTGAAATAAGATCGTGAGAGGAACTGATAAATATAAACAGTCACGCTTTTTTCCCATAAAAATGGTAGTCAGAGACGTCGCCGCCATTTTGGTACGAGTCAAAAAAATTCTCACTCCCGTATTACTACTCCCTATACGAGCAGTAGCAGACACTATGTCTGCAATGCATATTAGAGATTATTCTGCACGAATAGAGGCTGTCCAATATCTTAGTCGGTAAAATGTGCTATTTTACTCTGCCGAACACCTATCAGCTATAATATTAGTACATTAACGGAAGTGTATTAATATTACCAATCGACATTTTTTATCTGTGACAGTAACTAGTAAAAGTACGCTCTAGCATCATACTAGGAAATGCGTCGACTGTGTGAAAGTTGTTTATGATCTGTGTAGGAATACTTTCAGTTTCTTATGTATTCTTTATTAATCGATAGAAAAGAGATGTGAAGAAAATACCAATTAATTTTCTTTATTAAAGGACTATTTTAAGGTGATATGACGACCGCGTGGCCTAGTGGTCGGAGTACCCGACTACCGAAGGTACTGGGTGCAAAAAAATTGTTGGTTTTCGGGTCTGGTTGTATTGTGATTGTCCCCGTGCTTCTGCCACTGCATCCAAGTCAACCTCGTTACATCGGGCTCGGGTAGGTTGGGATGAGTGAGTGCCCTTGTATTCTGCACTTAAGCAATATTATATCTCATAATAATTTGTTATATTTACGCGAATAGTACACCTTTAAATAAAACCAATACAACTACATCAGGACATTTGTCACCTCAATCCTGCCGTGACCATGGGTGCTGTAAAGCGCTCTAGACGTCGGGTTATAAATAGCTCAAAATTAAACGCGATAAAATCCGTAAAGATTAGTTTTATTTAAAAATATAATGTTTCCTTCGCAGTTAATAACTTAAAATCAGGCAAGTGCGCTGACTACTGAGTCATTCGGTATCATATTACAATCGTAATTTACTACCTACCACAATTTACCTACCATTAATAAACACAATTTGCATCTATCCTTTAATTAAATAAGTACCGGAGCGTGAAGCAAGCTTTGTTCGAAATTATATGGATTCCAGGTGCAAATAAAACAGTCAGCTCCATCAGCGCCATCTTTGAGAAATTTTGTGAACTTATTATGTTCATTTTAAACATAAATCGAATTTTCTGGAGATGAAAGCTTCTATTCGATTTCCTGACGCAAAAAACTTAAACCGAACATAAAGCCGATTTCAAAAAAACTATTAACAATTAACGATTAAGTATAAACGTTTCTAGGTGTAAACATGTTCATATATTTATATATAAATATTTAAAAATGCTACATTAATTATTTAAAGAATAACAGCATGATTTTTTAGTCTTTTGTGATTGTCACTAAACTGCCCTATATTTTATTATTATTACCTTAAAGTGCTAACAGATGGCAGTTTTATACATTTATAAGTTCGCGTGATTATTTAACTGGAACCTATCATAGACTAGGTATTTTACTGCCTAGCATAAACCTTCTCTGTAGATTATATCTCAAAGGGGATAATGATATAGTTGACTAGGCAGTATAATATTTTGCACTTAATAACGGCTGTGTCTATTCGGTGGTGGCTTATTTATTACCTTAGTCGCCTGTTGAGACTAACGGGTAAATTAGATAATGTTATCTTGTTTATAAATTTAAATACTACAAATTATTTATACGTACTTTTCCTTCGTTACAGATTCGTTCGTAAACAGCCAAGAATGGACATCATCTCGTGGAGTAACCGAGCTCCGCGTAGGAGTTTTAGGCTCACCGGACAGTGGAAAATCGGCACTAGTACATCGCTACCTCACCGGTGCTTACATGCAGGAGGAAAGTCCAGAAGGTAAGTTTTTTTATTTTTGTTTTATGAGAATTTTTAGAAGCGCCATCTTTCAGTGATAGCTATGAGTTGTCTAAAACTTTACGTAGTTTCGCATTTTACTTTGATCACTAGATGGCGGTACAGAACTTTTCTTTATTAACTTTGATTGTAGGAACGTAATGCCGGCAGATGTCTCTATTTAATAGGATATATTTTTTATTTATAGGTGGCCGTTTCAAAAAAGAAGTAATTATCGATGGCCACAGCTACCTTTTGCTTATAAGAGATGAAGGTGGATCACCGGAGATGCAGGTTAGTCAAAAGATTAATTAATAAAAAATATAATATTAAACTTTGTATAACTAACTTACCTACCTGCCTCGTCTCCGCTCTGAAGTATATGGTTATGTTAGTCTGTCTGTGTAGGAAAAAACAGCACCAGCTCGTTTATCCATTTAGAAGTAAATGATCGCAAAATCAGTTCTCAGACGGTGTTTACATCAGGAAAAGAATACGTATGCCAAATTTCAAGTAAATAGGTTTTGTATGACGTATCTGCTTACATATGTACCTGCAGTCACGCCTTTGTTCCCATAGAAGGGGTAGACAGAGACCACATCCGTAGCACACTTTAGACGTATTTTTTAGATTTATAGCGCTTGAAATTGTATTAATTTAATAAAACAATTTATATGATTTTTATAAATCTTTACTATTAGGTGGGCTCGCTTTCGGTATGTAACGTAATAATAGAACTTACTTCTATACTAAAATCTGAAATAAATTTAAAATCCATATAAAATTTGTACCGATACAAACCCAAATTCACAAACTTTGCAAAGAGGAATTACAAGCTTTCACAACAAACATAGCTCCGAACGAGTCGAGTATTTTACTTCGTAAACTCACTAAAGTACTCCAATTTAAAACTAGTTAAATCGAGTTTAATGTTCGAAATTGTATTCGATCTAGCTTTAAATCAAAAATTTAATTCATTTTATGTATTGGTATGTAATGATCTATGTGTGTCAGCATCGTAGCAATTTGAAAGATAGGGTCTCTGCTAACCCCAGTGTGAAAGAGGCATGAGTACATAGAGTATGTATGTATTAGTAATTTTGATTGTTCAAAAGAATCGAATCCCAACAATAGGATTTCTCCTGTACCTTACCGACATAAATTTCACAGGCAAAACACAAGCAGACCCGAAAACCAACAATTTGTGTTTTTGTACAAACGTTGGCTCCGGCTGAGAATCGAACCCAGGACCCGCGGCGTAGAAGTCAGGTACTCTAAGCATTAGGCTGCGTGGTCGTCATTTGGTACAAATTGGTAACAAGGTAGTATTAGCTTTCCGTTAGAGACGTATAATAATTGTGACAGGACTTGTATGCAGTAATAAGTCCAGGTAGGTACCACCGCAGTGCCAGTGATTCTGCCGTTACGCAAACATCACTGCGTTCATGTTTGAAGGGCGCAGTACGGTGCTACACATAAATCTGAATGATACAGCATTTGTAATGGGCATTGCACTTACCAGCAGGCGAACGTTTTCCTCGCCTCGTCCCATTCTACTTTAAAAAAAAAACTTAGGACTGATGTCTCACGGTGACGAGCATCCAATTGCCATCAGCTGCACGACTTGCTCGTCTCGTCACTGAATTCCATAATAAAAAATCCTTAAACACCAAATCTTCCGTGTCGCTTTGGTGACGAGTGTGGTGTCGTAAATTTCCAATTCAGAGTTCTGGGCAACACAACATCCCTACTCATATGAGCAAGCGTTGTACCTATTGTTATGAATGGTTTGCTCGTATTACCACTTACTACCCGTGAAAAAAAGTATTAATGAACGTTTCTTTAAAAGTAAAATTACACACTTATTTTATCTGCAATTTAAAATAAATATTTTTAGCCTTGCTCGCGATTTTAAGACAATAGTATTTATGAACGTTGCGGAATTTAAGATTACTTATGTACTATTAGTTACTAGGTACTCGCCGATGTAACATCATCATCATGATTTCAGCCTATCACTATTCCACTGCTGAACAAAGGCCTCCCCCATAGATCACTACAAAAGTTTGTAGCTCTCGTTTTGGGGGCAATTTTGCCACAGTTGTCACGCTCGGCAGGCGGGTTGGCAACCGCAGTTTATTTATTCTGATGTTCCAGGAAGATGCTGCTGCCCATCTTCTGGTTTTCATTTTCCCTCTGTCGACTTTTACGACACCCACGGGATGAGATGGAGGGATGGGGGGGATGGAGGGGGTTCTCTTAAGCCGCCACCACACGGTGTGTATATTATTATGACTAGCTCTGACCCGCCCCGGCATCACACGGAGGTTATTGTTATGTTAAAGTTTACTTACATACAGTCACGCCTTTTTCTCATAAAAAGGGTCGGCAGAGACCACACCCGTAGCGAACCATGTCGCTGACATTTTTGTACGACTCAAAAATTCTTAGTCCCCATTGCGTTCCCACGAGTAGTATAGTGACAACATTGCATAGGTATAGTATTATTCTGTCCGTATAAAGGCTGTCCGTACAATACCTTAGTCGCCTCTTACGACACCTTGGTAGGAAAGAGGTAGGTCCGCTCTTGTGTTAAGATCGAACGTAGGCTAAGATGATACATTAATGCCCATCCAAATACCAATAGTAATTTATGTTCTTTTGCACAAGTGATGCTTCTGACTGAAAAAAGAAAGCGCTACGTGCAAGTCGGGTACTCTGCTGACTACAGCTTGTGTTGGTTATGACAACTTCTTTAGTTTACCGGTAGTAGGATTCCTATGCAGGAATCCGTCTAGGTAGGTACCATCCCAGAGCCAGTTACTCTGCCGTGAAGCAGTAGTGTGTAGACATTACTGTGTTTCGGTTTGAAGGGCACTGAGAGCTAGCTTAATCACTGGGCATATGAGACTTAAGAACTGATGTCTTAGGGTGTCGGGCAGAGTGTGGTGTCATACAAAAATGTTCTGGGTGATACAGCAATTGTTATCGGCAGACGTTGCACTTACCATCAGGTGAACGTTTTGCTCGTTCCGTCACTTCTATCAAATAAAAAAAAAACAAATTTTAAACCACGAAATCTTCCATAATAAATGTAACTGTTCAATAATTATTAAAATTAATAATTAAACACTTGCTTCGGAAGTCATTGTACTGTCATTCCGTAACATCGCGGGAAATGAACAATGCTGTAATATATTCACGTTTACTGGTCTGAACTTCACATGCCACGAAAGCATCAGTGACCTACTGTGGGCGCGCGTTTCCATTGTTCGACGATACGTTAATTACGTAACTCGGCTCATACTTAACGGCTCAGCTGCGGAGTGACTGAGCTAAGTTTTATTCTTACACGGAATAAATATTTTTATGACATTTTTTTATTGGGTACAATAACGGGACGGGCAAATCTTACACCTGATGGTAAGTGCAACGACTGCCCGTAAAAAATACTGCGTCTCCCAGAACATATCTGTGTGTCACTGCGCCCATCGTCCTAAAACGTTAGTTCTTAAGTCTTATATGCCCGCTGATTGAACTAGCTCCCAGTGCCCTTTAGACCAAAGCACAGTAATGTTTGCACACTACTGCTTCACGGCAGAATAACTGGCCCTGGAGTGGTACTGACCTAGCCTAGACGGATTCCATTAAATTAGCCCTAGTTACAGAGACATTCCAGTTAACTACTGTACAAAGTCCCGGAACAACCATAAAGACAGACGTTGTAACTTTGAAGTAGCGGAGAATTTAGGTTAAAAATACTATGGTCGTTTACTTGCCCTACTAACGAATAATATCATTATAAATGATGTCAACTTACAATAAAATCAACAAGTATTGTTCGTGTGACGTTTGTCGTCAAGAACGGATTCTCTCAGCGGCCGGACTGTAGCTGTAGTAAATGGAATTATTTACGGCGGCGGTCTTCCTAGACTGATTGTCAGGCCATTTATAGTAAGCTTAATATTAATGATTTATTTAATTATTTTGTACCTTACTGCTGTTTCTCACTACATTTTTTTTATAACGCCAGTAATATATTAAGTCGACCGAATTGTATGCGAAAATACAATATTCTGTTATGACGACCATATTTTTAACTTTTTAATCTATACAATAAATTAAATTTGAGGTGTCTGTTTGTAATAACAAAATAACATCTTTTTACTCAGTGCTTATGAAAGTGTATACGGTATTATAAGAAAAAAACAATTTTTAAATTTTTTGTCTTGCTGTCTGTTTGCTTGTTCCGGCTAATCTCCGAAACAGCTGGACCGATTTTGAAGGGACTTTCACTGACATATAGCTGATGTTATAGCGGTAACTTGTGCTACATTAATTTTAGAAAAATTATTAGGTTTCCGCGCAAAAAAATTAAAAACCTATTCAAGGGTAATAACTCGGGGGCTTTTCACGGGTACACGGCAGCTAGTTTATTCGGAAACGCTTTCGGGTTATTTTAATAAGATACATAATACAACAAATCGCAGCCTCTTCCATAGGGGTAGGGAGCCCATCTTTTCACGCTACGCTGACACACTTTTAGCTTCGTCTACTTCATTAGAGTTTACACAGCTCGTCGTCGGGACTTTACGTACTTTCCTCAAAGTTCACGTACTTGTGAATTCGCTAGTCGTACCTTCGGCTTTCATTTTCACAACGCCTCATAAATACTGTTTCGTATTCCTTTATTCATCTCTCTACGGTCAAACATCTAATATGCTTTTTAAGATACCTTAATATAACTTTTTTAAGGATTCTATCCCTTTTTTCTTTACTGCACCCATGGTCACGTGACCATGGGTGCAGGTAAAGTACTGGAATCGTCGCGTTATAAATAGTTAAAATTAAACGCTATAAAATCCGTAAAAATAGTTTTATTTAAATGTGTAGTATTCCCGTAAATAAAATAAAACATTAAAGATCACCTGCTATGTTTTAAGGTGAATTTTTTTAATGCGACGGGAATTGATTCGTGCCGTTTTTAACAACGGGCACGTTTCACACAGGATGCTCTTATCGATTTCGCGCCGTAAAAAGGGGGGAAACTCCGACGTTTAATAAACGCTCCGCGATATTGACGTCGGCGCTGCGGCAGCCCCGCGAGATTACGACCGTGTCGCGCTCTCTTCAAGTACTCAAGGCTGTTCAGGGTTGCCAAGTGTATAATAAAATATTTACTTTATTAATCTCACTACTGCAATGAAAGGAGTTTATAAGTTTGAACGCGTTAATATCTGGATTAATATTTTTGCATTTTGACAGCCCGATTATTGAAGTCTGGATTCAGACTATGAAACATCATGATACGGAGATAAGGGTATAACTGTGAATGCTCGGGTTAGTGAGCTACCACGCCGTAGGCCGCAATCTGATTGACGACCGTGCACAGTGGTCAGAGTACCCGACTACGCGGGTCCTGGGTTCGAATCCCAGTCGGAGCCAACGTTTGTACTAAAACACAAATTGTTGTTTTTCGGATCTGGTTGGGTGCGTGAGAAAGACGAGAAAGAAGAGAAGTCAGGAGAAATTCTACTGTGCGGCACCGATTTTTTAAAGACAGAAAAATCATGTGGTTTATTTTACGCGGGTGAAGACGCGGTCACACCAAGTTATTAATATCCTTACAAAAAAATTAAGGAGGCATGTGCAGAAGTGGGACGTATTCGTGTTTTATGTATGTACGAGTACATATGAGTGATGTTTATATCTTATAGGTTGTACTTTCTTAAATAATGCATAAACACTAATGTATGTCTATGCTCGAAAATTTAGCTTTATCAGTGATTTCATTTTGTTAAAAAAATAAATAATTGAAACGCGGTGACCCTACTTGTGGTTAGTCTTTGACGACGTAAACCATAATACGTACGAGTCCATAAAACCGATAGAGCGAGATAGTATAGATATAGAGATTATACTTAAAATGGGTTATATTAGAAGTGAATTGACATTCTAATCTCCCTGCTATAATAAAGTGGGCAGTGTGTGTATATTAGAACGCGTTTATCTCAAGAAATACTGACTTGAAAAATTATCTTTGCATTAGATATCCTGTAACATAGTGTCTATAGCATTTCCTCCTTTGCGTTCCGTAAAAGTCGACTAAGAGAAATGTTAGAATAATGTCTATGATCCACTCGTAAAAAAAAAATTATATCCTCTAAAGTGGCTTAAATAATATTTTTTTTTTGGATGAGTCGGATTAGACGAGCACTTATCATCAGGTGAACCTTCACCACCACCCAGAACGTTTCTGTGTGACACCAGACTGCACCCGTCAACATGAGACATTAGTCTCTTAAGTTTGATGTGCCCAGTTATCACACTGGCTCTCAGTGCCCTTTAGATCGAAACACAGAAATTTTTCAAGGCAGAATAACTGGTCTGTGGTGGTACCTACCTAGACGGACCCCAGCATAGGATTCCTATTAGCGCGTGGCCTAGTGGCCAGGGTTCGTAGTCACTGGGGTTTCATTGTCCCCGTGACACTGTATTCTAGCTTATCTTCGATGTTATTGCATGAGCTTCTCTGTGTTTGCGCGTTAATTTTATGGCACTGTAATATCACCTGCGCAGTTGAGTCCGAAAGTAGTTCGGAAGTCGTGTTGAAAATCGGCCAGGATGTATTTTTATTAAATTAGTCCGTTTTAAATAATTTTCTCTAATTTATTATTTGTTGTAGTACGTTCGGTACAGTATAAAAGTATACAGCGTCTAATGTTTTACGTCACGTAGCCGTGTCGTTGGACTGTCGTCGGCTAGCCGGGTAATAAAACGTCCAACACTCAAGCTTTGTTTTGCGCGGGAATTTTTGCGCGATTTATTGGATATTTGAACTTTAAAGAAATACTCAGATTGAAGTTACCTATTTTTATATGAGGCTTAGGTTAACGACTTTGCTAAACGAAGAAAAGACTTTGCTAAAATAAGGACAGGGTTTCATTAAATAAATCTTGACTATTGCAGTACATTTAATTTTAAAACATAAGCGTGACATTTCTAGTTAGAGAATCGGTGGGTGTCGTAAGAGTCGATTAATAAAGAAAATAAATAGCTAGAGTATGCGCTATTTTTGACAAACTTAGTCTTGCTTAAACTATTTACAATGATATGATCATTTTTAAATTGTTTTAAGTAGGTACTCACAAAGTTGCAGTGTGGTGGCGGCTTAAAAGAATCTACCACCTGCATCTCATCCCGTGGGTGTCGTGAAAGTCGACAGATGGGATAATAAAAACCAGAAGGTGGGCAGCAGCAACATTATCCTGGAACCCGCTTGCCAAGCGCGGCAACTATGGCAAAATGTGGACGTACGAACTTTTGTGGCAATCTATGGGGAGGCCAATGTTCAGCAGTGGACTAGTGATGGGCTGAATTGATGATGACGATGCATCAGTTGTAAATTGTGAGCAAACAACAGGCAACATCGGGTTGTACCTATTTTATTCTTAAGCAAACTGAAAGTTTTCGACTCGTGTAGGTAGTAGGTACACATCGACTCGCCGTTTTCGAGCAAACAGATGTCATTTCCAATCTCGCTTTAATTAAACGGGTAATCGAACCCTCGGCGTCCCTATTGTAAACAGCGTCGCTCTCGGCATTGTTGGAAAACTAGATTGTTCAAATTGTACTTTAAGGTACTATTATTGAACGCCACGCGAATTATGGGAGTACGAATATTGTGTAATGATTTCTTAAATTTACGCGAACACTACACATTTAAATGAAACTAATTTTACAGGATTTTATCGCGTTTAATTTTATTATTTATAACCCGTCGTTTCGAGTGCTTTACAGCACCCATGGTCACGGGGGGACTGAGGTGAAAGATGTCCTGATGTCATAGTTAACCTGGAGTACCTTCAGCTTTTAATTATTCTCTTGGTCCGATCTACGCAGAAAGAGCTAACTGTGTCTTAAAGTCTTGCAGTGGATATGCTTGGTTTTTGCCTTAATTTTATTAATTATAGGATCCCAAGCTGGTGGTAATACATCTTCTATATTAAAATTAGGAATGTCTTTTTAATTTCAATAGCCGTCGCGAATCATCCTTGGTAGGAATGATAGGGATCCATGGGTGCTGTAAAGCACTCGAGACGTCGGGTTATAAATAATAAAACTAAACGCTATGAAATCCGTAAAATTAGTTTAATTTAAACGAATATTGTGATTTAACAATCGCGCAGAAATGTTCCTAGGTCCTAAACTCCTATGGTACGTACTTGATAGTTGAATTTAACTGAAGATTTGCTTGACCGATTGAGACGAAACTAAAAGTACAGTTTTGGTCTTGAAAACGAATTTGCCAATCACTGTACACTTTCACGAGCGCTTGCTGTATAATAAACTATCAATATTAAACATCAAAACTCAAAATATACGCAGAAATTACAAAGCTCAATAAAAACACCAGCGCAATTTTCTGAGTTGGAGCCAAAAGTCGTACAGTTGTTTTAAATTTGAAAGAAAATAATAACCAATATAAATGATGATCGCTGCCTACATCTTTATGTTTCTACTGTTATTTTAAAAATGATTAAAAAAAAACCTCCTGGGTTTCTTGCTGGTTCTTCTTAAGATAGAGACATTATTTTACGGATCAGTATACTTTAAAAAATTACGTTCAATGAGTGTTATGTAAATAATATATAAAATTGAAGTGTCTGTTTGTAATAACAAAATAACGGCTTTTTACTTATAACTGCTTATGAAAGTATATACGTTACTTATAGGAAAAAAACAATTTGTCTGTCTGTCTTTTTGTTCCGGAACGGCTGGACCGTCACTGACAGATAGCTGATATTATGGCGGGTAACTTAGGCTACTAGAATAGATCAAAACTTTTTATACTTAAATAGATTTACCTTTTATCATTTCAGAACTAACACATCCAAACTAATATTATAGTAAATTAAATAACTATTAAAGTAACTCTCTCTGTCCCTCTGTCTGTTTGTTACCTTTTCACGGTTTAACCTGCTGAACCGATCTAGACGAAAATCGCCACAGAGACTGCTTGCATCCTGGAAACGGACCTAAATTACTTTTTATGCCGGAAAATCAAACAGTTGTCGCGTTACATTTAAAAAACCAATATAGACGCGGACGAAGTCGCGGGCATCAGCTAGTCTCTCATAAATTAAAGTTATGAGGTTAAATGCCTTAGTCGCAACACTAATACGCCTTTAAGCAAGTGAAATTCTAAAATTAGTGTCACAGATGAAGGAGGACTTTGTGAGGAAACTTTCATGCTTCCGTGCATATTATTCAAAGGCTAGTGAGGCCCTCTGTCCCATGTTTAGCGTAGCGCGTTTACACTCCAGTACAGTCTTATTATGCAAGGTGTATCCTGCAGTATAAAAGCTATCATATATTTTTTTTTCCACTACCCTATTTTGTTCCGTAAGTCGTAAAAGTCGATTACGGGAAATGTGCAAATAAACCTTCGCCTCCGATAGATGATAACGTAATAATAAACATCTCAAGGTTTAGCTCGCTTTTTTTCCGACATAATTATCCTACATTGGTATGTAATGCACGACGACCGCGTGGCCTAGCGATCAGAGTACCTGACGTCTACGCCGCGGGGGTTGGAAGGGTTCGAAGCCGAGCCGGAACTAACATTTGAGCAAAAAGAAATTGTTGGTTTTCGAATCTGGTTGTGTTGTGATTTTCTCCGTGTTTCTGACAATGCATCCTAGCCTACTTTCGATCTTATCGCATGTGAGCGTTACATCGGGTTGGTTGGGACGAGTGAGAGCTCTAATTGTTTTAAAAATGGAAGAGTATAAAGCAAATGCACAAGTAATGCAATTTAAGTACGGTAAGATTCGACCACCGTGAGTTTTTCAAGGAATTTTCTGTCACACACGTCTACTTTGTAGAATCTGCAGCCCCCAGCGATTTTTCCGAATCCATACGACTAACGGACCTTCAAGAAAAAATCAACGTACGACAAGGCCCTATGTTGCTCGGCCTCGAATGCCCTCTTCAATGGGAGGCCGATGAATTTTCTTATACCGCCGCCACATTAACATTTTTGGCACTGTAATGTAGCCTAGTTTGTCATCGCTTAGGAGGATATTTTCTTCCTACACTCTACCTAGTGGGGAAAATGCGATGGATATTTGTAATCTGTTATTCTTGAACCCAGCGCGACAGAATGTAAGGTCAACGGCGAAATGCGTCACAGGTGACTATATTTAGCGCGCTCTATCGGGACTGTCCGGTGCCTGGTCGATCGGGCTCAAAACGGTGACGACACAAGATATCGACCACATACAATAAGTTATTCAAATATATGGTTTTTCTTAAATTTATATGTTTGTCGTGTCATGCGGGTCGCGGGACTGATGAGTCTGCTACCTCCAATCTGCTACCCATTTCAGCCCGTGTATGTGAAAGAGTCGACTAGGGGAAGTAATAATTTTTTTTAAAAATAGAAGCAAGTCGAGACGAGCAAATCGTTAATCTGATAGTAAGTGCATCGTCTGTCCATAATGCTGTTGTCACTAGGAACATTTCTGTGCGGGACCACCCTGAGACATAGTATTCAAGTCTCGTGCCCAGTCATTAAACTAACTATAAGTGCCCTTCAGACGGAAATACAGTAAAGTTTGAACACTACTGCTCGACGGCTAGAACAACTGGCACTACGATGGTACTGGTACCTACCTTAGCTTCCTGCATAGAAACCCTACCACGAGTAAAATGGTGACACTGTTATATTCATTAATATTTTGTGGTCTTTTTCCTTATTTTCTTTTTAAAAGTTTCTTTCATGTGATAAATGCGAAAGTAACTTTTTTTTATTGTATAAAGTGACGAAACGAGCAACACGTTCACTTGATGGTAAGTGCAACGTCCGCCCACAACAAATGCTGTGTCACCCAGAATATTTCTGTGTGACACCACACTGCGCCCGTCACCTTGAGACTTTCTTAAGTCTCAAATGCCCAGTGATTACGCTAGCTCACAGTGCCCTTCAAACCGAAACACAGTAATGTTTGCACACTACTGCTTCACAGCAGAATAACTGGCCCTGGGGTGGTACCTACCTAGACGGATTCCTGCATAGGAATCCTACCACCAGTATAACCCTCTCTGTCCCTCTGTCTGTTTGTTACCTTTTCACAGTTCAACCGCTAAACTAATGTTGACGAAATTTGACGAAGCAGTAGTTTACATCCTGGAGACAGACAAAGTATACTTTTTATCTCCGAACATCCAACAGGTACCACGAGATACTCGTATTTAAGAAACCTATATCCACGTAGACGAAGTCGCGAGCATCAAAGTAGTCATCTATTTTTATAAAAAATATGAACGAAATTTGCTTGTTTATACGAATTTTTATTCAAAGAACGAAAGGACTGTTTCTAATTTTCACCTTCCTCAAAGTGTTATGCCAGATGTAAAGAATTCATCAGTGCCATCATCTACGAGTAAGTTCCATCACCGACATAGATAAAAAATAAACGCAGTGATAGCAGTGTGTTGAGTTTGAGATATCTTGAGGCAATCGCAAAACCTCGGTATAATTTTAGATCATCATCATCAGTTTATTTATTCAGATGTTGCAGGAAGATGCTGCTGCCCATATCCTAATTTTTATTTTCACTCTGTCGACTTTTACGACACCCACGAGATGAGATGGAGTGGTAGATTCCATTAAGCCGCTACCACACTGCTAGATATTGGAAAATTTTAGATATTGGAATTTTATTTAGAATTATATCGTCGTCAATAGTAGACCAATTTAAAAAAAAAAAAATTGTTTGAAAGTATACCGTAAGGATCCTATATGATTTTTGTCAAGTTCTCATGAAACACTTTAAATTCGCTTAAGCTTGTATGGTGCTGTTGCGTTCATGTCGGTTTATTGATTGAATAAGTATGAAAATATGTATACTCGAAATCATCATTCGACAAAGTGATTTTTATTAATAAATTTCTGTGCATTGCCTTTTATAAAGTTAGAGGCTCATAATCTATTCAAAACGCAATATACGTAAGCACGTTTCCGACCAATTTCTTGTATGATTACTCTCGGGGTTTCGCAGGAAAACTGTTCCGAGGATTTCTCCCTAACATATTTTTTTGTTAGCATATGTGACTTTTCGTGTTCTGAATTGAATGTCATTAAAATATACACTAATTGTTTTTTCTATTTGTCTTTTGTCCTATTATTATACATTTTCTGAAGTCTGTTCTATATAATGTTTCTCATTATCAGGTGCGCGTTGTCGACATTTAGGTTATTCTACATCTACATTTACTGGTGGTAGGATTACTATAGAGGAATCCGTCTAAGTAGGTACCACCCCAGGTCAGTTATGCTGCCGTGAAGCAGTAGTGTGCAAACATCACTGTGTTTCGCTCTGTAGGGTACTGAGAGCTAGTGTATCTATATCACTGGGCATATGAGACTTAAGATCTGATGTATCAAGGTGACAGGCGCAGCGTGCTGCCTACACAAAAATGTTCCGTGTGAAACAGCATTTGTTATGGGCAAACGTTGAACTTATCATCTACTGTTCGGATGAACCGAACAATAAATTAAATGTAAAAAAACGAAACTTGACGAGATTCGGCAGAAATAGCTTGCATTAAGGACGGACATAGGATACATTTTATTCCGGAATTCAAAGAGCTCCTGCGATACTTTTAAAAAGAACCCAAATCGATCGGCTTCAGCTTCTTAGGTTCAATTTGTAAATAGGATCCATATAGAAACAAAATCTTCGAGAACCAGGCATGTAAATGTCTTAATATAATATTAATTTGCTTATTAATTATAAATTATTAAAAAAAAATATGTGTACATAATATCATCATCACCATCATTTCAGCCTATCTGTATTATTATTATTGTAGTCCACTGCTGAACATAGGCCTCCCCCATAGATTGCCACAAAAGTTAGTAGCTCTCGTTTTGGGGGGATTTTGTCATAGTTACCACTCTGTGCAGGCGTGTTGGCAACCGCAATTTATTTATTCAGATGTTCTAGGAAGATGCTGCTGCCCATCTCCTTACATAATATAATATAACTAAAATACTACGAGTATATTATTTAATTCATATCATTCGATATTTGTAACGTGAATAGGCGTACTCGTGATCATGGATGGATGTAAAATTTTCTATTAAAGCCGTCTCCTGAGAATTGAGGTTTTTCGCCCTCTTGCGGCTGAGGCTCGGCGACCCAGTTTTCTAAAAGAGGATATCGCATGGAGCCGTGCATTTTTAATAATACACTACAGGCAGGTAGCGTGGAAAAACATGCTTGAATTTTTTCACTTTCATCCTTTGCTCCTAAATTAGTAAGGCAGTCTTAGTTGGATTTCAACACCTTAATAGATATAATTACTTCGTAGTCGCCTGTGGTCGATATTCGACCGTAATTCATAAAAAAAATAAGTTTGAACGCTATTGAGGTTTGAGTAATTATTTTTTGGCAACGTTTTAAAACACTGGCGACCATATACTTTGGTGCAAAGTTTTCTCTTCACGTATTAATATATAAATTATAGCCGTTATAAACTTTTTAAGCCAATCTTCATTGGACGTAAAAAAAAGTAAAGTTTCAGCCCATAAATGTCCCACTGCTGAGCACATCCCTCCTCTCATTTCTGAGAGGGTTTTTGGAGCTAGGAACAATCCGCCACGCTGCTCCAATGCGGGTTGGCAGACTTCACGTGTCTTCGAAATATTTTTTATTTCTCAGACATGCAGGTTTCCTCACGATGTTTTCCTTCACCGCCGTGCTCGTGGTAAATCAGCGCTTAAAATTGCAATTAACAATTTCAGTGGTGCCGGCACCGGGAATCGAACCTAAGTCACTCGCGTACTTATGAAATTTAAAGCGAGCGCCTAGCCCCTGAGCTACCACGGCTCTCATTGGACGCTGTTGGGGTGTAATTAACACTACATTTATCAATTTTTATGCTTCAAATTCTGAACCAATAAATATTATTCTGTGCCGATTATATATTGGTTTTTAATGATATTATGCAGCGAATATATATATCTAGTAGTTTTATCTGAAACACCTTTATTTTATTATATCTATGTTGTCTACCTATTATATACCCGTCCAGTCCCTTCCGTCAATGCCCGTAAATCTAGTGTTAAGAATTTGAGTGCAACGTTTCTATATGTAACATTTGTAACGGAAAACGGTTGTTAAAGGTTTATTTTACGGAGAGTAATATTTTTCTTAATTCATGTTTGTTAATGTTGATTTATAATACATTTTAGAATTAATATATAAAAGTTAGGGATTGGTATCGCCAAAGAGGTTTTACTAATGGCACGTGTGCGGAGGTTGCACGCACGCTCTTTTTTTTTTTGAATTCAAACTTCTTGGGCGCGATGAGGTTAAAATTTCATGGTCGAGTACAACGTTTTCATGCAACGTTTCTGTTATACTCAATTAATATTTGTTGAACTTTTAATAATTGTTTATTTACTGAGCATTTATTTTACAGTGAGTAATATTGTTGGTAATTCTTGTTCATTTTATTTTTGTTTTCCTTCTGATATGTGTACTGAGTTGCACATACATCATGCACAGAGTCACGCCTCTTACGCCTTCTCATTGGGGTAGGCAGAGACCCACATCTTTCCACCTGCCACGATCCTGACACACATCTTTCGCTTCATGTACCGATTTGCTAGCGCTCTTTTTTTAGTATTTATTTCAAGACATATTTCTAGATGTGTTTATGTAATAGGCGCAAGGCAAATTTTTGTTTGAAATAATAATAATAAGAAAAACGTAATATATACTGTAGTAGGGTACAGGCCTCCCCCATTGTTAAAACTGTCATTAATGATCCTAATGACATGATAACCGTCATTTGTGGGTCGTTCGGAGTCACGCTCCCTCTGCCACACCCACCTACACCCACTCTTATGTCCGCGGATGCCGAGCTTCATGGCCTACTTGGAATGTACGGGTGGTATTAACCGTTGCGGCTCGTCCTCGGTTGGACGATCCTTAACACAGATCACTGCAATAGTCGCGAACATTATCTTGTATCATCATCATCATTATCACTTTAGCCTATTACTAGTCCACTGCTGAACATAGGTCTCTCCCAAAGATTGCGCCAAATATTTGTAACCTTAATTTTGGGAGGACTTGTGCCACCCCATCTCATCCCGTGGGTGTCGTAAAAGTGGACAGAGGGAGAATAATAACCGGGGGATGGGCAGCAGCATCTTTCTGGAACATCTGAATAAATAAACTGCGGTTGCCAACCCGCCAGCCAAAGGTGGCAACTATGGTAAAATCCCCAAAAGTGAGAAACTTAAATAGAAGAAATAAAAAATATTTTGTGAACATGTGAAGCCTTACTACACTAAGCAGAGTTGTGGCATTTTCCCGGGTCTAAAAACCCAGCTGTGGGATATTTAAAGGTTGCATTGGACAAAGGCTTAACGTATAACATAGATAAGTAAACAATGATAGGTGTATGCAGTTCAAAACTAAATCTGGAATTAATATTTTTCCTGCTGTGCAGTAATTAACAAAACTAAATTTTGCCTTTTTTATTGAAGAAACTGACGGAACTAGCAAAACGTTCACCTAATGGTTAGTACGTCTGCCCGTAACAATTGCTGCAACAAACACCCAGATAATTTCTGTGTGACACCACACTGCGCCAGTCACCCTAAAGTATCAGTCCTTAAGTCTCATATGCTCTGAGATAACACGACTTCTCAGCGCCCTTCAAAACGAAACAGGGAAAGCTTTGCGGCAGAATAACGTGAGGCCTCTCAGAGACAACCTCGTTTTAGGCATAAAATAACATACGAGGGGTGATCCAAAAGTAATGATAATCAGTTATTTCTAGTGCACACAAAAATACAAAAAAATTTCAGTCACTTACTCAGTTAACCACTAGTTCAGGGAAAAAAAATCATATAAATAGGCCACGATTCCCGGGAGCTACATTCATTTGAATACGGACTGTCAAGGAGTGAACATCAAAATGGAAAAACACGAAATCAGAGCTGTCATTAAATACCTCTGCTTGAAAAAAATGTCTACCAAAGACATACACAGCGACTTGGTGGAAACATTAGGGGACTCTTCTCCTCCATATTCCACAGTTGCACGCTGGGCTAAGGAGTTTAAGTTGGGAAGAACATCGACGGAAGACGAACACCGCGAAGGACGCCCATCGACGTCCCTCACTGAAGAAAATGTGAAAAAAGTTGAAGAAGTTGTATTGGAAGATCGAAGAGTGACTATCAGGCATGTAGCTGAGGTCACAGGGATCTCATATGGCAGCATTCAAAGAATCCTTGCGAACGAATTGCATATGAGAAAGGTCTCCGCGCGTTGGGTACCGAAAATGTTAAACGACGAGCAAAAGAAGAAACGAGTCGACATGTCAAGAGCAAATCTCGAAAAGTTCCAGGCAGACAAGGATAATTTTTTGTCACGTTTTGTGACCATGGACGAGACCTGGATCCACCATTTTGATCCTGAAACAAAACAACAATCGATGACATGGAAACGATCCGATGAACCGACGCCGAAGAAATTCAAAGTGTCAAGCTCAGCAGGGAAGGTTATGGCGTCTGTTTTTTGGGACGCTGAAGGAATAATCATGGTGGACTACTTGGAAAAGGGGGCCACTATTACAGGCTCCTACTATGCAGAACAAATAAGAAGATTGCGGGAGGCTATTAAGGAGAAAAGGCGAGGCAAACTGCGGGCTGGAGTGCTGTTCCATCAAGACAACGCACCGGTTCACAAAGCTGCAATTGCCATGGCTGCCATTCAGGAAGCGGGCTTTGAGCTGGTGGAACACCCCCCCTATTCACCAGATCTAGCCCCCAGCGACTTCTATCTCTTTCCACGACTCAAGGAACACCTCCGAGGCAAGAAATTTGACGATGATAGCGACGTGATGGCCGCGGTTGAGGACTTTTTTGAGAGTCAAGATAAAGATTTTTTTTCTAAGGGAATTTTAGGATTAGAAAAGAGATGGACTAAATGTATAGACTTGCTAGGAGACTATGTTGAGAAATAAATTTATTTATTTATTTTATTCATTGTGTTTATTATTGATTATCATTACTTTTGGATCACCCCTCGTATGCTCCTTGTATCTGAACAGTGACGACAATGTCGATCGATAAAGTCATACGCGATCAGTGTAAAAAGCTTTGCGACCGAAACGAATCATGTATGCCGATGGCGTGTGACTGGTATTATGTTGTTCGTAATTGCTTTAATGCATTGTGTAATTATGGTATACGATTATGTACACGAACTGAAAGTTTCCGACGTCGCGACGAATGTAATGAGCGTCACATATTACGAAATTCGTAAAACTCATGTACTATTAAAATGTAATCATATACCAATAATTAGGGCGAAACACTTTTGTATGCCCATAATCTTTGCCTTTTCATTATTTGGCTTCGCCGTGTGGTGGCGGCTTAAGAGAATCTACCACCCCATCTCATCCCGTGGGTGTCGTAAATGTCGACAGAGGGAAAATTAAAACCAGAAGATGGGCAGCAGCATCTTCCTGGAACATCTGAAAAAATAAAATGCGGTAGCCAACGCGCCTGCCGAGCGTGGTAACTATGGCAAAAACCCCCAAAACGAGAGCTACTAACTTTTGTGACCATCTATGGAGGAGGCCTATGTTTAGCAGTGGACTAGTAATAAGCTGAAATGATGATGATAATGAATCTTTGCCAACTGGCTTAGCCTTCAACAAATTCGTAATTAAAAGTTACATTTATTTCCACTATTTTGATACATAATATACACTGCATCAAAATTGCTAAGCCGATGTAGCTGCTAGGTGTCCGGCAGAGTAGAATAGCACCTACCTTTATCTTACCGAGGCGTCGTAAGAGGCGACTTAATACCACAATACGCAATGCTGTCACTATACTATGAGTGTGTGGGAATGCAATGAGGAGAATTTTTAGACTCGTACTCGTAAATGGGGGCGACGTGACTTGCCACCCGTCACGTCTCGTTCCTCGCGGGAGCGAACCTTAATACAAATTTCATTCAAAACAAAAACGGTTTACATTTCTGTCTTGTAATAAACTATCTGTGCCCCGCGGATTCACTCGCGTAAAAAAGCCGACCCGTATCGATGATTTCCTTATGTGCCTTCCTATTAGAATCAGATGATTTAGGTTTTAATTTTTTTGGGTGCAACCCTAATTATTTTTCTAAAATTAAAGTAGCCTAAATTACCTGCTACAATATCAGCTATCTGACAGTGAAAGTCCCGACAAATTCGGTCCGGCCGTTTCGGAGATTAGCCGGAACAAACATACAGACAGACAGACAAAAATTTTAAAAGTTGTTTTTACTCATAAGGACCGTATATACTTACATAAGCGTTGAGTAAAAAGCTTTAGTTGTTATACACAGACACTTCAATTTTATTTATTTGCGTATATATTTAATTTTTATAACTTCAGCGCCTATCTATTTATTTATGCAAGAACTAACTAATAATATGTTTATGTTAATTGAATTTTACTTTCACTTTTTTCCCCTCATCTTCTTACTTTAGTACGGTAAATATAACTACGAATTTTAAGACTAATTTTTCAAAATTCCAATTTCGCGCGAACAATATCCACCGTGTTTTTTTTCTCTAACTGTAACTCCGGTTTTTTTATTGCAGAAAGTGACCACATTACAGCGTTCACCTGATGATAAGTGCAAAGTCTGCCCACGACAAATGCTGTGTCACCCAGAACATTTCTGTGTGACACCACACTGCGCCCGTCACCCTGAGACATCTGTTCTTAAGTCTCATATCCCTAGTGATTACCCTAGCTCTCAGTGCCCTTCAAACCGAAACACAGTAATGTTTGCACATTACTGCTTCACAGCAGAATAACCGGACTGCGGTGGTACCTACCTAGACGGATTCCCGCATAGTAACCCTACTACCAGTGTAATGGTTATATCAGCACTGCCTGCCTAATAAGCCAGCCTTGGTTATAAGTTTACGTTAAGATCATATGTGTAATTATGCCACAAGGTGGTGATGCTCTGTGCAGTCCTCTCCCTCACCCCCTGCACTCCTCCCGTACTATATACCTATATCATCATCATCATCATCATCATCATTACAGCCTATCACTAGTCCACTGCTGAACATAGGCCTCCCCCATAGATTGCCACAAAAGTTGGCAGCTCTCATTTTGGGGGGAATTTTGCTTGCTTACGCTTGGCAGGCGGGTTGGCAACCGCAGTTTATGCATTCAGATATTCCAGGAAAATACTGCTGCCCATTTACGGGTTTTTATTTTCCCTCTATCGACTTTTACGACACCCACGGGATGAGATGGGGTGGTAGATTCTCTTAGGCCGCTACCACACGGCAAGTTAAATTCTCATACATCCAGTAATTACATTACACAGTACGGTCCGAAACAATAATGTTTGCACGCTTCTGCTTCACGGCCGAATAACTGTTTCTTCGGTGGTACCTAACTAGTATCTTCCGGTTTTGTTTTCCCTGTGTCGACTTTTACGACACCCTCGGGATGAGATGGTGTGGTAGATACTGTTAAGCTGCTACCACACGGCGGTTATATATATATATATGTATATATATCTGTATATATATATCTGTATATATATATCTGTATATATATATATCTGTATATATACCTATATATATACCTTTTAATCCTTCTCAGACAAAACTAGGACAAATTAATGAGGAGGGAATGCTCGCTCTTTGCCAACTTTCAGTGCAGTAAATCAAAATCCTTTCCTAGCTTCCAAATTACTCGTAAACTTTTTATCGTAAAGCGTATATTTATGCCTCAATTAGTTCATAAGACTTTTGTTAGCCTCCCGAAACTAATACTCATAATCAGATCGTAAATAAATATACACATCTCTGTTAACTATTATAAATTGCACCGATATATTCAAAATGCCCACTGTACAGACTCAGTGGCCCCCCGACTGGGGTCGGGCCCCTACTAGAAGCTCTAGTTATTACAAAAGACAGAATTAATTAAAACAAAAAAAAAACTGTAAAAGCATTGTTTATCTTTACCAAAAAGTTTGTAGTTTTTAATTAAATTCAAAAATGGATTTTTAGTATTATGACGATAGATTTTTAGTATTAGTATAGATGACGTTCCTAACGTGTTCCTTACAAGGGCATCATTTGAAAGAACAGAAGCTGTAATCTATGCTTTATATTTTTAATAGTGATAACTATAACGAAATCCAACAGAATAGAATAGAATACATTTTTATTCAACATAGATTATGTACATAATACTTATTGAAAGTCATTATTTTTCTTTTTTTAACTAATCTGGTTCGCCAAAAATGTACTGGGAAGAACCAGTAAGAAATCCCGCGGGATATTTTTTTCAGTCATTTTTAAAATAATGTACAATAACAGCAGTATTATAAAGATGTAGAAATAGCTTGGCGGCGATCACATCATTCCCAGAGGTTATCATCATCTATGTATTCTTTCGTATTATATTAACCCTTTTTATGAAGTCTTTGTTTAATATAAAATTTGAACTTTTTGATTGTTTCGATTTGAACAATTTGTGTGTTCTTCAAATATCGGATTCGGCGTGGGTTCCAACTCGGGACTTGTGACTTAACAGGCTGGTCGCTAACCGGTGCGCCATGCGGTCGTCAACATGGCGAAATGAAAGTTGAGCCTCGTTAAAATCAGTCCAGTCGTTTCGGAGATTAACCGGAACAAACAGACAGACAGATAGACAGACAGACAAAAAGTTTACTTATAACTACCGTATGTACTTACATTATTGCTATATTATTGCTTACAAAAAGCTGTTATTTTGTTATTACAAACAGACACTTTCTATTTGTGTAGATAACGTAACCTCAAATGTGCGTTGAATGAAAACTGGATAAAACTTTACAATGGCATCAGAAACCTCGATAAACAGCATGGCCAATCGCCTTACGGCCGTAGCAAGAGTAGGGGCAAAACTAATTACTAAACTAAAATAACAGTTTTACAGCCGTTAACCGTTCCGTTTGGCGATGGATTAGGAAGATACTGTTTGCGTTGTTGATTCAAGTAATGCTGATTTTTAACAAATTTATTTCATTTTTGAACGCATCGTGCTATTATAATTTTTTTCTCTCTTTGTTTTGGCAACAAACAGTCAATTACAAAAAAAAAAAGAAATTGTAAAACAATTATCTTAAAACTGTAGACCTACAGTACCAAAAGGACGATTTAGTTAAATGAAAAAACAAGGTTACATAGTAGACGCAAATTATACATAACTAGCTCATGTCCGCGACTTCGTCCGCGTGGATAGGTTTTTAAACAGCCTGTGGGAAATATTTGATATTTTAGGGATAGAAAGTATTCTATGTGCGTCCCCGGGATTCAAGCTATCAAAGGTCGGATAAGCGGTTGGACCATGAAAAGGTAACAAACAGACAGAGGGACAGAGATAGTTACTTTCTCATTTATTATATAAGTATGGATAAGAACCGATAGAATACAATATCTCTGTTAGAGAAAAAAACGTAAGTCAGACATCAATTTCACCCAACGTATTGACTAAATCTACTCATATTTAGCCATATTAAGAGATCTGTTAAATAAGTAAATATTAATGAATTCTTTATTGTATGTGTCAGTGGAACGGTGTAAGAAGGAATTACGAGTATTTTTTTTTGTGAAAACGCGCAGGAACAGAAAGTGAAAGTTTACGTGATTTTATAAAAAACTTTTGTTTTATTTATTTAATTTTATTCATTTACGGAGACAGTCGTAAACTATTTTCCAGCGTCAAGTTAAAAGAAAATTGTATACATATCCAGGTATACAATATTCAAGCAGAAACACTTGATATTTCGGTCGACAGTAAAGGATAGTTGACCTTTACTGAATGAAGATTTGTTGGACTCGTAGAGACAAAACGAAAAGTACAATTTTGGGCTTTAATTTAATTTTCCAATTACTATACACTTTCACGAGCACTAACATAATAAACTATCAATATAATACATCAAAATTCAGAATATACAAATAAATTACAAAATTCCATTAAAACACTACCGCCACTTTTCGAGTTGGTGCCAAAGTAGTTTTGTATAAACAAAATTAATAGCGCTTAACTTTTTTTATTTACTATCGCAAGGTAATGCCCACTGCATCTTGGACCTTAACTAACGTACGTTACGTTAACATAAAAAAAAATGTTTCTGTCTATTTGATATGATATTAGCTAAAATGTTGATAGTTGCTTCTAAATAAATTATTCATTAAAACAACCTATTGGTGCCTTAGACTTGGCGTCATCAACGCTAATCAACTGCCACCTCCATTATTTATTAATATTGATCTACATCCTGATCACATTATCATTTTATTTTAAACCTTAAAGCTTTTGTATTAAAACAGTAAATGGTTTGATTAATTTTACCCTTCGTACCGTATATAACGCGTGCCGACTGCATGGCGCCAAAAGAAATGGTGCTTTTTGTCCGGTTACGTTATACATTTTTAAACTCTGCTGTACATAGTTTCGGTCTATTTATGGTTGAATATGGTGTTTTACAAACCTGCCACCCCGTGTAATTCTGTTGTCGGAATTACTGGGCCTATAACGACAAGGGGCGAATTTGCAGTAAAACTACGGTCTTATCAGGCCCCGTTTAATCGAACACAAAATACACAATTATCGGCAGCAAACACAGAAAAAAAAATATAAAAATTCCGGTAACAGAGCGCGCGAACGGGTTCGCATACGAATGGTCTGTTCTCCATCCACTTTTCCCCTTTTTAAATTCAAAATATTTACCGTTCGCGCGTCCGCTATTCGAAATTATTGTCATATAAAAAACCATGATTAATTTATTCAATTTATTTAACCGGTGGTAGGCATCCTACACGGGAATCCGTCTAGGTAGGTACCACCCAGTTATTCTGCCGTGAAGCAATGGTGTGCACACATTGCTGTTTCGGTCTCAAGGGCACTGAGAGCTAGTGTAATTACTTGGCATATGATACATAAGAAGTCTCAGGGTGTCGAGCGCAGTGTGGTACCAATCAGAAATGCTCTGGGTGACACAGCGTTTGCTATGGGCGGACGTTGCACTTGCCATCAGGTGAATGCTTTGCTCGTCTCGTTCCTTTCTACAATAAAATAATATACAAATATTACTGCGCCGCCTACACGACACTAAATATCTGACGCCTCAAGATGCAGCGCAGTTCAAAGTTCTGCGAGACATTGCGACTGTAAATAACAGGCGTGGCCTTCACCATGAGGTAAACGATCAGTTCGTGTGGTGGCGTCGTAAGACAATCTGCCACCCCATCTCGTCGCGTTGGTAGGTAACTACAGGGTAAATGAGACTTAAGAACTGACGTCTCAGGGAAGCGGTGCCACACAGAAATATCTGGGTCTATCCTGGTGATACAGCATTTGTTATGGGCGGACATTACACTTACCATCAGGTCAACGTTTTGCTCTTTTCGTAACTGTATCCCTTCAGACGGTAATGATAACAGGAAATGTTTGCTCACTGCTATTTCACGGCAGAATAACTGGCCATGGTACCTACTTACCTATCCTACGACCAGTGCATTCTATTTTTATTTTATAAAGTGACGAAACGAGCAAAACGTTCACCTGGCGGTAAGTGCAACGTCTGCCCATAACAAACGCTGTGTCACCCAGAACTTTTCTGTGCGACACCACACTGCGCCCGTCACCCTGAGACATGAGTTCTTAAGTCTTATTTGCCCAGCGATTACGCTAGCTCTCAGTGCCCTTCCAACGGAAACACAGTAATGCTTACACACTACTGCTTCACGGAAGAATAACTGACTCTGGCGTGGTACCTACCTAGACGGATTCCTGCATAGGCATTCTATCACAGCACTGCACTTCGGAAAACCGCATCTAAAATATTATTATTGTAGATTTAAATAAAAACAAAGTAAAGTTTCAGCCTATAAATGTCCCACTACTGAGCACAGGCCTCCTCTCATTTCTGAGAGGGTTTTGGAGCTAGGAGGAATCCGCCACGCTACTTCAATGCGGGTTGGCGGACTTCACATGTATTCGAAAAAATTTTTAATTACTCAGACATGCAGGTTTCCTCACGACGTTTTCCTTCACCGCCGAGCACGTGGTAAGTCAGCACTTAAAATTGCAATTAACAATTTTAGTGGTGCCGGCACCGGGAATCGAACCCAGGTCACTCGCGTACTATGAAATTTAAGGCGAGCGCCTATCCCCTGCGCTACCACTGCCCTTAGATATAAAGGGTAGATTTAAATGAAATTGCAATGTTTCTCTACAGAATACGCTTGTAGGAGCGTTACGAGATAAATACCAACGGATGTTACCAGACGTTTCTATTTAACAGCAACGTAACGAAGAGTCTCGCGGTTAGGACAAAGCGCTACTTGTAATGTAAATAAAAAGGGAAGAAACATTTTTCATTTTCAATCTTCTCCTTTTAAAGAATATTCCTCGTTTATCTCTCGGGTACAGCTCCGGGCTCGCCTTTGTTGACAGCAATAGAGTTTATGGGAACGAAAACCCACGTATATCTCACTGTTGTGACGAAGATTAACAATTCGTCATCTCATCTCTTTCTGAAGAGGCGTATGCATGCAATATGCAATTGTTTTTTTTTAATCCATACTGATGTTTTAAAAGCGAAAGTAACTCTCTCTGTCACTCTGCCCGTTTGTAACCTTTTCACGGCTCAACCGTTGAACCGATCTTGACGAAATTCGGCACAGTGATAACTTGCTTCCAATTTTTATTCCGGAAAATCGAAGTTTCCACGATGTTTAAAAAAAAACAACAGCGGTTGCTAACCCGCTTGCCGAGCGTGGCAACTATGGCTAAAAATCCCCCCTAAATGAGAGCTACAAACTTTTATGGGAAAATATGGGGAGGCCTATGTTCAGCAGTGGACTAGTGATAGGCTGAAATGATGATGAAGATCATGATGTTGAACCCAAAAAAAGTCTGGAAATTCATTTATATATACATTAATAAACCCAGAAACTGTTTATCTGTTTATCGGACGATGTTTAACGACCGAGTGGCGTAGCGGTCAGAGTACTTGACTTCTACGATCCTGGGTTCGACTCACAGCCGGAACTAACATTTGTGCAAAATCACAAATTGTTGGTTTTCGGGTCTGGTTGTGCTGTTTATGTGAAATTTATGTCTACAAAACGCACTGACTGTACAGGAGAAATCCTAGTGTTTGGACATCGATAAAAAATATTCATACGTATGTATGACGACTTTTTCCCATATAAGCTGTAGACAGAGGCCACGCACGCACTTTTCACTCCCGCTGAAACAAGACGTGACGGCTGGCGAACCACGTCGTCGCCATTTTGGCAGCGGCCAAATAAAAAAAACTAACTCCCCGTTTTGTTCCCTCGAGCACTACAGTGACAGCATTGTATATTATGGTGTTATTATACACGATTAGAGCCTGCCCGTACAATACCTTAGTCGCCTCTTACTACACCTCTATAAGAAAGGGGTAGGTGCCATTCTACACTGCCGGACCACCCTTCGCACAAGAAAAATATATTTTAAAATCTGTTACACAAGACTTGTGCACTCTTTCGGAGCTTTTAGCGTTATTAATAAATTCATAGTATGCTCGCAACCTCAACGTGCGGCAGCCTGACCGCTCCAGATGTGTCCTTTACTTATAACTGTACTAGCCGATGCCCGCGACTTCGTCCGCTTGGATAAAGGTTTTTTAAACTCCTGTTTATTGCTCCTACCCATTTGATTTTCTATGATAAAAAGTATCCTATGAACGTCCATAGGATGCGAGCTATCTCTGAAACGGTAACAAACATACAGAGGGACAGAGAGAGTTACTTTCGCATATAAAATATTAGTAAGGATTAGAAATTATGTAGAAATTTGCGTAAGAAAGTTTTGTATACTTTTTTGCCTAGCGGTCACAACTTTTTACACGAAGCAGACAATACTGTGTTTCGGTTTGTATAGAATTCCAATCGTTGTATCGAACCAGTTTGCAAAATTATTTTGTCTGCGATTTAAAGTAGATAGGTTTGTTTATAAATAAGATTTCAGATTAGAGTTACTCAGCGCGTGTCGTGC
This sequence comes from Luehdorfia chinensis, assembly GCA_019845155.1. Classification (NCBI taxonomy): domain Eukaryota; kingdom Metazoa; phylum Arthropoda; class Insecta; order Lepidoptera; family Papilionidae; genus Luehdorfia; species Luehdorfia chinensis. The sequence goes on from JAHVAK010000643.1 coordinate 3,616,716, forward strand.
CTGACATAAACCTGACAGCATTTACAAAAGTCGAAATTATAATAAAAATTCAAAACGCAATTTTATTCATGTACTTATAATGTACGTGGCACAAAATAACAACGATTTTACGAAACGTAAAAGCCTAAATCATTTTCTGTACCCGAGAACTTACTGACTTACTGGTTATTCTGCCGTGAAACAGTAGTGTGCAAACATTACTGTGTTTCGGTTTGAAGGGCACTATGAGCTAGCGTAATCACTGGGCATATGAGAATTAAGAAGTGATGTCTCAGGGTGACGGGCGCAGTGTAGTGTTACACTAAAATGTTCTGGGTTACGTAGTATTTGTTATGAGTAGACGTTGCACTTTACATCAGGTGAACGTTGTGCTCGTTTCGTCGCTCTATCTAATAAAAAAAAATCTGCCGTGAAACAGTAGTGTGAAGCTGAAGGTCTCTCAAAGCTAGTGCAATCACTGGGCATATGAGACTTGAGAACTGATGTCTCGGAGTGACGGGCGCAGTGTGGTGTCACAGTTGTCACACAGAAATGTTTGGATGACACAACATTTGTTATGGGCAGACGTTGCACTTACCACCAGGTGAACGTTTTGCTCGTTTCGTCACTTTATCCAATAAAAAACACATACCGCGAGTATAAAAGTTTTACGTTCACTATACTACACTACACATTTTAATTCAATTTTTAAAATAACACCAGTGCCAGATTACAGTGGCAAAAGCACAGCACTAATTAAAAATAAAAGAACCAGACCCGGAACGAATACGTCACGAACAATAATATGTCATATAGCAAAACTCTTTTTACTTTTTAGCCTTTTTCTAGTTTACCTTGGTCCCATCACAAAGCTTCTTTCGCAGCACACACGAAAACAATTTTCATTTCATTTTGTTTTGGAGGCGCGCTCGTTTATGAATAGTTGGCAACCGTGCGGCACTTTGTTCGAAATTTGAAATTTAAAACTATGAAACTTTTAAATCCAATTCAGTTGCGAAATAAAATACGCAGTTATTTTAAACCAGTCATATTATAATTGTAGCATATAAAATTATTTGATACTTGACGCTATTTTAAAGTCATGTTTTGTAATGTCATTGTAAGAAATGCCTCTAACAGTTTTTATACATAGAAACCTTTGAAAGTGGCATACATTTTTCGAAGAATTACGGATCGAAAATAACTTGTTAATGACAGTCCCATTGGTGGAAGTCCCAGCGCCAGTTATTCTGCCGTGAAGCAGTTGTGTGCAAACATTACTGTGTTTCGGTCTGAAGGGTGCTGAGAGCTAGTGTAATTACCGGGCATGTGAGACTTAAGAACTGTTGTCTCAGGGTGACGGGCGCAGTGTGGCGTCACACGGAAATTTTCTAGGTGACACAGCATTTGTTATGGGCATCTGCCCAACAGCTTGCACTTACCAACAGATGAACTTTTTGCTCGTCTCGTCACTTTCACTTTCGTCCATAAAAAAGACCGGTGACGGATTGCAGCGACCCAAGAAGAGAGGATGTGCAAAGGTTGGCAAGTCCTCTCTTCTTGGCAGAAGCAATGTTTAGCTGAACACTGTTAACAGGCTGCTTATGACTATGGGAAAGAAGCTAAAAGTAGTAGTAAACAAAAATGAATAAGTAAAGTCAAAATTAAGATTTTTGTTTTGCATTTAAGAAATATTGAACGCGCCGTGTGGTAGCGGCCTAAGAGAATCTACCACCCCATCTCATCCCGTGGGTGTCGTAAAAGTCGACAGTGGGAAAATGAGAAACAGGAGATGGGCAGCAGCATCTTTCTAGAACATCAGAATAAATAAACTGCGGTTGCCAATCCGCCTGCCAAGCGTGGCAACTATGGCAAAATCCCTCCAAAATGAGAGCTACAAACTTTTGAGGCTATCTATGGGGGAGGCCTATGTTCAGCAGTGGACTTGTGATAGACTGAAACGACGAACGCGCCGTGGTAGCTCAGGGGCCGGGCACTCGCCCTAAATATTTTCCTTATAGGATGCGAGTGACCTGAGTTCGATCCCCAGTGCTGGCGCCTCTAAAACCGTTCCGCGTTTTTGAGTGCTGATTTACCACTTGCCAGCGGTGAAGGAAAACATCGTGAGAATGCATGCTGAGGAATAAAAATATTATTCGAAGTCATGTGAATGTCCGCGACGCTGCTCCAATGCGGGTTGGCGAACTCTTCCTGCTCTAAAACTCTCAGAAATGAGAGGAGGCCTGCGCTCAGCAGTTGGATATTTATATGCTGTTACGTTTCAATATTGTAAGCATACAAGTAACAATACCCAGATTAATTATCTTTTTCAATTAAAGTAATGAAACTTTTAATAAAACGACTTTAATGTTAAAGTGTTTTGTGTTTTCTTTTAATACTACCAATTACAAGTTTTAAAGTGTATGCCATCAAAGAGATTTATCGGGCCGTCATTGGGCGGTGACCTCCCTGTCTCGTTGAGTTTAGTATGATCGGGCGCGTCTTAGTGTAAATATTTTTTTTTTTCAACGCTTTCGTGTTAATTTCGCGTTTGTTACCAGTATTTAAAGTTTATTTTAGTAAAGCTTTTAGAATTAGAATTCGCAACTAATATTTACGGAGCAAAGTGCCCAAAAATAACAATAAAATATTCTTAAGCTTTAGACATGAGTTTTTTTTATAAAACAATATTACATAAGCCTTGAATGGTTTAATTTTACTGGTGGTAAGATTCCTGTGCATGTATATGGTATTCGTCTAGGTAGGTTTCACACCAGAGTGTTTCGGTTTGAAGGGCACTGAGAGCTAGCGTAATCAGACATATGATATTTAAGAACTGATGTCTCAGGGTGGTGTCACACCGAAATGTTCTTGGGGGACACAGCATTTGTCATGGGCAGACGTTGCACTTACCATCAAGTGAACGATTTGCTCGTTTCGTTATTCGATAGAAAAAAGATTACAGAAGCTGAGATCATTGTCGGAAAATGACATGCAAAATACCTACTCATTTAGCTGAGTAGCTGTCCCCGCGTAAAATAAGTCGACCATTCGGCCCTTCCTTGTAAAGTACGGTTCCCAGTGTGGGTCCTAAGGTCCCTAAACTTTCCTTAAATAACCGGCTATCTAATGCAAAAATAATGTTTCGAATCGGATCAGTATTTACTGAGATTAGCACGGTCGAACATACAATATCTCCATCTTCATTACAGTCGATCGATTACGTTTATATTTAAAAATTGTTGAAATACCATACAGTCACACCTTTGTCCCATATAAGGGGTAGGTAGAGTCCACTCACGTAGCCCACTTTTCGCGCTCGCCGCCATTTTGGTGCGAGTCCAAAAAACTCTTATTCCCCATTGCGCTCCCACGAGCAGTAGTGTCAGCATTGCATATTAGTGTGTATCTTTTTTTACTTTACTGCACGAATAAGGGCTGTCCGTACAATACCTTAGTCGCTCGCCTCTTACGACATCTTAGGAGGAAAGAGGTAGGTGCTATTCTACTCTGCTGGACACCTATCGGCTCGTTAATATGAGACTGAAGAATATTATATTTTAATTACATTAACTATTTTAAACGTAGTAATGATAAACTAAGCTTCTACATTTAATTTGTAAAGTACAAAGCATTATCTTTATAACTTTGCAATGCAGTTTACTTGTTTCGTATCGCCGTAGGGGTTTCTTATTCATTTTTAGCGATAAACTAACAAATACATGCTTATTCAGTACCGGCATTTCAAAAGGTGAAAAAGTTAATGGCATGTGCGACTAAGTTCCGGCGAAGGGCTTGGGCTCCCGCGAGCCGGGCCCAGGGTTAGTCTATGTGTGACTTTTACCGGAAAAAACCGGTGATCACCTCAACCGAATAATCACCGGTGAAATATCTTAAGAACCGAACATTATATTAAACTTCACTACTTTAATAGAGCATCCAAAGAAAAGCTATATATTGTTGAATAAGTCTTATCGCATTGTGTCGTTCGTGTATCCGATTTGACCTCTCAATGTTAGGGGTTATTGAAATTTTTTTGTTAATGAAAATAGAACGAGCAGAACGTTTACCTGATGGTAAGTGCAACGTCTGCCCATGACAAATGCTGTGTCATACCACTGCGCCTCGCAGTACCCCAGCTCACAGTACCCTTCAGATGGTAACACGGGTTATGATTGCACACTACTGCTTCACGATGGAATAAGTGGCTCTGCGGTGGTACCTACCCAAACGATTCTGCATGGGAATCCTACCACCATAAGTATGCCTTTTTTTAGTTTTATAAAAACGAAGTCAGTTTATTAGAGTAACATAAGTATTATCTACGTTTTTGTCGCCATTTCGTAATACAAGTCATTTCTACAGTTTGAAATAAAAGTCAACCCATTAAAGTTTTAATTCACAGGAACGTTGTGTCGTATTTTATGGATTTAGTTGTTTGAAAGTCACTAAAAATGGTTGAGAACGTAATAAGGAATTAATTAAAAAGAACCCGCAACATATTTTAATATAAAGATACCGTATTTTACTATATTCAATTTCAAACCACGACTGCTGCTCCCTCCGTTGGAATTATTCATAAATTCCCGCCTGAACGTGGACGCTGGCAACACTTGCAAATATTACGTAAAGTCACAGTATAAAAAAGTATGTATTCAATATTAAAACGTCTATTTTGAAGTTTAGGTAGGTTTTGTACGTATAATAATTTGAAACTTGCCTCGCCCGAACCGGCTGTCGGCCTTGAATATATTTTAAAAATTAATAGTAGCTTTTTTAAATACTCCATCAACAGGCGAGCAGGAATGTTATTGTGTTTATTAATAATTTATCTATAATATCGTTTTAATTAGATGTGTGAAAAGTCACAACTAAGTACGGCAAACATAGAAAAACGGCAACTATATTTTATAAACAAGTTTTGTAATATAAGTCGAAATAAGCCATAATTGTTAAAAACAATGTCACATCATCCTCACTTCAGCGTGTCACTAGTCCACTGCTGAGCATAGGCCTCCCCCACAGATTGCCAAAAATTTTATTTTGATGGGATTTTGCCATAGTTGCCACGCTTGGCAGGCGGGTTGGCAACTGCAGTTTATTTATTCAGATATTCCAGGAAGATCCTGCCCATCTCCTGGTTTAAACTTTCCCTCTGTCAGACTTTTGCGACACCCACGGGTTGAGACGGGGTGGTGAATTCTCTTCAGCCGCTACCACACGGCAATATCATCATTACCGAATTCCAACCAAAGTTATTACTGTGTAAGTCATGATTTGTGCTTTGTTCCAAATAACTGATATTGAATATCATCTTTAATGATCGTAAGTTTATTTTGTAACTCTGGTAGGTTTCGTGATCGGTTTTATTTTGGCGTGAAAAGCTCATTCATTGGTTAATGGGATCAAATGAAACCGATCACGAAACCAACCAGAGTTACACAGTAGATCCCACCGATCATTATACTCAGACTCAGATCTCAGACTCTCCAACGTTTAAGTTGATTGCTTGTGAGTATTCTTGAACAATTGACTATGGAACTAAAATATTTTCCGCGCAGATTATCTACTTGTTATTACGAAAACCTTATACATACTAGCTGTACCCCGCGGTTTTACCCGCGTAAAAAAGCAGATCCCGATCGATGATATACATATATACTTCTCTATTTGAATCGAATTTTCGGTTATTATATTTTTTGCGCGGAATCCTAATTATTTTTCTAAAATTAAAGTAGCTTTAGTTACCCGCTATAATATCAGCTATCTATCAGTGAAAGTACCGTCAAAATCGGTCCAGCCGTTTTGGAGTTTAGCAGGAAAAAACAGATAGACAGACAAAAGACAAAAATTTCAAAAATTGTTTTGTTCTTATAAGTACCATATATACTTTCATAAGCATTGAGTAAAAAGCTGTTATTATGTTATCACAAACAGACACTTCAATTTTATTTATTTGTATTTATTCAGACACTATACGCTTATTCATACGGGGCATGAAAAAATTCGTGGAGTTGATGTGATCCAAACATAATTCAACATATTTTAAAATAAAATAAATTCAAATTGCAGAGGCGTATCTCAGTATTCTCAGCTATATTCCGTGCCGTGTAAACTTCGTTTGCTTCGTTAAACAAAGGTAATCGAGTGGTAAACTTCACGGTGTTATAGACACATACCTCTTTTACTACTAGTTTTCATTATGCATACAACATATTCTCTCTAATGTGCCAACCCTACATTTTAGGGTTAACAATACACGCAATTCTCTCGGGACACGTGCGTTGTCACATTCGAATATTTTTAGCGCAATTGCAAAACAGGAAGTAATTTTCAAATTGAAAATGTGCTACTAATGTACGGCACGAGGATCCCTAAAAAAGTTCGTGGAACCGCATGACTGTGTTACAAAGTCGCGACGGCAAAGGTCAAATATTTGAAGACATAATGGAACGCGGAGTTCATCTTTCGAAAAGCGATCTTGTTCTGAATTCTAATGAACAAAGACGCGGCCACGCGCAAATTTCGTTACTGACTTTTTCGTTTGTCGTAGTTAAAAGAAATTATATTAACACTATTTGGTGCCCGCGGCTTCGTCCGCGTGAAAATAGGTTTTTTAAATATCCCGTGGGAACCGTTTGATTTTGAGGGATAATATGTATCCTATGTCCGTCTCCAGGATGCAAGTTATCTCTTTGCCAAATTTAGTCAAGATCGGTTGAGCGGTTAATTTGTGAAAAGGTAACAAACGGACAGAGGGACAGAGAGAGTTACTTTCGCATTTGTAATATTAGTATGGATTGTATATTTAGAGACTATTAAGAGTAAAGAATAAATTAGTTAAATGCCTTCACAAATAGTTAAGAAAGACTATGTCTCTGACTCTGACTCCTATAACAATTTAGTAAAACCGATAGGCGTAAAATTTTACAGTTTTCTTATCAACACATAGAGAAAGCAAAAGGGTTTTGAAAGGTCTTTAGTGTCAGAGATGTAGAAGCGTAATCAGTCTTCTAGAAAGAAATCTCAATAATTAAAAGTACAATAATTTAACGTAATTTATGTTAATAACCGATGTTAATGAGAGCGAGTTAAGCCTCGGTTTGGTCGCGTGGACTTAAGAGTTCATGTAATTCCAGAAGTATTTGAAATACAATAAAAAAACAAAAACGGGCTTAAAGAATCTAGTGCCCCATCTCATCCCGTGGGTGTCGTAAAAGTCGACAGAGGGAAAATTAAAACCAGAAGATGGGCAGCAGCGTCTTCCTGGAACATCTGAATAAATAAACTGCGGTTGCCAACCTCTGCTGCTCTCAACATCATCTGCCAAGCGTGGCAACTATGGCAAAACTCCCCTCAAAATGAAAGCTACACACTTTTATAGTCTATGGGGGAGGCCTATGTTCAGCAGTGGACTAGTGATAGGCTGTAATGATGATGATGATGAAACTAGAGTTACATACAAAAAAAAGCAACAGTTTGAAGTTACATCACTCAGACAGGCAGACCGACAGAGAATTTATACATCAGTAAATAAACTTAAAAACTTAGATATCAGAGACAAGACAGTTCTATTATTTTTCTGATGTTTGATTAACGCAAAAGCCAACGCCTTAAAACATGTTTCTTTATACACGTGTTTTTATTGTTTTAGATTAACTTGTATAGAATTCCAATCGTTGTATCGAACCAGTTTGCAAAAGTATTTGTCTGCGATTTAAAGTAGATAGGTTTGTTTATAAATAAGATTTCAGATTAGAGTTACTCAGCGCGTGTCGTGCCTGACATAAACCTGACAGCATTTACAAAAGTCGAAATTATAATAAAAATTCAAAACGCAATTTTATTCATGTACTTATAATGTACGTGGTACAAAATAACAACGATTTTACTAAACGTAAAAGCCTAAATCATTTTCTGTACCCGAGAACTTACTGGCTTACTGGTTATTCTGCCGTGAAACAGTAGTGTGCAAACATTACTGTGTTTCGGTTTGAAGGGCACTGTGAGCTAGCGTAATCACTGGGCATATGAGACTTAAGAACTGATGTCTGAGGGTGACGGGCGAAGTGTTCTGGGTGACATATCATTTGTTTACAACTAGCAGACGTCGCACTTTACATCCGGTGAACTTTTTGCTCGTTTCGTCACTCTATCCAATAAAGAAAAGACTTATTTTTTATTGGAAGTGATGCCACGAACCCGAAATCGTTCACTTGATGGTAAATGACCCATACCAATTGCCGGGTCACCTAGAATCCCGAATTGCAGTCTCATACCGCACCGCGCCCCTTCCCTTGGGACGACAGTTATCTTGTCATATGCCTAGTATTTTCACTAGCTACATTGCCCTCCACTATAGAACACAATAATGCTTGCAGACTACAGCATGGCGGCAGATTTACGCACCGTGGCAGATTTACGCACCGTGGCAGATTTACGCACCGTGGCGATATATTCCCAGGCGCACTCCTACCACCAGTCTATTAACGTCTAACAGTCGGAAACAGTCTCCTTAAAATTTCGGGAGAGTTATTAAGAAGAATAATTCCTTGCTGCTATTCGGCTTTCATAGAAATGAAGCTGCTCCTCGAGGGTTGGTGAAAATGTTCTTCGAAATTTTATGTAAAAAATGTTTTTTTCTCCCTATTTACTTTCACCACGTGGTGAAGTGGTACAGTCACCGAGGATCGAACTCGGCAAAAGTCACTTACTATGTAAGACGCAGCGCCTTGAGCTACACACAACAATGATATTTAAAACGCACACACGCTCCGCGCAATAATAACGTTTATGCAGAAATAACCATTAAACATCATTGGCAGGCCAACATACTATGTAAAAGAAATATCGCGTATCTCGAACTATGCTTTTTAACGCCATGTCTCGGGATACCTTTACTCGTTTTCATAAACCGAATTACTGAATATTTTTGGCCGAATTATTCCGCCGTGAAGCAGTAGTGTGCAAACATTACGGTTTTTCGGTTTGAAGGGCACTGTGAGCTAGTGTAATCACTGGGCATATGAGACTTAAGAACTGATGTCTCAGGGCGATGGGCGCAGTAGTGTCAAGCAGAAATGTTCTGGGTGATACAGCATTTGCTATGGGTAGACGTTGCACTTACCATCACGTGAACGTTTGCTCGTATCATCACTTTATCCAATAAATAAATATCGGCAAGGCGCTTGCTACGAAAATAAAATTATATTAAATTATCCTTTACTTATTATCGACCCTGTGGTTGCTCACTTAGTAACTCGATGAAATTGGGTTTCCCATTTCGGATTTTCCCTGAATGTCCCCTTAAGTCAGAATGTATAAAACCGTCCAGCGCTTGTTTCTAATTCTAGCTTTCTTTTTAATTTGGAATGAATTCGTGTTTCGGTTCTTTTAATCACAAAATTTAATGGTATGAGGTGTTATTATACAGTACACTAATATATCGACACTTAATATATAGAACATATAATTATATTTTACGAATTAAAATTTCTATCAGTGCTACTTAAGGTTTGTCTGCACTGTTTTTTTCGGTTAAAAACCTAATTATTTACGAGTGGTAGGATTCCTATGCAGGAATCCGTCTAGGTGGGTACCACCCCAGGGCCAGTTATTCTACCGTGAAGCAGTAGTGTGCAAACATTACTGTGTTTCGGTTTGAAGGACACTGTGAGCTAGTGTAATCACTGGGCATTTGGGACTTAAGAACTGATGTCTCAGGGTGACGGGCGCAGTGTAGTGTATCACAGAAATATTCTGGGTGACACAGCATTTGTTGTGGGCGGACGTTGCACTTACCATCAGGTGAACGTTTTGCTCGTTTCGTCACTTAATCCAATAATAAAAAAAAACCTTATAATTATTTTAACATTTTAAGTAAGTTTTTTTAATTTTTCAAATATGATTAAGGTTGTAATTTAGGGATTGTACTGTTGTATTTTCATCATGTAAGGCATGGGCAAAGAATATCGAAATATCGATATTTTCTTATAAAATTATCTATATATTGAAGATATTTTTAATCACATACATACATAAGATCACGACTGTATCCCATAAGAGGTAGTCAGAGACTGGGCACTCACTGCAAAAACAGATGACTGCCACAATCCACGTTTCACCAAAACAATATAATGCACTTGGTGTGACAGGTGGTGAGCCCATCGCCACCATGCGCTGTTGGGTGCACAGTGCAGTTTAATTCCTTACTCGCCTTTTACGAGATCCATTGGATGAGATGGAGTGGTAGTATTCTTTTAACGAATACAAAACCACACGGCTAATTAATCGATCTATCTATTTTTAATCACGATTCATCGATAATATTTATTTATTTAATAATTATATTTTGAACCAAACTCTGGTTTCGTATTTAATGTTATTAGATACTCCCTGCGAGCTCATCGCGCCTCGTTTATTTAAAAAAATCCCGCAAAATTCTTTATCAAATCGAATATAACCAATGAATGCTTTTGTTTTGTCCACGGTCTTACTGTTCATGAAAATTAATTGTGTGTGTCTGATGGCAACATCGTGGCGTTCTCAATCGCATTGTTTAGTTTTTACTTGTTTTTTTTTTGAACAAAGCATCAATCATGTCTAAAAACGACTACTATGGGTCAGCTTTCTGGAATTAGTGCAGCCAATCGTAAAAAAAAACACGCGGTAAAATGAAAACGTGCGGTACAATTAAAAAAAAAATACGATATAACTAAAAATCAATATTTTCACTAGATAAATATAGATAGTGTCCAAAAATATCGATACGATAAATATCGATATGCTTCTTTCTTGCCCATTCTTACATCATGTATGTCAGTCACCTCTTGACATATCAATTCATTAAATTCCCACAATAAGGAAATTCGCATAATAGTCGGTTGATTTCGGTACAATATACATAACATTTGATTTTTATCTTATATTTAATGTTGCCAGGTCCAGTGTGTAAAATTTCGGGACGGAATGTAAATTTGATCGGGAATTTGATTTTCAAATCGGGATAGCTTATGATCATTTATTTTAGTCGGACGGTCAGGTTTTATAAAATGGTATGTTACCATTGGTAAGTACAAGAAACAGAACAAATGAAACTGAAACTAGATCAATTTAGTGATTTAGTTAAAAATCGGGACATTTGGGGTTCCGATCGAGGGTGATTCGGGACGTCTCACCAGACCCTTGAAAATCGGTACGTCCCGCGCAAATCGTGACACCTAGTAACGCTACTTATATTTTTATAGGGGAGATCATATCCGATCCGATCATATCAGGAGATCAAGCATTAGTAAAAATATAATTATTGTATGTGAATACAATGAAATCTACTAGGTTACCTTTATTGCAATAATGTTGGTAAATTAACCTAAAAATTTACCGTTCCAAAATTACATAACCCACGACTTACAACTGCAATCCTTGTAATTGCAATCTACATAGTTAATCACATAATATTTTTTTAAATCAAAAAAAAGAAAACAAACAAGATATATGCTCAAGCACAATTCTTTCTTACGTTTAAATATTAACAGACCCTATATTAAATTCATTTTGTCTGTTTATAAAAGATCATGTGCCGTATAATGGCGGCATGAGAGAATTCATCTCGTGTGTCTAAATGAAGCGTCAGAAGAAACGTTGTAGAACTGTAACCGAAAGCAACGCCTGGCACTGCAATCGCCTACCCAATAGACCTCTCCGAACTTGGGAGTGGCAGCTTATAAACAGTTGCCTATAGCCTGATAATGAGTGAAGATGTAGTCTATTTATTTATTTATATTTTATCTTTGAACACGTAAACTATAATATTCTGCACCAATATTGAGACTATTTTCAAGAAAATTAACTCATAAAATTACCTTGCAATTTTACTGAAGATCATGACTTAATTTATCTTACCCTTATCTGATGGGAATAAAGTTCAAAATTACGTGAAATGTAAAGCTTAACTATTGTTAAGAGAATCGCATAAAAGCAGTCGACCGGAGACAATTTAATTAGAATTGGGTTCTTTAAATGGTCTATAATTGTGCACTTCATTTTGTTTCTACGATCCCTCGAGGTGTTACGGTCTTTGTACGAATAATCTTTATATATATATATATATATAATTCCTCTGTGCGTGTGTATGTCACTGAACTCCTCGTAAACGTCTGGACCGATATTGGTGAATTTTTTGTTTATTATTTTCTGGATGGTTTAGATTCAGAATTGGACATGGTAGGTGACGCTGCGATAGAGTTCTAGGAAAATGACAAATCACTCAGTATATAGTTTATCGATAATTCGAATATCGAAAAATCGTTTGCTTAATCTGTAAACAGTAGGCAAGCCAACGTTCGGACAGGACAACGTCTGTCGGGTCCGCTAGTTCTATATAAAATTAACAGAAAAGATTATTGCACTCTTGATGCTATATATATGCTTGCTAGAACGTGTCTGATTGTGATGTACAATATACCTGAAAACCAAAGATTTATATTTTTTCACAAATTTTGGCTCCGGCTGGGATTCGCGAAACCCGGGACCTGTGGCGTACAACTCAGTTGCTCTGACCATTTTGTACCGCGGTCGTTTGCGTAATGAGTAATGGACCGATGGGGTACTTGTTTTAAATGCCATTATCGCTCTCGTCACGTTTTAACGTTCTTTCAATAGAACTTAAGACAGCACATGCGTTGTTGGGTTCTATACAATTCCGCGATGATAATAGTGTTCCACTACAACGTATTTTGTTCTTTAAGTCTACAAAATGAAGATACAAATTAAAAAAGACACAAAGTCTTGACCACGCGTACATGTCTGTAACCTCTTTAACATAAAAGCTCTAGTATCAACCTAAGGTATTCAACTTATACAAAAATAAAATGATATATCAGCTTTTGTAAAAAGCTGGAACTACATACCGTTTTACTAAGAGTTATACTTTATTTTCTTCTCCATTTTTTAGTGACAAAATTGCGGAAGTAGAGCTGTTTCATAAATTGTCTTTTATATTGCTTGGTGATTTGATACCAATTTTGTTCTTAATAGTTAAAAGTCTGGACTCTTTAACCGCATCAAAGCCACAGTTTCACCGTAACCATGCAGAAGTATCATGTCACTGCAACAATACATATGGTAAGCGTTGTAAGGGTCACGTTGAAGTTTCAAGTTACCTGTTCCAGCATTATTCTTAGCCCTATTCATGTTGTTGCAAAAAAAAAAAACGAAACTGTAGCGAACAAAACACGTAACCATATAGATAACTCGACTTCTTTTGTTCGAGACGCACCCTAGCCTTGCGGGGGCTTGAAAACCTGTTTCCGATTACTTATAACCAGACAACAAAAGCTTTGAATTGCTTACGTCGTTGCGCTCTTGATATTGGAAGTAAGTGCGCGTTGAAAAAGTTGCACATGAAGTTTTTATATGAAAAATAGTTTCACATTGGTCAAGAATATTTTTTTTAAATCACCCTAAATTGATTATGATCATCGTTATTCTTAAAATTTCTACATAATCTGTCTTGAAAGATTAAATTTATTTTGGTATACAGTAAAGTCGTGCTGCAGCTAGATAATGGCTAAAGCACGTAGATAGGTCGGCTCAACTCTCACAGTAGCGTAAAGTAGCAGTAACGTAACTATGCTATTTTTCGTATGTGAACGTACTGCACATTTTTTTTTATTGTATAGGACGACGAAACGAGCAAAACGTTCACCTGATGTAAAGTGCAATGTCTACCCATAACAAATGCTATGTCACCCAGAACATTTCTGTGTGACGCTACACTGCGCCCGTCACCCTGAGACATCAGTTCTTAAGTCTCATATGCCCAGTGATTACGCTAGCTCACAGTGCCCTTCAAACCGAAACACAGTAATGTTTGCACACTACTGCTTCACGGCAGAATAACTGGCCCTGGGGTGGAACCTACCTAGACGGATTCCTGCATGGACAGGAATCCTACCACCAGTAAAAGAGAAACGAAGTCCTAGTTAGAAGACCTTTGCTAGGGCAATTTCACCACAATCTTCAGTGGTGAAAGCACACTTTATATTAATATTTGAGACCAGTTATTACGAGGCTACAGTAAGGCATGTCACCCTTCCTGAAATAATAAAAAGTTTTCTCAAAGCTACTCCGCCAGTAACAAAACAATAAGTCACATAATTATAAAACAAAGGTATGATGCACCGGAACAGTTAGTAAATTATACGCGAACTATTAAGCGTTTATTTTTGGTACAATGCTTTGGGGAGCTGACGAGAGGGAACGAGAAAACAATGGCGAAATAAACGAAATAAATTCTAAAACCACACGTCAATACCCACGCGCGGTGGTTATCACTTCCTCTCAGTCTGAATACGTCCAGTTAATACTGCAATTATTAAAATCGTTCGCGCCATCAAGAACCTTTCACTTTTTACATACATACATACATAAGATCACGACTGTATCCCATAAGGGGTAGTCAGAGACTGGGCACTCACTGCAAAAACAGATGACTGCCACAATCCACGTTTCACCAAAACAATATAATGCACTTGGTGTTCACTTTTTAATGTACTAAAAATTTTAAATCTACCTGACTCAACAGAATTAGCGATGCAGTATTGAAATTTAAGTATAGGAAATAATAAAACCACGAGACTGCATGAATAAAAAGTACATTATCTTCATGCTTCGGAATGTCTATACATACGTTAGGTAATAATACGTAAAATGACGATGAATGTCAAGACTAAGACGTGTTGCACGCAACAAACAACCTACGTTCTTTCACTTCCTAATAATTTCGCTTCCTAACTGTATCGTCCATGATTTGAATAACAAAAGAATATTGTACACCCGTCCGTTTGTATCTGGCAACGATATGAATTTTTGCTATTGTCAAATTTTGGATAGGTTTCAGAATAAGCATTTCTTTTACTATCGTAATAGAATAACTTCTAGAAATCATTAGAGTTAAACAAAACAGAGGTAGTATTTTTCATAGTAACCTTGTTAGTGACGAAATAATTCGATTGTATTACGTAATAGTATTGCGTAAAATCGATAGCTGTGAGTGATAGCTGAGTGGAGAATCCGATTTATTTTGTAGTTTTAAAGTTCAAAGTGTCCCACTCAACAAATTGTTATTGTAGTGACTGCATCCTTCTTGTGCATATAACTATAATAGTCATGACGACCGCGTGGACTAGTGGTCAGAGTACCTCTAAGCCGAGGGTCCTGGGTCCGAATCCCAGCCGGAGCCAACATTTGTGCTGAAACATAAATTGTTGGTTTTCGGGTCTGGTTGTGTTGTGATTGTCCCCGCGTTTCTGACACTGTATCCTAGCCTATCTCCGATCTTATCGCATCAGCGTTACATCGGGCGCGGGTAGGTTGGGACGAGTGAGTGCCTCTGTGTTTGCGCATACACTTGTGGCACTATAATATCTCCTGCGCAGTTGATGGCTCTCGACATTAGTCGGAAGTTGTCGCCGCGGTCGAAATCGGCTAAGAGAACATCATAATAGTCATCCAAAAATGTGACCTTTTTCAAGTTGTGTGGTGGTCGACTTCGCTTCATATCCAGTTATACTGAATGGGTTTGGTTGCTTGATAATAAAATTCTTCATCAACATCATTATCATTATCAGTCCACTGCTGGACGTAGCCTGTGAAGGAATCCGTATAGGTAGGTACCACTGCATACCGGTTATTCTGCCGTGAAGCAGTAGTGTGCAAACGTTACTGTGTTTCCCTCTGAAGGGCACTGGGAGCTAGTGTAATAACTGGACATATGAGACTTAAGAACTGATGTCTCAGAATGACGGTCGCACACAGAAATGTTATGGGTGCCACAGCATTTGTTATGAGCAGACGTTGCACTTACCATCGGGTGAACGTTTTGCTCGTCTCGTCACTTTATCCAATAAGAAATAGGTCGCTCCTAAATTTGGATTTGGAGTTCGAGACGAAGGGCAATATCGTACAGATCTCGTTTTAGGGCTGGCATAATTGAGACGTTATTTTGCCATACGTCGCAGATGACGAGATTGAAGAGACTTATCTGACGTTTCTCTAAGACTTTTACAGCATGCACGGCGCGAAAAAGGTTATTTTAAGGTAAAAGAAAATAACAGCGTTTTAGCTTACTCATTATAAATTCATCCTATAAAATACTCGTAGATGTACTAAAAGTTTAATGAGCAGTAAAACTTTTGGAAAGTTCTAAGGTTTAAAGCAAATGGCTGGACTGAAATAAATTACACAAGCTCGGTTACTAACGCATAAGAATATTTTTTCTTGAACTGTCATGTGCAGATGTAAAATAGAAAATCTGCATATATATAATCATAAGAGAATACATTGTCAATACGCTTACAAATTCTCATTTAAAAATATTAACAACGAGCAATCACTTAAACAATCGTTACGATAATGGTGGTGGGGTGACCTAATCCATGAAGAATAGGATCTGCAAGACAAATAAAACAACAAAATACACGGAAAGCATTTCCCAAATGTGACATACGGCCTGAGAGACCACGCAAATTACTTTATTAATAAGCAAAATTTGATCGTCGATGTTAGAAAGTATAAAACAACGAAGTTGAAAAAAAAGACTCCTGTTTTATCTGTAGGATATATATTACAGGGCATCGTGGCCATCAGTCTAATAATAGTCCACTTCTGGAACTTCCTTCTTCGTTTGCACGTAATGTAATCTGGTGGAATAGCGATGACTACACTGCTGCTCGTCAGCTTCTTTTTTATTTCTGACATTTTTGAAAGGATAATTCCGCCATATGATGATACTCCCACTCCGTCATTACGATATCTTCAAAACTACTAGACCTATTGACTTGAAATTTGGCATAAATATTCCTTTACCTAACACTAATAGACACTAAGAACGGATTTAAAAAAAAACCCTTAATGGGTCAACGGGCTGATGCAATTTTTGTCTATAAAGACTCACATAACAATAACTTCTGTGCGAAGCCGGCAGCCAGCATTTATATATTTTGCCTATCTCGTGTCTACAAAAAGGTTGAATTTTTGCTGACATATCGATAGGACACGGTGTAAATATTGATTTTAGCCGTGTTTGATGATTATAAATATATAAAATATTTTACGTGTAGTTACGTTTGCACATTTCATTACGTGGCTGTACAGTATATCTTCGTAAATTGATTGTAACGTTACAGGAGTAGTTATCTCTGATATTAAACTCGCTTATATAAAACAGAAAATATCTGTTGAATTGCATGGTTTGGGAATAAATGCATCCAATAATTCCATCTCTTTCACAAATGGATGTTCAGTTTGAATGAGTGAAATAGAAACATTGGAAGGCTTCGCTGTCTAAGCCTGGAGCCGCCCGCCCGCCCAGTTGCCTTCAGAGCGCTGCCCTATACGCAACATTTTATATTTTTAAGCTCTAAAATGTTTTTTAATCTAGACAAAAATTCGTTACGTAAATAATTTTATAATTGTTATTAAATATCGAGATAAATAGTGGTTATAGATCGGTAAGCAATAATTTGATCATTTCATTGTTATAAATGTTGCAAGTATCTACAATAATAAAATTATTTAAATTATTTTTCAGTTAACTTATTGATGTCGATATAAAAAAGTGGGAATTAATTATTTTTAATTCAACATAGTAATATAAAACGAAATTATTCGTGAAAATCTGAGTGTATTCTACTTGTAAAAGCTTGAAATTATGTTACATACGTGGAATATATAGATTTTGTTATTTAACTGATACTAACTCAGCTTTCTTCGATTGCGATTTGGTTCTTTTCGATTCCGGGTTATTAACATTTATTATAATATGTTATTTTTTTACATGATTTATTATTTATAGCATATTTATTAATTTTGCGTACGAAAAAATTTAAATGAAAATGATATCTTCGGTTTTGCAACGTAACTTAGAAATTACGCTCCGGCGTGTAGTAACCTAACCATTTTTTTTTAAATATTTGTTTTACTAAAGTGAGGCTAGGTAAAGGTGGGCTAAGGAAATGTTACTTTCATTAGATTTTATTTGTGAAGTTTTGTTACTCTCGTCTATAAAACCCTATTTTATCATGTGTAACAACTGAAGTAAACGAATTTCTTTTTAAAGTTATCAATTCTAAAATCCGCTTTCTTTTTAACGCATGTATTGAATAGATGTCACACATTTTTTTGTGCATCAAAAATGCAGTTCTGTTCGCGGGTATCTTAGAATTTAAGTAAATCCAAAAATATTTCAGATGTAAAAATAAAAGAAAATTTGATTTCAAGAGTACTGTGCATTTGTGTTAGTTTCATTCAAATAGCTTTATTAGATTTCATATTAAATCTGGAGATTTAAATGAAACTAATTAAAGTAAAATTAGTTTCATTTAAATGTTGTAGTGTTCGCGTAAATATAAGAAATCATTAAATCTGGAGGTCTTTTTTTGTAATTCGGACAGGTTTCGTGATCGGTTTTATTTTGGCGTATGAAGCTCATTCATTGGTTAATGGGATCAAATGAAACCGATCCCGAAACCAACCAGAGTTACACAGTAGACCCCCCCGGTTAGTCAGACCGATCTCGAGTTAACCACACAGAGTATATCGAAGATTTTAAATTAATTTAAAAATTGAAACATTGCAAAGTAATCTCAACGGCATTATGTTTTTGCCGTATTTGTTTCAGAGATATTTTATGGGTTTCGAGTAAGGTAAAATTAAATAATGTGTATCGTCGTCGTCGTTTCAGCCTATCAATAGTCCACTGCTGAACATAGGCCTCCCCCATAGATTGCCACAAAAGTGTGTAGCTCTCGTTTTGGGGGGATTTTGCCATAGTTGCCACGCTTGGCAGACGGGTTGGCAACCGCAGTTTATTTATTTAGATGTTCGAGCAAGATGCTGCTGCACATCTCGTGGTTTTCATTTTCCCTCTGTCGACTTTTACGACACCCACGGGATGAGATGGGGTGGTAGGTTCTCTTAGGCCGCTACCACACGGCCAATAATGTGTATAAAAAGATTTTAAAAAAGGTCAAAGAATTTTTCCAAGGCTTCACGTTTCGTGGTACTGTCAGTCACTCTCGATGTTAGATGACGCGTCTCATATGTACTCAATTGTTGTTCAGAGGAAAGGGGTGACACCCTCCTACGCGCGTTCATTCAAGTTGAAACTGATCTATTCATACACTTTGTCAGCCATCAGCCTACGTGATCTTTTTCAGATTAAAAGTTTTCGTAAAAATATGTAGTGTGCAAGCATTACTGTGTTTCGGTTCGAAGGGCACTGTGAGCTAGCGTAATCACTGGGCATTTGAGACTTAAGAACTGATGTCTCAGGGTGACGGGCGCGGTGTGGTGTCACACAGAAATATTCTGGGTGACACAGCATTTGTTGTGGGCGGACGTTGCACTTACCATCAGGTGAACGTTTTGCTTGTTTCGTCACTTTACACAATAAAAAAAAAGCGCATGGTGGCGCTGGTCTCACCACCTATCACACCAAGTGCATTATATTGTTTTGGTGAAACGTGGATTGTGGCAGTCATCTGTTTTTGCAGTGAGTGTCCAGTCTCTGACTACCCCTTATGGGATATAGTCGCGATCTTATGTATGTATGTATGTATATTTTTGCCTTAACAGTCCTGTGAATTTTACAATCCTTCTGTGAATTTTTTCGTAACGTGTCGTATGTCTGATATAACTGAAATCGTATTTTCATGTAACATAACCCTTCCCTTATGAACCCGTCACGAAATTACCCCTCGTAATTATTATGCGACAACAAGGGTGCGTTTTTTCTCCATTTCAAGAAACTCGCTGTGCTATTTTTCTTTATTGAACATTACAAAAAAACCTATTGATTGGTAAGATTTATTAAGTCTATTTTGTCTTGTTACAGTTCACGGCTTGGGTGGATGCCGTCATTTTCGTGTTTAGTCTCGAAAACGAAATTAGTTACAAAACGGTTTCAACATACTTCAACAAGATGTCCCATTATAGGAATTCAGCTGAAATTCCAATCATTCTGGTCGGGACTCAAGGTCAGTATACGAGTGTAAGAAATTCCACTTTCTCTGCTACTATAACTTGATTTACAGATGAACACTTCCAAGGTATTATTATTACTTAATCATTGACTTATTAATTTGAGACAGCTTCTAATAAATTATTTCCTTCTAAATGATCGGTTACTATTCCAGATGCCATAAGTGAAAGTAGTCCACGCGTAGTAGACGATAACCGCGCTCGTAAGTTGACGAATGAACTGCGGAGATGTTCTTACTATGAGACTTGTGCGACATATGGCTTGAACGTGGAACGAGTATTCCAAGATGGTAAGTGTAACGTACACATTTCGTTATAAAAATTACACTATATTACATTACAAACGATGTCTTATATGGTGATTACTAATTTTCGTAAAATATGTCTCAGTTTCGATGGTTGGTTAACGAAAATAAGTTACGTAATGAGCGTTGATTTTACGTACATATGTTATTTTTTTTTAATTTTGAATTTTATACATATTCAAAATAATCTAAACTACTGTAAGTATAACATAAAATAAAAATTAGAATGTTAACAAACAAGTGATAGCAATCTGTAAATACATCACTGTTAAGTAATCTGTTCACAAAAAAATGAGTGCCGATTAGTCTATTCCAAGTAAATTTATAATTTTAATTGAAAATTTTCAAGTGAATATTACAACAACTCGAGAGTATTGCAAATTTTATCAAGGTCTTGCAGAAACATACTATAATAAAGGCAATAACATCTCAAGAAGATATTTCACGTATAATTAGTATGACATGATGGAATACGACACGAGTATATAAGCTTTTAAACTTTTGTCTTATCATGTTAAAAAAAAAATCCCGATTTTGTCTTAAAAGTTGTGGTCTATTACATTATATAGTTTTTCCGGCGAGTTCAAATTGTTTTGAGTTCGTGTAGACTGCACGATGATGTTGGATGTTCGGTGCGGGGAGTTCGAACCCGCGCAGTGGCAACATCGTCTCGGAGCGGTGCGGTTGTTCCGTTCGTTTCCGTTCACTCGCGTTTTTGTTTACATTTTTGACATATCAATAAATCGTTACACCGGCTTATCGCTTCTAGTGTACATATTTTAATCCACTAAACATTGATTTCTGAATGGAGAAATGGATAAGACACTCATTTTCAAATCTAACTTGTCGCCAATATCAAGTCTGAGGCGTCGAAGTTCGTGCTACAACATTCAAAGAGCTGAGGAGCGCGACCGTCGTAAATCGACTAAATTTGAATGTGCGTGAATTTCACCGTTTAAAGTCTGTGTTACGAATCAAAAATAGTGATAGCATCAACGAATGTTGCTTTTGTAATGGTAGGATTTAAATGCGTGTGGTGATTTGGTGTTTTTATTTCTAGCGTGTCAGAAGATCGTCGGTACGAGGCTGTCAGCCTCGTCTCAGTGTCTGGCAGGCTCCAGGCCAGTCACGCCACAGCCCTTGGCTAATTCACCAAGTCATAATCACTCAACATTTCTGTACAAGGTGAGAAATTTAGTAATTTTTTTGTTACTGGCATTTTAATTCGACTTATTAGTCTCTCAACACTTCAGTAAATTAAAATGGATCATACATACATAAACTTATTAAACGAAAGTTGTGTATTTTGACTTAACACTTTAAACTTTATAAGATATGCAGAAACATTCTCAAATGATGAGATGAAAATTGTTAATGCAATGTTAACTTATTTACCCCTGAACCCAACTAAAGTTATTTATGAACTAATTACATTGCTAATACTGTTGTAGTACTATTTATCTGTATATATATTAACTATTTATATAATAACTATTTCTAAACCTCTTCCTCTAATAACATGTGGTGATTATTTGTTCTATGATCTTAAGTTTCTAAACTTAGAACTATAGAACAATGTTTTCACAGTCAGTATCTATCAATTATATATGTATTAAAGTTATGAAAGTTGTACATATATTGTTCTCTATCATTTTCAGTCATGTATTTAATATCATTGGTAACAGGAACACAGTTGGCCTAAATTACGAGTTCCTGCTTTAGCTAAACTTCTCATTTGACTGTAAAAAGTTTCATCATGCCGTTGTATACAGAAATAAATAATTATTTATGTATTCATGCCGTTTTTAGTTAGTATATTATTGTTAGAGCGTAACTGTAACTGCTTATTATTTGTAGGTAGACTAAACCTAGTTTCACATTTTATTTATTTATGCTTTTGGGCTACTACATTTACTGCTGCAAGGATTTCTATGCACACGAAACGACAACGAAAAACACGAAAAAAACCTGAGGGATGACTCAGGATAACGCGTGTAGTGTGGTGCAACACAGAAAAGTTCTAGGTGACAAACCATTTGTTATGGACAGACTTTGCAGTTATTATCAGGTGCATGTTTTTCTAGTCTCGTCAATTTCTTCCATTAGAAACCACTATATCTTCACACCTTTGAATAAATTAATCATCTAAATAAAAAATACATCTGAATAAAATAACTGCGGTTGCCAACATGCCTGCCAAGTCTAGCAACTATGGCGAAATCCCTCCAAAACGAGCGCTACAAACTTGCGGCAATCTGTGGGGAGCCTATGTTCAGCAGTGGACTAGTGATAGGCTGAAATGATGATGATAATGATTTTGCTTACCAGGATCTTGTCATTACATTCCACATATATCATCCAAATACATAATATTTTCGTTTATTTCCCTGAAGAAGTGCAATGTAATATTAACATTAAATTACAGTTAATAAAATAAACAACGGGAAAAGTATTTAAAATGTACAGATAGATACTCCCATTTTTTTTTATTGTATATTTATTGCCATCTGTAAAAGAAATGAAAGCTTCTACCCCTAATATATATAACCATTCCTTTCTTAATCTGCTTTAAACCCCTCTTTACATACACTTGAATAAAAGAATATTCTTTTAACTTTTTTGTTAGCAGTTTTTTAATGTAATTGATAAAAGTTAGAAGCAGTAACATCCAAACTTGAGACATGAACAACAAATACTTTTCAGGCTTCAGCTGGGATTTATACCTAAGACAAACTTAATGTTTTCTTTCTTTCTTCTAAATCTTTTATTTACGCGAATATTACACATTTAAATAAAACTACTTTTTCGTCGGGTAAAAATAGTTCAAAATTAAACGCGATAAAATCCGTAAAAAAGTAGTTTTATTTAAAAATAAATAAGACAAACTTGTTTGCATGCTACACTCTGTTCAACATCTATTATGACATAAGAGCTAAATTTCTATAGTGAATGTATGTCACATTTAAATAGAAATGAAAGGATGTTACTTTTATGATAATGAAAGTAAATCCTCCTTTGTTTTATAACCACTGCCACATGTGTTGTTTTTGCTTCCTTTGAAATATACAGAAGACCAATATTGTACCTACTATGTAATCATTATGTAATATCCATATTATAAATCTATACAAATAAATAAAATTGAAGTTTCTGTTTGTAATAACATAATAACAGCTTTATACTCAATGCTTATGAAAGTATACGGTTTTTTTTCAACGTCCACCCACAAGATGCTGTGTCAGTCAGAATATTTCTGTGTGACACCACATTGCGCCTGTCACCCTGAGACATCAGTTCTTAAGTCTTAAATGACCAGTGATTACACTAGCTCACAGTGTACTTCAAACCGAAACACAGTAATGCTTGCATTATTTGCTTGCTTCACGGCAGAATATCTGGCCCTGGGGTGGTACCTCACTAGACGGATTCCTGCATAGGAATACTTACAAGAAAAAAAACAATGTTTAAAATTTTGTCTGTCATTTTGTGTCGGTTAATCTCCGGAACGGTCGCAACGATTTTGACGGGACTTTCACTGACAGATAGCTGATATTATAGCGGGTAACTTAGGCTACTTTAATTTTAGAAAATTACACAAGAATTCCACACAAAAAAAAATTAAACAAATTTTTTTTACGCGGGTGATACATAGGGGCACAGCTAGTGTGAAAATATCTCTGTCCCGCTGTCTGTTTGTTATTTTTCCATGGTTCGACCGCGGAACCAATTTTGGAGAAATTTAGCACAGACTAGATAGCTTGCGTCCTGGAGACGGACATAGGATACTTTATATTCCGGAAAATCAAATAGTTCCCGTTGCATATTTTAAAAACCTTTATCCACGCGGACGTAGTCGCGGGCATCGGCTAGTTTTATTTATATATAACCATTAAATAAAAAGCTGGTTAGTGGTTACACCATTATTTCTGAAGGCAACGTGACCTAGTAGTCAGACTACCTAATTTTTATTCTACATTGCAGGTTCGAATCCCAGCAGTAGCTTACGTGTGCAAAAACATAAATTGTTGGTACAATTCTGTTGTTATTCTTTCAGTGGCTCTGACACTGCATCCTAGCCTACCTCCGATGTTATTGTATGAGTGTTACATCAGGCTCGGGTAGGTCAGGATAAGTGTGTGCCTCTTTGCTTAGACTTATCGCTTATCATATCTCCCGCGCAGTTGACACCTTCCGACAGTATTGAGACGTAGCCATGGTCGAAAATCGGCCATGTGAACATTTTACCAAAAGAGGCCTGCACCCAGCAGTGGGATATTGAATAAATAAAAAATGAAATAATATTAGAGATAGATGTAAGATAGTCAGAGATAGATTAAGGTAGATAGAAGATTCATTTATTACTCAAAAATCATTAATCATGTCGAATTAAGTAGTTCGAGGTCTTTTCAGTAAATGATGATAAGGAATGATTTTCTGGCAACTTCGTTATACATCCACGTGTTTTGTTAATTACTATATAAATTAGAATTTGGATCAAGGTGCAGCTTGGCTGTGTTTAAAAAAAAAACTCGTGCTACAGATAAAAGCAATGTTTAAACTTAATCTGCGTTCATTTACGAAAATAAAAGCAACAAACATATAGTACGCTTTATGTAGTGAGTGATGAATGATTTAATTGAAATAAAGAAAAATAGAATCACTGACCCTACCGAACATCTTTCCTTTAACATCGGCTTGCAAACAGTGCCGTAGTGTCGTGTTGTGGCGGCCTTAGATAATGTACCATCGCGTTCATCACCCGTAGGTGCCTCTGAAGGGATTTAATTAATCATATATTTTTTTTTTCTGGTGATAGGATTCCTCTGCAGGAATTCAAAATAAGATCATAAACATCGCAATTGCATAACACAATCACTTTATTTAATAAAGTGCATCTTTGTTATTTCTATCAGTGCTACTTTTTAACATGTTAAAACTTTGATATTTAATCTCAACTTAAATTTTAAAATTATTCAGATGTTATTATATTATAATGATGGTTGCATCGCCCCTAGGCCCGTAATTAGTAAAGTCACTTTCGGGAAACCTATAATAGGCTAGTGTTAAGATTATACTATAAGGGCGCACCACGACGCGCGACCGCACAGCAGTCGACAATCACACCGCGTACACACGATACACCTGTGTTCCAGGGCGGTTCTCACCGCCCAGACTTACCGACAAACAAGTCGACAGTCAGAATGGAGGCCCGCAGCCTCCCTCGGACGGTCATTAGACGACTTAAAATCATATTGAGATATTCTAAATCGCGCAAGCACACAGCGAACGTGACAGTCCGAATTTCGAGGTTATTGTAGGAGTTTATTTATGTATTTATGTTTGGGTCAAACCAAACCTGGCACGCGGGCCCCTAGCCCGTGAGAACAGTGTCCGATGAAGCTGTAAAAGCCAAAAAAGGCTAACAGAAATTACATCACCGAAATTATATATACTATAAGGTACAAAAGTCCGCCAACCCGTATTGGAGCAGCGTGGCAGATTCTTCCTAGCTCCAAAACCCTCTCGGAAATGAGAGGAGGCATGTGCTCAGAAGTGGGACATTTATAGGCTGAAACTATAAATTGTTTTTGTAAGGTACAATTGTTATTTTGAAAAAATGCTGTTGGTTTTCTAAATAAATAAATAAATAAATAAGTACAGCACTGTCAGTTATTCTGCCGCGAATCAGTGTGCAAACATTACTGTGTTTCGGTCTGACAGGCACCGATAGTAAGTGAAATTACTAGGTATATGAAACGTAACAAGGACTGTCCCATGATAGCAGGCGGACACTACCATCAAGAAAACTCTAGCACGTCTCTACAATCACTTCCAATGAAAATAAAAACAAGATATTTAACGCCAGTTTTGTAGAGGTTGATTGTGAGTTATGTAGTGATGTCCTAGTGTCTCCGACACTGCATCTGAACCTTACATCGTCATCAGACATTACATCTAAGGTTGCCGACCGTTCTATAATATATATAGTACTAGCTGATGCCCGCGACTTCGTCCGCATGGATATAGGTTTTCTAATATCCCGTGGGAACAATTTGATTTTTTGGGATAAAAAGTATCCTATATCCGTCTCCAGAATGCAAGCTATCTCTGTGCCAAATTAGGTCAAGATCGGTTCAGCGGTTGAGCCATGAAAAGGTAACAAACAGACAGAGGGACAAAGAGAGTTACTTTCGCATTTATAATATTAATATGGATTGTACTGTAACATACTCTTAAAGAAATATATAGTACGCTAAAATACTATATTTCAGTTGGATGGTTCAATGTTTATTTTACAACGAAATTAATAACAAATATTGTTTTTATAAAAATTTATAAGTAACTAATATATCTTTGTCTATTTTTAACCCTTTCCATAAAATACTATATTATTTTGCTTATTCTGAAAAATACTATAATTAGCCGAAGAAATGTTGGCAACCCTAGTTACATCGGGCGCGGTTGAGATAGCCAAGTGAGTCTCAAAGGACTGTGTTTGCTCGTACACCTTAAGCACTGCAATATCTCTTGTTGACAGTCGTTCAGTATTAGAGAGTTCGTTGCCTAAGTCGATAATCGGCCAGGAGGACTTAATTGATGGAGATATATTTCTGCATTTCTATAAATCCCGCTTTTAGCTGTGGTAGGATTCCTATGCAGGAGTCCAGCTAGGTCGGTACCATCCCAGGGCCAGTTACTCTGCCGTGAAGCAGTAGTGTGGAAACATTACAGTATGGTCTGAAGGGCACTGTGAGCTAGTGTAATCACTGGGCATATCAAACTTAGCACTGATGTCTCAGCGTGATGGATGCCCATTCATTTGTTATGGGTTGTTATGGGCAGGCGTTGCACTTATCATCAGGTGAATGTTTTGCTCGTTTCATCAATTTATCCCATACAAAAAAAACGTTAGTTTTTTACACCCGTTGATAGGTGTCCCGCAGAGTAGAATACTTACCTCTTTCCGACCGAGGTGTCGTAAGAAGCGACTAGGGTATTGTACAGACAGCCCTTTTTCGTGCAGAATAACACCATAATATGCAATGCTGATAGTGTCAGCTCCTCGTGGGAACGCAAAAGAGAGTAAGAGTTTTTTTGACTCTTACCAAAATGGCGGCGACGTGGTTCGCCACACGTCATGTCTCATTTTCCGCGAGGACGGAAAGTGGACTACGTGAGTGGCTTATGCCTATCCCTTAAATGGGAAAGAGGCGTGATTGTGTGTATATATGTTAGTTACACTGTAATAGCTTGATGAATAAAACTGACACAAAGATATGACGGCACAAACAACTTGCCACTCTGTTGTTTCTCTTATCTGTCAATGGATATCAAATATAGGTAACGAGTGCCGTTGATAAGTAATCAAAATTTATTTAGTGCTGACATCATGTATTATCGTTTTCATCTTATATGTGTCTGTTGCCTACAGGCGTGATTATCTGGTAACATTAGTATTGCTTTAACAAAAAAAATAATAATTTACCAAATTAATTTTTTTGATAAAAAAAAGCGACGAGACGAACTAATAGTTCACCTGATGGTAATGCAACGCTGCCCATGACAAGTGTAGTGTTACCAAAAACATTTCTGTCCCGACGTTTCTCATGGATAGGTCACCGGAGGACAGTTCTCTCATGTTTATAATTAAACTCGATAAAATACCTGAATTTAGTAGTGTTCGAAATATTTTTACATAATATTATAAAGCTGAAAATTTGTTTGGTTTGTAGCGACATCTATGTCGCCACATGAGAAGCTCAAGAAATATTTTCATACATTCCATAATCGCGTTATGAAAGTTTTCTGAGATGCGAACTATATATACAACATCTAAATATTAATAGTAGGAGGAGACGTCCTCCCCAGATCAGACCATTCTATCTGGCGGGTAGCTACCCTTTTCCTTGGCAATATCATACGTCAAAGGTTAAACGCGCTAATCTCAGGAACTATTGGTTCGAATTGAAAAAATATTTTACTGTTGGATAGATCATTTATACAGGAAGGCTGTAGGCTATATAACATCACGCTACGACCGTTTTAAATTACAACGGCGGGCGAAACCGTAGGGTACAACTAGTGACATATGAGACTTAATACCCGATGTCTTAAAGTGGCAAGCGAGGTTACACAGAACTATTCATTGCTTAGTTCTGAATGACACCAGAACTGTTATGGACAGGCGTGGCACTTACCATCGGGTTAATGACTTGCCCGTTTCACCACTGACTTTCAAAAAAATGCCATATTCGAATCTAGTTTCGAATCTAGTTTCGAATTTGCTATTAGTTACCCGCCGGCCAAGCGTGGTAACTAATAGCAAGCGTGGTAAATTCCCCCCAAAATGAGAGCAACACACTTGTGGCTATCTATGGGGAGGCCTATGTTCAGCGGTGGACAAGTGATAGGCTGAAACGACGACTACGACGATACGTAAGGGAAAGAGACGTGACTCTATGTATGTATGTGTTGCACAATGTCATTCTTCAATCAGAAAAGACTGATCAGAATTAATGTGTATCAATTATGATAAAAATAAAGATTTATTTTAATCAATGACTTTAATTATTTAAATTTAGGAGGTGACATAAATCAGTTGTTTACAATTCTGTATCCAAAAGTAGATAACAACTATTACTTTTAACAGAAGTAAAACGAAACAATTTGATTTCAAAGTGGAGTGAAGTAACTAGATTTGAATATGGTATTTTTTTTAAGTGTTGTATATATAATAATGATGATGATAAATATATTATTGTTGTTGAAAATTTTTTTTTGGATGAAAATATATGTTTACAATTAAAGGCAATTTTTTTATTATACGTACTTAGTTAATTAGTTCTGAATCTTAGCAATGAAATGTGACAGTGTGACCATTGTCGAAAGTGCATTACGTAACACAGGATTTCCCTTATTTAGATTATGTGAGAGTTCCCGTTTCCACACAGGATTCCTAACCGTATTCCTAATTGAACGTGATAAAGTCATGCTGCATGCTCGATATTGTCTGTAGCAAATTTACGTAAAATTGTCGCCGCGACCGAGATACGACTCGCAAACTGGGGTCATTCGTCTGCCAAAGGTCGCAGATAAATGCCACAGATATGCATTCTTAATATTAGACAGTAATTATCGCTAAAACAATTAGAAAATGTGACAATGACAATAGATGCTGTCAGGGGCTAGGCGCTCGCTTTAAATTTCATAGTAAGCGAGTGACTTGGGTTCGATTCCCGGTGTCGGCACCACTAAAATCGTTAATTGCAATTTTAAGTGCTGACTTACCACGTGCTCGGCGGTGAAGGAAAACATCGTGAAGAAACCTGCATGTCTGAGAAAAGAAAAATATTTCGAAGACATGTGCAGTCCGCCAACCCGCATTGGAGCAGCGTGGCGGATTCTTCCTAGCTCCAAAACCCTCTCAGAAATGAGAGGAGGCCTGTGCTCAGCATAAGACATTTATAGGCTGAAACTTTACTTTACTTTTTTTTGTCCATCTCCTGGTTTCTTTTTTTTCTGACGACTTTTGCCGCCACCACAAAATGCTCGCCACCATCGGATAATACCATAAGCATAATATGAGCTTGTGGTATTGTGCAGAATCTCTGGCTGTTAGCTCTACAGCTTATACAGCTTTATCTTAACTCAGTCAATTTAACGTGCGTATTATGTCAGTAAGTTAGAAGTATACAAACTGATCCGCGTTTTGCATGCAGCAGAGGAGTTATGTATATATACCCACGGACGATATGTTGACTTCTAAGCCGCGGGTCCTGGTTTCGAATCCCAGCCGGAGCCAACATTTGTGCTAAAACACAAAACTGTAGGCTAGAATGAAGTGTCAGGGATACTTTAATTATTATACGATTCATATGCACGATGTTGTCTAGGCAGGTACCACCCCAGGGCAATAGTGTGTAAACATTACTGTGTTTCGGTTTAAAGGGCACTGAGAGCTAGAGTAATCACGGGGCATATGGGACTTAACTAGTCTTAACTTAGAACTGATGTCTCAGGGTGAAGGGTGCAGTGTGGTGTCACACCGAAATGTTCTGGGTGGCACAGCATTTGTTATGGGCAGGAGTTGCACTTACTATCAGGTGAACGTTTTGCTCGTTTCGTCTCTATACCCAATAAAAAGACACGGGGACAATCACAACACAACCAGACCTGAAAACCAACAATGACTTCAATTTCAAAAATTCAAACCCAGGACCCGCGTCGTAGAAGTCCGTCTAGGTAGGTACCATCCCAGGGCCAGTTAATCTACCGTGAAGCAGTAGTGTGCAAACATTACTGTGTTTCGGTTTGAAGGGCACTGTGAGCTAGCGTAATCACTGGGCATATGAGACATAAGAACCTATGTCTCAGGGTGATGGGCACAGTGTAGTGTCACACAGAAATTTTCTGGTTGACACAGCATTTGTTAGGGGCAGACGTTGCACTTACCATCAGGTGAATGTTTTGCTAGTTTCATCACTTTATGCAATAAAAAAAAACTCACCACTAGTCCACGCAATCGTCATGCCATTATAAACATAAACGTTTCTATCATTATTTACAGGATTCCTTGCCCCGAGGTCACCACACGCTATCTGCGTCCTCTCACCACTTGCACCGAGGTGCTTCTTCCTTCGACGCCTCATCGAACAGCAGCGGGATCTCTTCCACCCACGTGGTCGAAATACACAGTACCAACGGCTCCGACACGTCGTCGCGATGGGGAAACTCACTGGGCAGTCACGGTTCTTCATCTGGGCTGGTATCGATCGCCACAGAGAATAACAATGTAAAGTTCACGGCACCGCACTGTCTCGACAACCTGCAGCCACCAAAAGACCCAAAAGATCTACCCACACCATCATCAACCCCAACCACTTCAAGGAAGTCGCGTAGGAGATCTAACCTTTTCACACCGTCTAAGAAAGGGGACGACAGGTTGAAAAACGGAGAGCTCGGCTCCGGGAGGGCGATACCATTGAAACAGGGCTATTTGTATAAGAAAAGCAGCAAAGCGCTGAATAAGGAGTGGAAGAAGAAATACGTGACGCTGTGTGATGATGGAAGACTAACTTATCATCCTAGTTTACATGTAAGTATTATTTGAAGTTGTTTGCTGTGTGTGCGTATAATCTAATTTGCAAATGTGAATCGTCATTTATGTCATTGTCATTATTGGCTATCGCGGTATACAGGTAGGTGTCACCGCAGGGCCAGTTATTCTGCCGTGAAGCAGTAGTGTGCAAACATTACTTTGTTTCGGTCTGAAGGGCACTGATAGCTAGTGTAAATACTGGACGTGTGAGACTTGAGAACTGATGTCTCTGGGGGACGGGCGCAGTATGGTGCCACACAGAAATGGATAGCACAGCATTTGTTATGGGCAAACGTTGCACTTACAATCAGTTGAACGATTTGCTCGTCTCGACAGTTTCTACAATAAAAACTGAGGTTTAACTTGAATGGTGCTACCCTGGTAATAATGTTTTTCGGCCAATTCCTATGACGTTAGCAGGAAGAGATGGGCTTATGGTACTTCTTACGCCGCTAGCGTATTCTTTTTCTTTCTCTATCTTATTTATTTATTTATTTATGTTTGGGTCAAACTAAACCTGGCACACGGGCCCCTGGCCCGCGAGCACAGTATCCGATGAAGCTGTAAAAGCCGAGACGGCTAACAGCAATTACATCACCGAAAATATATATATCTTTCTCTATATAGTAGCTGCGGCGGCCCAGAGATCGGACGCTCAATTTAACAGTTCTCTGACTCTGGGTGCACTCCGCAGTGCTGGCTCAGAACCAGCATGTCTGTGAAATAAACATTATTGCAAACTCATGTGAAATCCGTCCGTACGTGAATCAAAATTGTTTTTTTTTATCTAATGTTACATGTCATTTTAAAATTTCAGGATTACATGGAGGATGTGAACGGCAAGGAGATTTCACTGCAGTATGTGACAGTGAAAGTGCCGGGTCAGAAGCCTCGGGGCTCCAAATCAATAATCACAACTGTTCCCGGTTACAACGGATATAGCAGTATGGAAATTCATGATAGTATCGGAGGATTGACACTCGGTAAGAAACTGCAGCATAGTTAATGTATTTTCAGAACGCTACGCTTTTACGCCGCTTTACGTCACCGGTCTGTTTATTAAGTTCTGGTATTTTTCGAGATGCTTATTCTGCCACCGCCATGACATTTTCCAGACAAAATTAACTCATTTGCAATAACTTTCTGTGAATGTAATGCTAGTAATCTATACCAGTAATAAAATTGAAATTTCTGTCTGTGTATTCAAAAAAAAAATTCCAAAATTTAAGTGAATACTGCTATTTATACTGTGTCTAATCATCATAAAAGACCGTTTTTAGTTTTTGTCTGTCCGTCTGAAAGTTTGTCTCGAATAGGCTCCGAAACGGCTTAACGGATTTCATTGAAAATTTTAGGGAATACAACAGGAATTCTAACTCAAATTTTCTATTTCCGATAGCTTGCAAGGTTCAGAAGATATGAAAATACATATATGTTTTATATAACTTTACGCGGGTGAAACCGCGGGCGCCAGCTAGTATGTAGTGCGTATTAACAAAATCAATTTCATAGAGAAACAGGAACGTGAGGTTCCCGGTGCTCTTAATTTGAAACGTTTAATGTCGCTTAATTTATCAAATACTTACTGGCGCCCGCGACTTCATCCGCTTGAATATAGGTTTTTTTTTAATATCCCGAGGGAAGTATTTTATTTTCCGGCATAAAAGTATTCTATGCCCATCTCCAGGACGCAAGCTATCCCTGTGCCAAATTTCGTCAAGATTGGTTCAGCGGTTAAGCCGTGAAACAGGACAGGAAATGGGCACAGAGAGTTAATTTCGCATTTATAATATTAGTATGGAATGTAAAGATTTCTGCATTTAAAAAATAATTACAGTATTTGTTTTGTATATTAACTTGTCGGGTAAGAACAAATATATAGACGTTATGTTAATTTTGAGTGATAAGCGGGTCATTAACCTGATGTTAATTACTACACTTGCCTAGTGTTCATACCGAAATATAGTAATGTTAGCACACTATTACTGGGGGCAGTGGTATGCAGGCATTCTGTTCAGTGAACTCCAAGCGATTTCCATATAATTATTAAATTATTCGTATAAAGTAAACTAATCTCGTACAAAGGCACTGCATATTTAATTTTAAAATACTAATGATTTCTTACATTTATGCGAACATTATACAGTTAATAAAACTAATTATACGGAATTTTTCGCGTTTATTTTGAATAATTTATAACCCGACGTTTCGAGCGCTTCACCAACACTGGTCACGGTAGGACTGAGGTCCGACATCCTGGGGGTCTACTGTGTAACTCTGGTTGGTTTCGGGATCGGTGTCATTTGATCCCATCAACCAATGAATGACTGTAATAAGCTGAAATAAAACCGATCACGAAACCTACCATAGTTACAAAATAGACCACCCGATGCCACAGTTAACCCAGATCACTTTCAGCTTTTAATTATTATTTTCGGTCTATGCAAAATGAGTTACAGTGTCTTGAAGAAGACAATGCATACTATATAAACTGTTGTAGCAATTGAGAATTCTAGTTCTCAATAACTTGGTCTCTTTTAATCCAATAATCCCGTCTGATGGTGGCATAGAGATGAGGATAATATCTTACCGTATTAGCCTCATCTCTATGCCACCATCAGACGGGCTGATGAATTTCAGAAAGAAGAGCGTCGTATTAGTTTTGAAAAGAAATGTCTATGACATATATATTTTTTCAGGCTATAAGGACAAACAGACCAGGGTAACGGACAAAGCTCTCATGTCCGCGTTCGATACCTTGAAGGAACCTACATCAAGTAGGCAGTCACTGGCATCGGAGATAGAAGTGGGCTCGACCAATGGCACGGATAAGGATACTCCTCATGTGAAGAAGAGGCACAGAAGGATGAAAAGCAGCGGTGTGAAGAAGGATGGCGAGGAAGGTAAGATGATAATTTTAAACTAACGCCAGATATATACTAAATATCGATGTTTACCCATTTGATGCATTGATCAACTTAATAAATTTTTCCGGTGAACGGAATCTCGATTTGCCTTGTCTTTTTTGTATTCTTTGGCCTTGTTCGTCTTTCAAGTAAAATACTGGCCCAGTGTTGGTTACAAATTAATTTTGAAAAACATGGTTTACCCACGTGATGCATTTATTTAGTTAATACATTTTCCGATGAATGGAATCGGAACAGTTTTGCCTTATCCAATTTCTATTTATTCGCCTTGTCCATCTTCTAGTTGAAATTTAGATCATACATTGTTCTTTCTGAAGAATGTCTGAAGAAAGAAGAAAAAGAAACAAACACTTTATAATTTAAAAATAACATACATGCCGACTGTCACGTCTCTTTTGGGGTAGGTAGAGACCACATCTTTCCACTTGCTACGATGTCTGTCAGACACGTCTATCGCTTCTACTTTCATTAGCGTTTTCATACAAGCTCGTTGGTTGCGGGTACTTTTAACGTGACCTTTCCTCAATAGTTTTCCGACCTGATTGTGATACGCACGCCTTGGTCAACCCTTACCGGCTTTCCCATTCCCACTCGGAGGACGGCCTTACATCAGTCTACTGGTGCGTAGCCGCTCCTCCAGCAAAGGTTAAAAAGGCGGTAATGCTTACTAATTACCACGCCCTGACCAGCTTTCAGCATCTCGACCGTAATTCTATCATACCCTGCAGCTTTGCCCAATTTCATACTATTCATTGCTTCCATTCTTTCTTTTTAGAAGGTGAAAGCGCGACGTCGTGTGAGTTCACCATTGTGAGCCTGGACGGAAAGCGGTGGCGCTGGGAAGTTGGTACTGGGACAGGAGCAGCCGCCGCGGCAGAGCGCGACGCCTGGGTGGCCGCTGTCGAGGCGCAGATCCTCGCCTCGCTGCAGGGCCGGGTCGGTACACTCGCTTGCACACACTACCTCACGTACTCGTACCGTCTCTCTCTCACACTAGCGCGACGCCTGGGTGGCCGCTGTCGAGGCGCAGATCCTCGCCTCGCTGCAGGGCCGGGTCGGTACACTCGCTCGCACACACTCCCCCGCGTACTCGTACCGTCTCTCTCTCACACTAGCGCGACGCCTGGGTGGCCGCTGTCGAGGCGCAGATCCTCGCCTCGCTGCAGGGCCGGGTCGGTACACTCGCTCGCACACACTCCCCCGCGTACTCGTACCGTCTCTCTCTCACACTAGCGCGACGCCTGGGTGGCCGCTGTCGAGGCGCAGATCCTCGCCTCGCTGCAGGGCCGGGTCGGTACACTCGCTCGCACACACTCCCCCGCGTACTCGTACCGTCTCTCTCTCACACTAGCGCGACGCCTGGGTGGCCGCTGTCGAGGCGCAGATCCTCGCCTCGCTGCAGGGCCGGGTCGGTACACTCGCTCGCACACACTCCCCCGCGTACTCGTACCGTCTCTCTCTCACACTAGCGCGACGCCTGGGTGGCCGCTGTCGAGGCGCAGATCCTCGCCTCGCTGCAGGGCCGGGTCGGTACACTCGCTTGCACACACTACCTCACGTACTCGTACCGTCTCTCTCTCACACTAGCGCGACGCCTGGGTGGCCGCTGTCGAGGCGCAGATCCTCGCCTCGCTGCAGGGCCGGGTCGGTACACTCGCTCGCACACACTCCCCCGCGTACTCGTACCGTCTCTCTCTCACACTAGCGCGACGCCTGGGTGGCCGCTGTCGAGGCGCAGATCCTCGCCTCGCTGCAGGGCCGGGTCGGTACACTCGCTCGCACACACTCCCCCGCGTACTCGTACCGTCTCTCTCTCACACTAGCGCGACGCCTGGGTGGCCGCTGTCGAGGCGCAGATCCTCGCCTCGCTGCAGGGCCGGGTCGGTACACTCGCTCGCACACACTCCCCCGCGTACTCGTACCGTCTCTCTCTCACACTAGCGCGACGCCTGGGTGGCCGCTGTCGAGGCGCAGATCCTCGCCTCGCTGCAGGGCCGGGTCGGTACACTCGCTCGCACACACTCCCCCGCGTACTCGTACCGTCTCTCTCTCACACTAGCGCGACGCCTGGGTGGCCGCTGTCGAGGCGCAGATCCTCGCCTCGCTGCAGGGCCGGGTCGGTACACTCGCTCGCACACACTCCCCCGCGTACTCGTACCGTCTCTCTCTCACACTAGCGCGACGCCTAGGTGGCCGCTGTCGAGGCGCAGATCCTCGCCTCGCTGCAGGGCCGGGTCGGTACACTCGCTCGCACACACTCCCCCGCGTACTCGTACCGTCTCTCTCTCACACTAGCGCGACGCCTGGGTGGCCGCTGTCGAGGCGCAGATCCTCGCCTCGCTGCAGGGCCGGGTCGGTACACTCGCTCGCACACACTCCCCCGCGTACTCGTACCGTCTCTCTCTCACACTAGCGCGACGCCTGGGTGGCCGCTGTCGAGGCGCAGATCCTCGCCTCGCTGCAGGGCCGGGTCGGTACACTCGCTCGCACACACTCCCCCGCGTACTCGTACCGTCTCTCTCTCACACTAGCGCGACGCCTGGGTGGCCGCTGTCGAGGCGCAGATCCTCGCCTCGCTGCAGGGCCGGGTCGGTACACTCGCTTGCACACACTACCTCACGTACTCGTACCGTCTCTCTCTCACACTAGCGCGACGCCTGGGTGGCCGCTGTCGAGGCGCAGATCCTCGCCTCGCTGCAGGGCCGGGTCGGTACACTCGCTTGCACACACTACCTCACGTACTCGTACCGTCTCTCTCTCACACTAGCGCGACGCCTGGGTGGCCGCTGTCGAGGCGCAGATCCTCGCCTCGCTGCAGGGCCGGGTCGGTACACTCGCTCGCACACACTCCCCCGCGTACTCGTACCGTCTCTCTCTCACACTAGCGCGACGCCTGGGTGGCCGCTGTCGAGGCGCAGATCCTCGCCTCGCTGCAGGGCCGGGTCGGTACACTCGCTCGCACACACTCCCCCGCGTACTCGTACCGTCTCTCTCTCACACTAGCGCGACGCCTGGGTGGCCGCTGTCGAGGCGCAGATCCTCGCCTCGCTGCAGGGCCGGGTCGGTACACTCGCTCGCACACACTCCCCCGCGTACTCGTACCGTCTCTCTCTCACACTAGCGCGACGCCTGGGTGGCCGCTGTCGAGGCGCAGATCCTCGCCTCGCTGCAGGGCCGGGTCGGTACACTCGCTCGCACACACTCCCCCGCGTACTCGTACCGTCTCTCTCTCACACTAGCGCGACGCCTGGGTGGCCGCTGTCGAGGCGCAGATCCTCGCCTCGCTGCAGGGCCGGGTCGGTACACTCGCTCGCACACACTCCCCCGCGTACTCGTACCGTCTCTCTCTCACACTAGCGCGACGCCTGGGTGGCCGCTGTCGAGGCGCAGATCCTCGCCTCGCTGCAGGGCCGGGTCGGTACACTCGCTCGCACACACTCCCCCGCGTACTCGTACCGTCTCTCTCTCACACTAGCGCGACGCCTGGGTGGCCGCTGTCGAGGCGCAGATCCTCGCCTCGCTGCAGGGCCGGGTCGGTACACTCGCTCGCACACACTCCCCCGCGTACTCGTACCGTCTCTCTCTCACACTAGCGCGACGCCTGGGTGGCCGCTGTCGAGGCGCAGATCCTCGCCTCGCTGCAGGACCGGGTCGGTACACTCGCTTGCACACACTACCTCACGTACTCGTACCGTCTCTCTCTCACACTAGCGCGACGCCTGGGTGGCCGCTGTCGAGGCGCAGATCCTCGCCTCGCTGCAGGACCGGGTCTGTACACTCGCTTGCACACACTACCTCACGTACTCGTACCGTCTCTCTCTCACACTAGCGCGACGCCTGGGTGGCCGCTGTCGAGGCGCAGATCCTCGCCTCGCTGCAGGACCGGGTCGGTACACTCGCTTGCACACACTACCTCACGTACTCGTACCGTCTCTCTCTCACACTAGCGCGACGCCTGGGTGGCCGCTGTCGAGGCGCAGATCCTCGCCTCGCTGCAGGGCCGGGTCGGTACACTCGCTCGCACACACTCCCCCGCGTACTCGTACCGTCTCTCTCTCACATTAGCGCGACGCCTAGGTGGCCGCTGTCGAGGCGCAGATCCTCGCCTCGCTGCAGGACCGGGTCGGTACACTCGCTTGCACACACTACCTCACGTACTCGTACCGTCTCTCTCTCACACTAGCGCGACGCCTGGGTGGCCGCTGTCGAGGCGCAGATCCTCGCCTCGCTGCAGGGCCGGGTCGGTACACTCGCTCGCACACACTCCCCCGCGTACTCGTACCGTCTCTCTCTCACATTAGCGCGACGCCTAGGTGGCCGCTGTCGAGGCGCAGATCCTCGCCTCGCTGCAGGACCGGGTCGGTACACTCGCTTGCACACACTACCTCACGTACTCGTACCGTCTCTCTCTCACACTAGCGCGACGCCTGGGTGGCCGCTGTCGAGGCGCAGATCCTCGCCTCGCTGCAGGGCCGGGTCGGTACACTCGCTCGCACACACTCCCCCGCGTACTCGTACCGTCTCTCTCTCACACTAGCGCGACGCCTGGGTGGCCGCTGTCGAGGCGCAGATCCTCGCCTCGCTGCAGGGCCGGGTCGGTACACTCGCTCGCACACACTCCCCCGCGTACTCGTACCGTCTCTCTCTCACACTAGCGCGACGCCTGGGTGGCCGCTGTCGAGGCGCAGATCCTCGCCTCGCTGCAGGGCCGGGTCGGTACACTCGCTCGCACACACTCCCCCGCGTACTCGTACCGTCTCTCTCTCACACTAGCGCGACGCCTGGGTGGCCGCTGTCGAGGCGCAGATCCTCGCCTCGCTGCAGGGCCGGGTCGGTACACTCGCTCGCACACACTCCCCCACGTACTCGTACCGTCTCTCTCTCACACTAGCGCGACGCCTGGGTCTCTTTATGTTGTTAATGACTGTTGAACTTGTAATGTTTTCTTTTATTTACGCGAATATTACACATTTAAATAAAACTATTTTTACGGATTTTATCGCGTTTAATTTATAACTATTTTTAACCCGACGTTTCGGGCGCTTTACAGCACCCATGGTCACGGGGGGTCTGAGGTGACAGTTGTCCCGATGTCATAGTCAACCCGGAGTACCTTCAGCTTTTAATTATTATTTTTAGTCCGATCTACGCAGAAAGAGCTTACTGTGTTTTGAAGCCTTGCAGTGGTATGCTTGGTTTTTGATTTAATTTTATTAATAATAGGATCCCAAGCCGGTGGTAATACCCAACCATCTTCCCTATTGAAATTAGGATGTTTTTTAATTTCAATAGCCTCGCGAATCATCCTTGGTAGGAATCGATGTTCTATTGCAAGAATTTGTGGTCTATCAAATCTGATGTAATGGTTGGGTTGTAATGGATCATCCCAACCATTACATCAGATTTGATAGACCACAAATCCTTGCAAAAGAACATCGATTCCTACCAAGGATGATTCGCGAGGCTATTGAAATTAAAAAACATCAGGCTTCAAGACACAGTAAGCTCTTTCTGCGTAGATCGGACTAAAAATAATAATTAAAAGCTGAAGGTACTCCGGGTTGACTATGACATCGGGACAACTGTCACCTCAGTCCCCCCGTGACCATGGGTGCTGTAAAGCACTCGAAACGACGGGTTATAAATAGTTATAAATTAAACGCGATAAAATCCGTAAAAATAGTTTTATTTAAATGTTGAACTTGTTTTATCTCATTCTATTAATTCTTCTTTAGACTTCCCGGCAGCCGGCCCCGACGGGAGCAAATACAACGGGCGACGTGCGCGCCACACAGTACGTGCGTCGCGTCAAAGGGAACGACCAATGTTGTGACTGTGGCGCCATGGGTACGTAAAAATATATAACTAGTCGATACCCGCGACTTCGCGTGGATTAAAATTTTTTTGGTTTTTGGAAAAAAAAGTATCCTATCTTCGTCTCTACTATGCAAGCTATCTCTGTACCGAATTTCGTTAAGATCAGTTCAACGGTTGAGCCGTGAAAAGGTAACAGACGGGACAGATACAGTCACTTGTCTATTTGCAATATTCAGCTTTCAAGTTTGCCCAGTCGTATAGGTCCTGGGTTCGAAGCTTGAAATAAAAGAGCAGTGCGTAACTCAGTACAAGTGACATACGTAAAACTTGTATATACTAGAAAAGAGATGATGCCCGCGACTTCGTCCTGGTGGTAAAAGGTTTTTTAAATATCCCATGTGACTAATTTTGTGGGATAAAAATCTTATTCTGAGTCAGTCTCCAGGATGCAAGCTATATCTGTGCCAAATTTCGTCAAGATCGGTCCAGCGGTTAAAGCGTGAAAAGGTAACAAACAGACAGAGGGACAGAGAGGGTTGACAGGTAGGATGTTTTTTAATTTCAATAGCTTCGCGAATCATCCTTGGTAGGAATCGGTGTTCTTTTGCGAGGATTTGTGGTTTATCAAATCTGATGTAATGGTTGGGATGATCCAGGACATGGTCACAGACTGCAGACTTCCTAGAGCGACGACATCCTAATTTTAATAGAGAAGATGGTTGGGTATTACCACCAGCTTGGGATCCTATAATTAATAAAATTAAATCAAAAACCAAGCATACCACTGCAAGACTTCAAGACACAGTAAGCTCTTTCTGCGTAGATCGGACAAGGAATAATAATTAAAAGCTGAAGGTACTCCGGGTTAACTATGACATCGGGACATCTGTCACCTCAGTCCTCCCGTGACCATGGGTCCTGTAAAGCACTCGAAACGTCGGGTTATAAATAATAAAATAAAACGCGATAAAATCCGTAAAAATTAGTTTCATTTAAATCTCTTCGATTGTTGAAATTTCATTGTCATTTTATTGTTACAGATCCCGATTGGGCGAGTTTGAATCTGGGCGTGCTAATTTGCATAGAGTGCTCCGGAATACACAGAAATCTTGGATCGCATATATCGCGGGTGCGGTCGTTAGACTTGGATGAATGGCCGTGAGTAAACACTTTTTTTTTTGTAAGAATTTATTTAGTACGATCTGTGCCCCGCGGTTTCACCCGCGTAAAAAAGCCGACACCGATCGATGATATACATATATACTTCCCTATTTCAAACGGATTTTGGTTTTTTAATTTTTTTGGCGCGATATCCTATTATTTTTCTAAAATTACTAGCATAAGTTACCCGCTATAATATCAGCTTTCTGTCAGTGAAAGTCCCGACAAAATCGGTCCAGCCGTTTCGGATATTAGCCGGAACAAACAGTCAGACAGACAGACAGACAGACAAAATTTTAAAAAAATTATTTTTTTCTTATCAGAATCGTATATACTTACATCAGCATTAAGTAAAAAGCTGTTATTTGCTATTCGAACAAACAGACAAATCAATTTTATTTATTTGTATAGATAGATGTTTTTCCAGATTTTTGTATATGTCAAACCCAGTAAATGTTTTACTATTTATCGTTGTCTACATGACATAGACGTGGTAGCTCAGGGGCGCTCGCCTTAAATTTCATAGTACCGCAAGTGACGTGGGTTCGATTCCCAGTGCCGGCACCACTTAAATTGATAATTGCAATTTTAAGTGCTGATTTTACCACGTGCGGCGGAGTAGGAAAATATCGTGAGTAAACATGCATGTCTGAGAAATAGAAAATATTTCGAGGACATGTGAAGTTCGGCAACCCGCAATGGAGCAGCGTGGCGAAGTCTTCTCGGAGCCAACAAACCCTCTCAGAGTCTGTGCTTATATAACTTTTGAACTGAAGTCTCTCACGATATCCGAACTACGGACGATTCCTTGTTTTTTTTTATTTTATTTTATTTTTCTGATAGCAACTGCAACTTCTGCTCATAACAAGTGTCGCCCATAACATTTCTGTGTGACACCACACTGTGTCCATCACCCTGAGACATAAGTTTTTAGGTCTCATATGCCCAGTTATGCCCATGCTAGCTCACAGTGCCCTTCAAACCGAAATTAATAAGCATTCAAACAGTAATGCTTGCACACTACTGCTTCACGGCAGAATAACTGGCCCTGGGGTGGTACCTACATAGGTGGTGGTGGTAGGATTCCTGTTTAGGGATACGTCTCGGTAGGTACCACCGCAGGGAAAGTTATTCTGCCTTGAAGCAGTAATATGCAAACATTACTGTGTTCCGGTCTGAGGGCACTGATAGATAGTGTAATTGGACATATGAGACTTAAGAACGATGACGAAAATGTCTCAGGGCCATGGACGCAGTGTGGTGCCACAAGGAAATGTTGTGGGTGAAGCATTTGTTTTGGGCAGAAGTTGCACTCACCATCAGGTGAACGTTTAGCTGGTCTCGTTTTAGTCTCACTTTCTCCTATAAAGAAAAAATAGTAATTATTTAATAATGAATTAA
Source organism: Luehdorfia chinensis (assembly GCA_019845155.1). Lineage (NCBI taxonomy): Eukaryota > Metazoa > Arthropoda > Insecta > Lepidoptera > Papilionidae > Luehdorfia > Luehdorfia chinensis. The sequence continues at coordinate 3,659,444 of JAHVAK010000643.1, forward strand.
CATAATTTTTTAACTGCGTGAACTTAGAACGCGTTCAATGTTATCTGATTTTGTTATATATATTTTCAGTTTGGGCCACGTGAGCGTCATGGTGTCTATAGGAAACGCGCTTGCGAATTCAATATGGGAAGCCGATCTGCGAGGCCATATCAAACCAATCGCCACGTCCAGCAGGGAAGAAAAAGAAAGGTAACTACTCCACCTCATACTGCTGGTATCGAAAATTAGATTAAGGAAATGCTGACAACTTCTCGTGATCGACAATCGTGATTCAAAGTCAAAGTCAAAATTTTCAGCTGTGGATCCCCGCAGTAATACGCCATAGGACCTAATACTGTGGAAGTATGCAAAATATACTCATTTAGCTGTAGGTTCATCAGTCAGCTGTCTAATCTTTCTTATTGCAAAAATGGCAGAACTTAATTGCGGAGCTATTTTTTAACCAAATGTAGTACATCATTAATGTCAACTGAGAACAGAAATGGACCTAGGATCGATCCCTGAGGAACACCCATTTTTACTACACAACCTGATTACATAACACCGTTGATGGCCACTTTATGCTTTCTATTTGTAAGTTTGGCAGATAAAAGATCCAGTGCGGCTCCACGAAAGCCGTAATATTTAAGATTACATATTAAATTTTTATGTTCCACTTATTCAAATGCCTTTGAGAGATAACAAAACACAGGATTGGTAATCATTTAAATTTTTAAGAGGCCTAGGTCCTGCGGTGGACTGTGGGTAAAGAGGGCGAGAATCTCTGTTATGGTTATAATTTTAAAAGTTTGTTTAAAAAAAAAGACGTTTGTATTTTAAAATTTTAATTATAATGTAATAATAATAATAATACTATACGTTTATATCAAAAACCAATTTTACAAATTCTGCTTACAAATGAATTATCATCTCTAGCTGAACTTGGTACAGCCTGTATTTCGGCTATCAGAGCCAATAATTTCATCGGTCATACTTAAGCTCTTTCGCGATTTCGATTGGATTCTCCACAACTGACGCAGTAATTTAATTTAGCATATTTTCGTTTCTGGACACAATCTCTAAATATAGTTGTTATTTTCTACAATTTTTATCTAAAGCGTTTGATTGCGCAGATCACACTTACTGTGTTTTGTTAATTAAAATATTATGGTTTTAAAGAGTGAGCTCTTATGATATTGAATTCTTATCTTAGTAATATGATTCAAATGATTTTGACAAAGGTGTAAATTCTGTAGGTGCTGCAGTAAAAATAGGTGTGCCACAGGGATCCATTCTATACTCATAGTTATTTCTCATATACAAAAGTTCATGTTATTTTGCAAAGTCGGTTTATCGGTAGATATCGTATTTTATTTTATTTAAAATGTAACTTTATGTCTTGGGCATAACATTGAATTTGTGCCTATTTAATAGAAATTTGTGATCTTTATCTTCATTCTTATATTTTGATCGATGCGTCCTCGCGCTTTTTGAAGTGATTTTTGTATGGAACTGTGTATATTCGTTTTTTTGTATGTAAATGTATAAATTAATGAAACATATGTATAATTTGGTGTATAGTGTGCCTAAGCCTTGATAAAGAGGAACTTTTTTCTCTTCTACATTTAGGGCATTTTTGTTTTCATGAATGTTGCAAACCGACCGTTGCGATCAATTGCACAATAAATTCCGGTTCCTATACGGAAGAGGGCTTATTAACCTGTGTATGTGTACGTGTAATTAAGTAAAAGTACGATACTCACGGTTTCATTGTCTAATAAAATAAGCCGATAGGTGGCTGGCAGAGGCTGGTGCGACTAAGGTATTGTACGGACAGCCTTTATTCGTGCACAATAACACCAAAATATGCAATTCTGTCACTTTACTACTCGTGGGAACGCAATGGATTTTTTGACTCTTACCAAAATGGCGGCGACGTGGTTCGCCACACTTCCCGTCTCGTTCAACACCACAGCGTAAAGTGGGTTACGTGATGTGGCGTCTGCTTACCCCTTATATGGGAAAAAGGCGTGACTGTATGTTCCTATTCATATAATTATTTTCAATGCGAAAGTGTAACTCTGTCTGTTTGTTAACTTTTTATGGTTGAACCGCTAAACCAATTTTGACGAAATTCGGCATAGCGATAGCTCGCAGACGGACATAGGATACTTCTTATCCCGGAAAATCAAATTTAAATAAAAAAAAGGTAAATCCACGCAGACGAAGTCGCTGGCGACATCTAGCTGTCTAATAAAAGCGTTGCTTGTCCACAGGTGGATACGCCTGAAGTACGAGCGACGCGCGTTCCTCGCGAGCGGCGAGCCGACCCCCAGCGGGGACTCGCTGCGAGCGGCCGCCGCGCGCGGCGCGCTGCCCGCCCTGCTGCGCGCGCTGGCCGCGCCGCCGCCGCGCGCCTGCTCGCCCGCCGAGCGCTCGCTCGCACTGCGCGCCGCCGCGGCCGCCGGGCACCTGCCCGCCGCGCAGCTGCTCATGTGGGTGAGTGCGAGTGGGACGCACCGAGTGCGAGCGGTGCCGCTGCCCGCCCTGCTGCGCGCGCTGGCCGCGCCGCCGCCGCGCGCCTGCTCGCCCGCCGAGCGCTCGCTCGCACTGCGCGCCGCCGCGGCCGCCGGGCACCTGCCCGCCGCGCAGCTGCTCATGTGGGTGAGTGCGAGTGGGACGCACCGAGTGCGAGCGGTGCCGCTGCCCGCCCTGCTGCGCGCGCTGGCCGCGCCGCCGCCGCGCGCCTGCTCGCCCGCCGAGCGCTCGCTCGCACTGCGCGCCGCCGCGGCCGCCGGGCACCTGCCCGCCGCGCAGCTGCTCATGTGGGTGAGTGCGAGTGGGACGCACCGAGTGCGAGCGGTGCCGCTGCCCGCCCTGCTGCGCGCGCTCGCGAGTAGTACGACACTGCACGCAGTTTCAGAAGTTTTTGTTTAATGTAGTGACCAGACGAACAAAACGTTCTTCACCTGATGGTAAGCGCAACGTCTTCCCATATCAAACGCCATACCACTCGGAACATTTCTGTGTGGCACAACGCTACTGTTTGCACACTACTGCTTGGTGGTAGAATAACTGGCCTGCGGTGTTACCTACCTAGACGAATTTGTGCATAGGAATCCTACCAGAGAAGTAAATGTTGGAATTATCATCAACGAATATTATGAAACACTGCATCAGTACAATAAATCTGGTATAAAATTATTTTTAACAGTGTGATGCTGTAAAACTATTGAGAAGCTTTTAGAATAGTCATTAACTCTGCGTTAAATTAATACTAAAACGGTTATTTTTTTTCCCCAGCACAATGGCAACCCTAACTACCCGGACGCGGACGGACACACATGCGTATTCTACGCCCGGGCAGCCGCTAACCACCTGTCCGGCATTCCAATCCAGTATCCGAAGAATCTGCAGCTCACGTGCCCGTTACACCCCAACCCCCCCTCGAGCACCACAGGCACTAACTCCAGCTCGAGCTCCAGCACCAGCACTAGCACTAAGAGCTCCAAAAACCCGGAGCCTGAGTGCAACTGCATCATATTCGAACTGCTGAACGCACAAGGCGCCGCTAACGCGCTGGTCGAACTCCTGATCGGCCTTCAAAACAATCAGTACATGAATAACGGCTTGGACATTGCCATCTCAAGCTCTTTCAGCCACGGGACGCTGGGTCGGCCATCTCTTGGGCCCCAACCTGTCCCTCACCAACGGAAAATGCGGGAGCATCGTCTAATTTTATTTACATAACTTGAGATCGGCACCGTATTGGAAATCTTATTAGAATGTTTCACGTGGGTAGTTTGAACAAAGTTATGATCCCGCATACTGTCATAAAGAAATTGATAATTCGAGAAATTGGTTAATGATGAAATAATAAATTTAGATGACTTAAGCGACTGAAACGTTAGGAGATTTTCGTAGTTACCAATACCACTTGGAGTAATTGTATTGTTAGTTTAGAACTAAGTCACACGTCACACTTTTGCAAGCATATTGCCCCCCCCCCCCCCTTCCCCACATCGAATTTAACTTTTATTTTTTTTTAGATAATCAATAGTGAATATTCAGGACATCTTAACTCAGGTGACTACTACATTAAATCTAGAGTTTGTATGTTTGAACTGCGCATAATTCAGCAAATACCAATCCGATTTGAAAAATTCCCTTTGCATTTGCTAGCCCGTTTATTAAGGAAGGTTCTGCCTATAAAACTTCTTGCTACCACCTTAAGGACCGCACACTGGGAAACTCGGTAATGTTCGGTTCGCAGTGTGCGGTTAATATTTTTGCGCGGAACCGTAATTCTTTTTCTAAGGCTAAAATAACCTAGGGTACTCCTTATAACATCAGCTAACTGGCAGGGAAAGTCCTGTCAAAATCAGCTTAATAGTTTCGGAGGTTAGCCGGAACAAACAAACAGACAAAAAATTTAAATTAGTTTTTTTTTCTTAAGTACCGTATATACTTGTTATTTTGACATTGCAAACAGATTATACAGACTTCAATTTTATTTATTTGGTGCTCCGCTTATGGACAAACAAAAGGTGTCTATACACCTAAGCGATACAATCGATTTGCAATCAATGTACATGATATCACTATCAAAAATAAATAGATTACTTATTATCGTTTGGTGTTTCGTGTGAGTTAGTTATATTATTTACATTATGCTAATATCAACTGACTGTCTATTAAGAATGTTTAAGGGGGAAATTAGTCGACAATAGTGTTTTTACTTCGGATGGTACGTTTTAGATATATTACGTGTTCGTCAATTGGAGAGTAAACAAATTATTTAGACAATTATATTGGAGTAAAAATATGCTGCTTTTGTGTTTATATACACCGAGACACGCAGGTTCATTCGTGACATTAATAGATAATTAAAATAATTTTTTTATGAAAATATTTAAAAAAAAATCTATAACGATATTTATTAAAATGTATTAAATTTCTTTAATAGTTGTAGGTAACCGGAACCGATAGGTGTCCGGTAGAGTAGAATAACACCTACCTCTTTCCTACCGAGGCACCGTAAGAGGCGACTAAGGTATTCTATATTTATTCTATAATATGCAATGCTGTCAACTATACTGCTCGTGGGAACGCAATGGGGGGGGGGGGGGGAAGAATTTTTTGCCCTGTATGCAAATAGCCGTGACGCGTGTCACGTCTCGTTTCGCTCTGGGGTTAAAAGTAGGCTACGTGTGTGGTCCCTGCCTAACCCTTATATGGAAAAAAGGCTTGATTGTATGTATGTATAATGTGTTTGGTAGGTACCATCTAGTGATGAAACGATAATCGATAGTTTCTGATATTAATCGATGTTTTTCGATTGATCAAAGCAATGTGAAATATAAATAAAACATTGTCAATTATAATTTATAAGAAATATTTTTTTTTGCTCGACCTATTCGAAATTGTGAGGTTCACACTTGTGTTAAGTAGTGTCCTGGAAAAAGAACTATCGATTATGATTAATCTTTTAAAGCGAATTATCATCGTTTCATCACTAAACAATTTGAAAAAAAATTTATGGGACAATTGAAGTTCGACTTGCAGAAGTCTGACAGATTTACAATTATATCGAAAGCGATTTTAATTTAAGCCACTTTAGTGTGCGGGCAGCTTTATCTTCAGCAGACACTGCAAGATCCATCGATCTTAAATTACGAGATTCGGAATTGTTATTCAAACGACATTACAATATTGTTTTGACGGACAAATTATTTATTTTTTAATTTTTAATACTTTAGCATGGTACAGACGTAGATTTGGATATATATAAATTATTAAATTAGAACACAAGATCTCAGCTCAACCGCTATTCGTAGGTTACTTAGTGTTAAAATTTAGAAATAATTACTGTCGCTTTGTAATAAACGCCTTCGGGTGCACTTGTGTATCGTTTGTTACTTCAATATTTGGATATTGGTTATTTAAACCTACTATGAAGCGTGCATTGTAGGACACATGATTGAATTTGGTTCTGAATGTTCAGTGATTGTCAAAGTGTTTTATATATCAGCAGTGTACTTGGATCACATTTTTTTCGACTACGAGGAACTGTCAAAAATCTTGTATTTTTTTTCGCTGTCTAAATTCACTCAATATCGATCATTTTGGTCTACCTTTTTTTAAATTATCGTTGTCTAGAGATTTCGCGGACAAATATTGAAGTTAACAATTTCAACACGACATTCCATTATTTATTTCTTCTAAATCCCGAAGGTGATGATAGTTGATGTGATATTTCTAAGATTTCCCACATTACCTAAGCCAAATGTACTGAACCCTTCTGTGCCTACTTTAGGTAGTTATGCTTCGAAGCTTATTTGTAGATCGGTAGCAATGTGAGAATTGCTAAATTTGAAAATGTCTATATTTGATTCATTTATTTTTTAATGAAAGAGAGCTGCCGATTTATGATTAAGCGTCGTTTGAATGTTATATACTTCGTACGCGTCTTAATAGGTTAATTAGGGAGAGTGTCACTTTTTTTCATGGAACAGATGTGCCATGGAATTCGTGACGATTCATCCTGCGAGCGTAGGTTAGTTATAAATTTTTTAGTAAGTGCATTTAGTTAGTTCATCGAAATGGTCGTCTCGAGCCACTTGAAATGAGCCAAAACATCTTTTGAGTTGTTTGACTTGAACGGAAAAAAAAATTCTTCTTTTGTAATTAGTTTTTATTTCTTGTTGGTAAAATGTTTAATTAATAATCAATGTGTAATTGTTGTATTCTTAATCCAAGAGAGAAATTCGTGTTAAATTTTAGCAATAAATCGTATACCGATTACAGTATTGGAAATAGATATATTTATGAAATGCACTGTCTATTTATGTTTTGGATGCACGTAATTTCCCAAACTTCTATTTTTTAACTATTATTAAATAGTTTGTTGAAATTTTATTGATAATTTTAATTACGTTACCTCGACTTCGGTTCTTGAGTTGATTTACATTTTTTTAAATTGTTTTTGTGTATATTTTTTTGTACAGGCCAAAGAGCTTAACATTGTAAATACTAAAGGAGCAGCTCTAGAGTTCTAGCTGTAATCTTAGACCTTCGTTATTGTAAGTTTTTAAGAGATTTGTTGATGTTCTTGATCTTGTGAAAATAAAAATAATATGAACACGAATCTTGTTTCACTTTACGCAATTTTGTAAAATAATCATATAGATCAATAATGTGCTGGCCAACCATAACTTTCGAACGCCCAGTGCCCACTTTGAGAACCACTGGTATAGATACTCAAGTTTGTAGGAGGTATTTTAGGGTGACTACACTAATTACCTAATAATACACTTCAAACGTTGTATTATTTATTTTCCACTCCAGGGAATTCTTTTGTCGTCATTGTAGGTAAAATGGTAAGAATGAATAACATCATTAAATTTGGTGTTCCACAGGGACTATAATTGGACCATTACTGTTTAAACATAGTCAGCATTTAGCATTTCATTTCTATCATCATCATTAACAATCTGTAAAAAAATAACTGCTTTTTGCTGTTACTCTGATTGTAGGATTCCTATGCAGGAATCCGTTTAGGTAGGTACAACTGCAGTGCCAGTTATTCCGCCGTGAAGCAGTAGTGTGCGTTCATTTCTGTTTTTCGGTCTGAAGGATACTGATAGCTGGTGTAATTACTGGGTATTGAGACTTAAGAACTGATTTCTTAGGGTGACTAGTGCAGTGTGGAGCCAAACAAAAGTTTTGGGCGACATAGTAATTGTAATGGTCTGCCCATTGCACTTGCCATCAGGTGAAAGTTTTGCTCGTATCGTCTCTTTCTCCTATATAAATATGATAAATTTAAATAAAGAAACTATAAACTGTGTGGTGGCGGCTAGCCGTTTGGTGGCGGCTTAAGAGAATCTACCACCCCGTCTCATCCCGTGGGTGTCGTAAAAGTCGACAGAGGGAAAACCAGAAGATGGGCAGCGGCGTCTTCCTGGAACATCTGAATAATTAAACTGCGGCTGCCAACCCGCCTGCAAAGCATGGCAACTATGGAAAAATCCCCCTAAATTGAGAGCTACAAACTTGTGTTTTAGGGGAGGCCTAGGTTCAGCATTGGACTAGTTGTGAGCTGAAATGATGATGATGACTACATGTCTGTATGATGAATATATGATACAATTATTTATGTTTTTACAACTTTATTTATGTAGGTTAATATTTTAGTTTCTACAACAGATGTAGCTGTTAAGGCCAAACCTTACCTCCACATCTTACCGTCCAGATTGACTAACAAGCTAGTGTGTCTAACCCAAAATCTCAATATTCTTTCTGAAGTTCAATGATGTATTAAAAACATTGTACTGAGCATCAAAACTTCGTGTATATAAGTTATAAAGATTACGTGAATGCTAATCTACACTATTAGGTTTCGGAGTTTGAGTCTCTAGGTCATCAACAAAACACATTACATTTAAATAAAACTATTTTTACGGATTATATCGCGTTTAATTTATAACTATTTTTAACCCGACGTTTCGGGCGCTTTACAGCACCCATGGTCACGGGGGGACTGAGGTAACAGTTGTCCCGATGTCATATTTAACCCGGAGTACCTTCAGCTTTTAAATATTATTTTTAGTCCGATCTACGCACAATCTGCGTAGATCGGAAAAATCGAAAATGTGTAATATTCGCGTTAATAAAAGAAAACATTAACATTACATTTAATATATAAAATGAATTATGTTATATATAGTAAAATAATAATATACTATTGGATTTTTTTAATTATCCCAACATCGTAAGATATTTATCGACTATGATAGAATAAATAAATTATATTACTTACTCGGTACATAATAGTACCGGTAGATTGCAGTATTTTTTATAGAATTGTGAGCAAACGAACAGGTGGCTCATGCTATGGTAAGTGATAATCGCCGCCCATGAACACCTAAAATATCAGAGAAGATGCGTTGCCGGCCTTTGAGAAAGGAGGCTCTTTTCTTGAAGGTCACTAAGTCGTATCGGTCCCGTAAAACCGCTGACGGCAGCACATTCCATAAAGTGCAAGTGCGTGGCAGAAAATACTGCGGAAAACGCACTGTGCTGGAATGCCAACTATTCAGGTGGTGACGATGGAATTTTAAGTTTTGCCGTAAGGTGCGATGGTGAAGCACAGTATCGTGAACATCGACACATGGCGCCATCTACCTTCTTTAAAGAATGTAAACAACTCCGACCATCACCTGTTAAGCATGTCAGTTGAACAGATTGTCAACAGATGGCGTGTTCTAAAATTAAATTAATTAAAACAATATTTTTAATGAATTCTTCAACGAAAACACTAGTTTTAAGACAATTACTTATTTTTCGTCATTACAGGGAAACACAATCTTCAAAATGGTGTATCTGTACGGTGCAAGCAAAACGTACATTTTTCGCGGTCAGCAATTTTAAAAGCCGCGTACAATTTTACCACATTTTATAGACAGTTCACGACCAACCGCGGCCCCGTGTACTCATATCAATATCATTACCATTTATCATTGATATAAATATCGATAAGTTATTATCAAATTCAATTAATATCAAAATCAATATCATTATGATTTATCATTAATATCAATAATCAATAAATTAGTAGCAATAAATTATCTAGCCGGAAACGGTATCTTAATAGTAATCAAATAAAAGCTTGTGTGGTCTCCACACCATACAGTATCAAACATCAATTTTGATACAGTATTAAGAGAGATATTTGATATCGGCAATAACAAATGAGAAATAATGTACTCGTATATATAGATAGATGATTTATTTTAAATGTTACATTCCAAGTTCCATTCTACGTTCCATTCCAAGTTACGCGATTAAGAATTCGTCCACCAGATGGTAAGAGCAATAAAGTCTGCCCATAACAGATACGGTGCCTCACAGAAAATTCAAATTACAGTGAAAAATTCAATTGCAAGTTCTGTGTGACACCGCACTGCGTTCGTCACCATGAAACATCAGTTCTTAAGTTACATGCCCTGCCGTTGTACGAACTTACGGTGCCTTTTAAACCGAAATACCATCATGTTCGCACACCAGGTACTTCTTTACGGCAGAGTATCTGGAACTGCGGTGGTACCTGAAGTTCCCATCACGAGAATCTATAAATTAAGTACACCAACCAACTTCTAATGAATTACGTAGGGACAATGATGAGTTAACCAAGCGAAACGCAAAAAAGTACCACACTCTATCCAATGGGAGGTCGCCCTACACCGTGGTGGCCCACTTCAGCTAGCTAATTCTTAGGGTTATGTCGGTTACTTTAGTTCTGCTGCGGATATCATCGTTACGAATTTTATTACGCAGAGAAACTCCGAGCATAGCCCTTTTCAAAGGTCGCTAAGCGACTCTGAGCTTCCTCATGCGGCCCGCAGTACCCGCAAGGACCACGTCTGTGCTCCGTATGTCATCACATAAAAATAAAATTTGTTAAAGAAATAGTATTTTTATTCTGAAATACATAAATCAAAACAACATAATTCTGTCCTTATATTAAAACAAAAATTATCACAGAAACAGTATTTTTTATTTCATACAAATGTTTTGAACCCCTGAATGTTTGTTTACATAAATTATAGCTTCTCGTGACGGGAAGTTTAGATTGATGCTTGCATAAGAATCCTACCACCAATGAAAGTTATTAAAATACATACAATTAACAGTATACAGGGGAAATCAATGGTACTCGGAAGGCAGTAACTTTTTTAATCTTCTCACGTAAGAAGATTAAAAAAGTTCACAAACTCGACTTCAGACATTGTTCTTAAAACCAATTTCGCTTACAAGAAATAAAACAAAATAATTTATTGTTTTTCATTACTTACCAGTTTTATTTATAGAATACGTTACTAATTTTTTTTTCGAAAAACAATACTGTTGTACCATTCCGCCGTAACTGAAATGAACTGTCTAGTCTTGATGGTCTTTGCCTTATCCCTTGTAATTTTTTTATTAAATATGATGCCCCCCCCCCCGCACTAGGATTTCTTCAGTATTACAGTGCGTTTTACGGACATAAATTCCAATGTAGAAAGCAAAGGAATCAGCGAAATCTGGCGAAGGAGTCAATCGAGTAAAATTAGCTAAGCTTAACTGGTTTGTTAATTTTTTTTATTGTATAAATTGTCAAAACGAGCACGTTCACCTGATGGTAAGTGCAACATCTGCTGTGTCATCCAGAACATTTCTTTGTGAAACCACACTGCGCCCGTCACCATGAGACATGAGATCTTAAGTTTTATACACCGAGAGATTACATTAGCTCTCAGTATCCTCACCGAAACACAGTGATGTTTGCACACGGCAGAACAACTAGTTCTGGGGTGGTACCTACCTAGACGAGATCCTGCATAGGAATCCTACCACCACAGTTAAAATAACTTTTAACTTAAAGCATTAATTTTTGATCAAGTTCTACGTCATAATAGTTTGAGAACGTAAACAATATAATTATTCATTACAGACAATGCTGAAGTCACAAAAGAGCTAAATAAATTACAGGCACATTCGTATTCCATTTCATTTGTTTCAAGTTTAAGCCGCTGAATAATGTTGTGCGTTTAATCTGGTTTATGTGGGCTCATCTCAGCTAAAAAGCGACTTTAAAGGGTTTTGGCAATTACTTTACCGTGACATTACACTTTAAACACACGCTTTAGTGTGTTCTATAAAAGTACTTTCATTGCACGTAAACTAGTTTGATCTTTATGAATATGTCCGTGGTAATTTTAGTGTCATAATTTTTTTTAACATGTGCCGTGTCATCCCCGTTATCATTCCATGGGTGTCGTAATAGCCAACTGGGGGACATTATATTGCAGCCGCGTGGTCTAGTGGTCAGAGTACCTGACTTCTTCGGCGTAAGTCCTGGATTTGAATCCCAGCCGGACCCACCATTTGTGCAAAAACACAAATTGTCGGTTTTAAGGTCTGGTTTTGTTGTGCATGTAAAATGTGTATATGTAAAACGCTACAGGAGAAATTCCATTGTTGAGCACATGTTTTTTTTTTGAAAACAATATAAGAAAAATCTTTTGCCTGCCTAAAGATGACGGGATAAACATTTCTGATATGCCAGATGATTTACATTTAGACCAGTGACGGACAACAGCGTTTTAAGGCGTTTGCTACTGCGATCGCCAATCTGCCTATAAAACGTGGCGATTACGCTAACTTTTCAACTTGGAAATGGCCTACGTCCTGTAGTGAACTATATAAATGCTAGCTGTTGGAAGGATTCCTATGCAAGAATCCATTTAGGTAGGTAAAACCGTAGTGCCAGTTATTCGGCCACCAATCTGTAGTGTGCAAACATTACCGTTTCGGTTTGAAGGGCACTATCTTCTAGTGCAATTACTGGGCATATGAGACATAAGATTAGATGTCTTAGGGTAACGAGCGCAGTGTGGTGCCACATAGAAGTGTTCTGGGTGACGTTGCACTTACCATCTAGTGAACTATTTGCTCGTCTCCTCTCTGATTCCATAAGTATACCATATTTATTTAATAATATTTATCAAATTTAATAATCAAAACTAACTCATCATATCTGCTGCATAGCTGATCATGCACAGATGGCGCTATCTACCTTCTTTAAATAATTTAAACAACTCGAACCGTGGTTCATGTTATTTGAACAGATTAACAACTGATGGCGTTTTCTACAATTAAATTATTTGATTCGATTTTATTCAACTTAACATACATTTTAAGACATTTACTTATTTTTCGTCAAACCTGTTAAAAATAATATTCAACATGGCGTGTCATACATTACTGTTGATACAGTATTACGTACAGGGTGATATTTCAAACCGACAACAAACACCTTTAAAGATGTAGTGTAGATTACCATAAAGTGCTCTGAGGGAGATTCTCATGATAAAATGCAGTCCTTGGTGATTGGTTATTTTTACCCGCTGAACGAGAAAAGAACCAGCCTAACATGAAAGTAAATTTATGATTATCTACGTTGTTAAAAATGTATGTTCCCTACTTAAGTATTGTTATGACAATTTTGTATACGAATAATGCCTTAGCTCCCGTCTTGAATAACAATAGCATACATGGAGGCTAAAATAACTGTCATAGCACACACAACTGTTTTTGTTTTTGTGTATAGAGAAACTATTACATTCGGCGAATATGACGGCTGACGAAGTCTGCTGGTTGATTTTTATTGGACAAAGTGACGAAACGAGCAAAACGTTCACCTGATGGTAAGCAACGTCTGCCCATAATAAATGCAGTGTCACCCAGAATATTTCTGTGTGACACCACACTGCGCCCGTCACCCTGAGAACTCAGTTCTTAAGTCTCTTAAGCCCAGTGATTACACTAGCTCACAGTGCCCTTCAAACCGAAACACAGTTCTGTTTGCACACTACTGTTTCACGGCAAAATAACTGGCCCTGGGGAGGTACCTACCTAGACTGCCTTGCCTAGGAATCCTACCACCAGTCAGAAATCAAATGAAATCGAATTTCGGCGTGTAAGAAAGTTCAGCTAGGAGGACATTATTATTTATCATTTGCTGGTATTCTGACTCTGAGTCGGCACTGGATTTACGTTTTTCTATTTCAAAATCTGAAATAACTGTAATCCAATAATGCCTCCTTGTTCGAGTTTTATTACGGACCAATTTTCTTGTTAACAACCATAAGGCGTCATCATCGCAGAATGTAAATATATTGCCAAAAGCATTATCTCTAGCTCAGGCGTTACCTGCTCACCATAAATATTACAGTAGGCGCCCATACAACTAAAATTTGTTATATTAATATTAACTATTGATTGACGAGATCAGCAGTAAAGGAAAACATCATGCGGGAACCCTCAAATATCGTCTGAGGAATAGAAATATTTTGAGTTGCAAGTCCAGACTCTTCCCGGCTCGAAAGACTCGCATAAACATGAGAGAAAGGCTCTTTTGCTGTTCTGTTATCGATAGTAATCACTTCAGATACACTTCACACTTACTGGTTGTAAGATTTCTATGGAAGAATCCGTCTAGGTAGGTACCACCCCAGTGCCAGTTATTTTGCCGTGAAACAGTAGTGTGCAAACATTACTGTGTTTTGGTTCGAAGGGCAATGAGATCTAGCGTAGTCACTGGGCATATGAGACTTAAGAGGTGACGAGCGCATTGTGGTGTCACACAGAAATATCCTGGATGACACAGCTCTTGTAAAAGGTAGACGTTGCACTTACCATCATGTGAACGTTTTGCTCGTTTCGTCACTTTATGAAATAAAGCTACGCTACGCTGATTGATTGTTTCAATGTTTGCTACGTGCACTTATAGCGGGTTAAGCTTATTAGCAAAATAGACCCTACTAAATCGAAACTCCTTGTAGCTAGGTAATTAATCACAAGTACATATCCCTTAGCCTTTAGTCATGATTGATGCATGGTCGAGGGTAAAGGGTTTATTCTGTAATTAATTTAATAAAAAAAACTAATTACACGGTTTTTTTTAAGTACATACAATAAAATGTTTGTGTATTACTGAATAAATAATAAAAGTTCTTTAATTCGTAACTAATAGTATAAACATAGCTAATACTATAGACATAGCTGGGCCAGATAATGGAGGCCGCGGTGCCGCAAAACATGCAATAACAAATCGCTGTCAAAGTTCTGCGGCACCACCAAGCGCAAAGGCCATCGTTAATAATAATAATAAACGTTTAATTCAAGTAACATAGACTGATTTTGTTAGTAGATAAATAGATAGATAAATCGTTTATTTGGTCACTACAACACAGATACAATTTACACATACAAATAAACAATAAACAATATCGAAAAGAAAAAAATAGGTGATTTTAAAGATTATTCACAACAATATTTTTTAGTTTCAATACCGTTTCTCAACAAAATCTATTTTAAATGCCAAAGATCCAGTGCAAGGAATAAACTTCTTTTTGATAATCCTTATAGAAGAAAAAAAAATTGTAAAAATAATTTTATCTTACGTGCATGCAAGTTGTACAAATAAAATTTTTCTCACATTTACATCTTTTCAGTAACTCCTGCTCATTATAAGAGAAGTGTTCTGAAAACTGAACTAGCCTTGTCATGAGTTAATCCGAGCCTTTTAGATTCATGTGCCTTTTTTTTTGTTTTTTGTTTTTGAATAAATGAATTGACGGTGTTCAGTTTGTAAGTACTAATTATATGAGGAAACTATTGGTTTATGTGCTACAGCTGTTTTTGTTATTTATAAGATATATTATTTGTATGTTTCCCTTAATAATAAATAAATAAATAAAAATAAATCACTTTTCTATCTTGACAAAACGACCACGTTTTCGCAAAATGATTCCTGTAACTACGTTGCGAATGGATTAAAGCTTACACTAATTCCTTTGTAAATTATCATTTAGACGTGGTGCAATTATTTGCTGAACTTGTAAATTTGAATCTTTGTAACCTTTGATAGAACAAAGTTTGATGAACTGAATTGAGTTTTCCTTCATTTTAACTACGGTTTCTAATCGTATTGTAATCGAATGATTTTGTTCGAACACTAAGGTAAGATTGAACACGATTAAAAAAGTAGTCATTATCGATATCAAATCATATCAAATCGTAGATTGTAAAAGTAGATAATCGAAATTCTAATAAATACTTTCAAATAAAACTTTTCTCTATATGGACGAAATAAAAGAATTAGTGTAAATTGAGACGTTTAGCTTTAATCACAGTGGACACGTGTATTATATACACGTGTTCACCTGATATTAATCATCAGCCAGTTCTTCAGTAGACTCTTAAGACACCCACACGGTGAGATGAGGTGGCATATTTCTTTTCCAGCCGCAACACCAGTTTTATGTTATATGGTATTATATACATAGGTTGTTTTATAGTATAAATAACCACTAACCACTATTATTAATGTTAACTTAAAAAATCTTTGTAATGTAATTGTATATATAAAACCAATAATCGCAGTAAATAGTTGTGTTTGGATATTCGAAATTTCGTAGACCCCCGAAACGGCATTAAGCAACAATTTTATTATTTTACTAATGACTCGCGGTTTCAGCCGCGTTAAATAAACTCATCACATGATTGCGCCGTTCGCCATGGTACCTTGCAGACCTGTACGTTCACAGTGCGCTCGTTCTAATGTTCGGATCTCAAAGAGCATCTCCCTAAGTCCATAGCCTAGCATTTCATAACTTAGAATTTTCGTCAATAAATGGGCTATATAATGCAAAAATAATTTATCAAATCAGCTAAGTATTTCTTGAGATCATTTCGTTCAAACATATAAACTCTACAGCATTATTGCAGTAAAATAAGACGTCAAAAAAAGAACTACCAAATATCTTAACTACTTATTAAGGTATTAAGAGAAGTACTTAAACTGCCATGAGCTTATTTATAACAACCAAAATCAAAATTAAAGCTGCGCATAACACATCCATCCAGACAGCCTGTTTGTACCTGTCCTAAGACAAAAGGGCTCCCTCTATATTGTTTATTGAAACAACAAGTCACGTATAAATTGTATATTAACATAAAATTAGTTCCCTACTTAAGCAATCTGTGTCGACCAAACGCCTTCGCGATGCAGACATCGCATCGAACGTTAGAGCGCTATCTAGCGGCAAATTGGGTAAACCGTACGCAAACACAGCCTCTAATTACTAGTTTTTCAGATTTTACATAGGAACTAATGATATTTCCGATATAAAAAGTAGCTTAGATTACTCTCTGAAAAGTCCTCTACCTGTTAATGAAAGTCCTGTCAAAATCGATTCAGCCGTTTCGAAGATTAGTCCGAACTAACACATAGACAGACAGACAAAAATGTTCAAAATGCGTGTTTGACTTTAAGTAGCCTGCAACCTAAGGTAACCAAAAGTTTACTCTGCTAACCATAACAGTTTAATAGAGTATTGCGAAATTACAGATCGACACTTCAATTTTATTTTATTTATTAGTATAGATTCTGGTCTTCCCCAAGGCTCTCACCTGGGGTCAGAATTTTTCAACACTTTTCTAAATTATATTACTTCATGTGTTCTAAATTCGAAATGCTATTTGTTTGTTGATGAAATTTTGAAGGCCTATAAAAATAATGCAGAAATAAATTTACTTGAAGAGGATATCGATCGTCATCGGTACATAATATTTGTAAGTTTTAACAAGAAAAACACTGGTCCGTAGTAGGAAGGACTTGAAAATCTCCGGAGAATAATTATTTTATACAATACTCTAGATCAATATGAGAAATATAAAAAGATTAGAGCTCGTCTAAAATACATTTTTCTTGGGGAAAAGGGAATTTAAATATTCCGATAAATTGCAGCACTTCCAAATTTTGAAACTATCTGACTGGAGACGTTTGCTGGTCAGCCCGTCTTTGTTTAAGGAAATAGTAACAAAGACTGGTTCTTCGTCGTCTCAGCCTAGCCACAAAAGTTAGTAACTCTCATTTTGGGAGGATTTTGCCGTAGTTGCCACGCTTGGCAGGCGGATTGGCAACCGCAGTTTATTTATTCAGATGACTGCCAAACTAGGGTAACCTGTATGTCATGTAGGTCTTTTCATTTAGAAACAGTTTGTGCCAATAAACATTAATAACAAGAAACTAATAATGATAAAAAGAAAAAGAGAAATATAAACACTAAAACGTGTGTTTGTATCGTTCGTGTGTGCGTGCGTGAATGTATGTGTATGCGTATTTGTGTATATGCGCGTGTGTATTAGTGAGTGCGTCTTGTGTACGTGATTATTGCATTACAAGTAAGTCGATATAACCAGTCGTAGATACAACTTAGATACAACTTGTTCTTTAGCATACAATTGTCTAACACAGAACACTAATCCATTACTCTCTGTGCAAATAATACTTTCCTTAACGTCAATGAAATAAACACATTTCAAAATATTATTATGAACTAGCTGATACCCATGACTTCGCCCGCGTGAATATAGGTTTTTTAAATATGCCGTAAGAACTTATCATTTTTCGAGGTAAAAAGTATCCTATGTTCGTTTTGTTAGGATCGGTTTAAGGTTGAACCGTGAAAAGGTAACAAACAGACAGAGGGACAGGGAGAGTTACTTTTACATTTATGATATTAGTATGGATAATTACAAAAATATTTCTTTTTATTGGATAAAGTGCCGCATCGTGCAAAACTTTCAACTGATGGCAAGTGCTTATAATTCCTTTGCATTCCTATGCAATAATCCGTCTAGGTAGGTACCACCTGATTGACAGTTATTCTGGCGTGAAGCAGTAGTGTGCAAAGAGGCACGTGATGGGCACTGAGAGCTAGCGTAATCACTGGGCATATGAGACTTAAGAACTGATGTCTCAGTGTGACGTGCGCAGTGTGACGTGCGCAGTGTGGTGTCACACAGAAATATTCTGGGTGACAAAACATTTATTATGGCCAGACGTTGCTTACCATCAGGTGGACGTCTTGCACGTTCCGTCACTTTTATCAAATAAAAAAAAATATGCCAAGTGATTACGATACCAGTGAGTACCTACCTACCAACATGCTTAATGCTTTTAAGAAAGGAAAGTAATTTAATTTGCTAAAATCCGCATGCATGCATGTATCCGCATTTTTAAAGAACACCGCCCGCCCTGCCTCAGCAGCGTGCACAAGCAAACCAATACCGCCACCGGGAGCCGCCTCTAGACCCACCTCTACAACACTACCACTAAGCAATACACACGTCGAGAATACGACACATGTTTCACATTACAACAAGGCATTATCGAGTGATATTGACTCTATCCGTCCTATGCTTTATTTAATAGATATGTTAATTATAATCCCTTCCTTTATTATAATGGATTTCCGCAAAGTATCGCAAAAAATATTTATTTAAAATTTTCCGTACAAAACTGTGGAAACAATTCCATAAGGTTTCTGTTGTGAATATTATTTTTGTTTTTTTTTTTATCGTATCTAAATGGACCCTTACGTTTGTAAAATAGCACATCATCGTTTGATTATTTTTTCTTTTCCATTATTCAGAACAGTCGTTTCTCGTGCCTAGAATATATTAAGCTCGAAGTGTAAGAGGCAAATGCCAAAAGAACGTATAAAGGTATTTAATAAATAAAAGCAATTACAATGAAACGAATTATTTATTCTGCGATATTAGAAATTCTCACTATTTAGGTTCTTATGTTGGGAGAAGAAATTTACGAAAAACACCGGAGGTTTCAAGATTTTGATTATTTTTATTCTTAAATAAGTCATAGTAAAATAAATTATGCTTTATTATGCTTAATTATGCTTTTAAGCAATATAGTGTAGCCTGTTAGCTTGATGTACCTCGTACTTTGCAATTTTTTAAATCACTTATACGTAGTTTAATATTTACAACATAACATAAAATTATATTTACTTTTTTAATTTATTTTTTAATAGTTTACTTTATATAAATAACATTTTAAGCCATGTATATATATCTAATAATCCGTCTAGGTAGGTACCACCCCAGAGCCAGTTATTCTGCCGTGAAGCAGTAGTGTGCAAACATTACTGTGTTTCGGTTTGAAGGGCACTGTGAGCTAGAGTAATCACTGGGCATATGAGATTTAAGAACTGATGTCTCAGGGTGACGGGCGCAGTGTATTGTCACACAGAAATGTTCTGGGTGACATAACATTTGTTATAGGTAGACGTTGCACTTTACATCAGTATACAATAAAAAAAAATACGACCGAGTAATGTAACCTGAAAATTTTAATCGTAACAGGCACCCACCCACAGGACAGGCTTGCCTAGTGTGGGGCCATCGGATAATACTCCACTTTGTAAAAATTTATATTGTTAATAAAACTTTTTTACATCAATTACAAAAACTATTACAAAAAATAAAATTGTTAAGCTAAAATTAATATACTTGAACAAAATTTCTGTCAAAATAAACTTTTGTATAGTGTCGAGGATTGATTATAGATGGAAACCAAACGAAACAGGTAACACACCAGGGCCAGTTATTCTGCCGTGAAGCAGTAGTGTACAAACATTACTGTGTTTCGGTTGAAAGCACTGTGAGCTAGCGTAATCACTGGGCATATGAGACTTAAGAACTTATGTTTCAGGGTGATGGGCACAGCGTGGTGTTACAGAGAAATTTTCTGGGTGACACAGCATTTGTTATAGGCGGACGTTACACTTACCATCAGGTGAACGTTTTGTTCGTTTCATCACTTTATGCAATAAAAAAAAACTTCTGAAAGCGGTTGGAAGTCCGTACTAATAGTCTTTCAAAGTCTATTTAATTCCGACACCTATGAAGTTAAGATGTATAAGTTTTGTTCTTCAAGAAAACCAAAAAACTTTGTTGAATATCGGTATACCTTCCTAACCGTATCTCTGTAGTGTTTTTGAGTTTCATGACGAATAATTTACCCACCCGCACCCAGACCACAATTCGTCTAGCCCTTCAAATAAATTATTATATAGCAGACCAAACTACAACGTGGTAGAACCACGCTGCAGTTGAATACCGATCGCCTTTGTACAGATCGGCTCGACCGCGGAAGCTCGACAAACACAAGGAATGTTCGTGTAAAGTAGAAGCATTATTTTGCTGCGTTTCGTCCACTCAAACGTCCGGGCAATTGCTGTTGCGGGGGGTAGTACGTCCGCCCGCTTTTTTTCGAAAGAAAAAAAAAACGGCCCTACCCTTCTTAATATCACTAGACCATAATAAAAAATACGTGGGTAAAGCTAATTAGCTAGAGAATTAATATACGTAAAAACTAAACAACAGCAACTAATGTATAGTATATAAAAAATATATAAATCACAATTACAGTTGAAATTTGAGTAACATTTTTTTTCTTCTTAATTTTAAGAAACATTTTGACTCTGCATATCCAAATCAGCTTATTCATTATTAAACTACATTATAAAACCTTTTTTTGATACCAGTACGTTAATACTAAAAATGTTTAATTATAGCACAAAAAATGTAAACAATACACCCACTTGAGCCCCTTGAGCGTAAAAAAACGAGTGCGCGGGTCGGCTACCGAAAGTAAACAAATGCTCGACAGATGTTTATTTCTTTTGTTTACATTGTATTGTTATTGATTTAGTTTGTTGAAACACTAATTTACTTAAATTAACTTACTTTAACTCTTATTTTCCTCAATCGAAATATTTTTAAGGTTAGATTTATTAACTCATACAAAAAAAAAACGATGGCTATGTTTTTGCATGTTCATTTTATCGTAATATCACTCATTCGACCTTTGATATTTGTATATATTCTTAGATAATACGAGTACTCTCTACGCCGATTATTTTGATATAAAACATGTTACAATTACTTATTAAATAAAACAATACTCACATATTAAAACGCACAATCACTTGAAGTTGTCACGCACTCACTTTCACATTTTTTTCTTAAAAAATTTTTACGTATTAGTGACCTGTTCTACCGACAGATAAAAAGGAAATTTATTTTAGAGCCATCAACTGTTGCAACAACTGTTGCACGGACGTTTGAGCGGCTAGCAGCGCCGTTAAGGTACTAGCAGCTAGCAGCGCCGTTAAGGTACTAGCAGCTAGCAGACCCACTTGTATTATTGTAGGTTAAGTTTTCACCGTTAGTCTTCTCGGCTTTTACAGTTTTTTCGGACAACTGTGCTCTGGCTGAGCGTTAGTGGGTAGCCTAACCAGCCTCCTTTGGGACTGTCGACTTGTTGTATCGGTAACTATGGGTGGCGAGAACCGCTCTGGAACATGGGTATATCGTGTGTCCGCAATGTTGTCTGTAGCTCCCTACGGCGGTCGCGCGTCGTTGTGTGTGTGTTTCTAACAATTTTGGCACCGGGAAACGAATCGAGGTCACTTGCGTAGGTACTATTAAATTTAAAGCGCTTAACTCCTGAGCTACCACGGTTTCACAAATATTATTAGTTCATAAATAAATGTGATATGTTACAGTCATGGTCAGACTGGGTATTCATAAATAAATAAATATACATTGATATGTTACAGCCATGGTCAGACTGGGTAGTATTTCTTTGAAGTATCCTACTTCGTAATTCGCTTCATTTGTGAATAACACGGTAAGGATCGGAAAAGTTTTCGTCGAGCAGATATTCTGGGTCAAATTTCTTTGCAATTACAGAAGAAAATCTACACTGCTTTATATTCCGAAGTTTTTTAAAATATTTTAAATTTTTGGTCTTCTTTTAGGTAGAATAATTGTGTTTTGTTTATTTATTATCATCTGTTTCAGTCGAATACTGAATTGGATACAACACATTCATATAAATCGCTAAGGTTTGTCATGACTGGTCACCTGATGGTAAGTGCAACGTTTGCTCATAACAAATTCTGTATCAATTTAAACTGAAACACAGTAATGTTTACAAATTACTGCTTCACGGCAGAATTACTGGCTCTGCGGTGGTACCTTTTTTATTTCATTAAGTGATGAAACGAGCAAAACGTTCACCTGATGGCAAGTGCCCAGAAAATTTCTGTGTGACACCACACTTTGCCCATCACCCTGACCCATAAGTTCTTAAGTCTCCTAAGCAACCTAGACGGATTCCTGCATAGGAATCTTACATAATGATGATACGAAATATGATGATTATACATAATGTTACGAAATGATGATGATTGATTTCTTCTTTATCGGCAGCCTGTTAATAGTCCACTGCAGGAAATAGATCTGTACCGCGGGAGGATTTGCCATAATGACCACGAATAGGAGGCGGTTTGGTGATTGCAGTACAGGACTCCTCGCACCTCATACGTTGCTGACCGTCACGGGTCTATCTATTTACATGAATACATACAATCGCGCCCTTTTTCTACAAAAAGCGTAGGCAGATACCACATTCAAAGTACACTTATCGCTCCCGCAGAAAACGAGACGTGACGGATGGTGAACCATGCCGCCATTTTAGTATGAGTTGACATTCTTGCTCCCCATTGCGTTCCCACGAGTTCCATCGGCACGGCAACCACTGGCTTGACGGAGAGGAAGGGAAAAGGATTCGGAAATGGAGTTGGTGTAGGGAATGGGAAGTTAGGTAAAAACTATAAGGTGTAGGATACTACCATCTCAGAAGAAGCACGAGGAGACTGTCGTCTGTCTATTTTTGTATAATATAACAGATTTACATATTCAGCGGTTGTCACTTTTGCAAGTCAGTCAATTCAGTCTGTAAACTCAGAAGGTGATTTTTTTTATTTTTGTCTTTGGTCCTCCGAGCTGTACAAGGGGGCTGACAACTGTATGTGTGAAGTCAAATTTCTCTACACTATGATTTCATATGTACCGTGGGTACCCATGAACTCCCAGACCCAAAACAACTATCTGTAGGTCTTCGTGTGGAAATCGAACCCCCGGCCAGTAATGGCAATCGTTTAACCACTGCGCCAGTTGTGCCAATGTACCAGCCGCATAATGTTGCTTAATGTCAATTTAATCTATTCTAAAGCCGCCTCACTCAGCTTTTACGCTTAAGGCTTTAAAAGTTTTCGGGAAGAAACATTGCATATTTTTTATATATTACTTAGCCATAAGGCCTAAACATTATTTATTTATTTAACCTTTTTTGTAACACCTTAATCTAAGGACAATGGGTGGACTTAATGCCTAGAGGCATTTTCGGCCAGTCAACCCTGGGAGACTAGAAAACTGATGGCAGGTGCAAATAAGTAAAATATGGAGTGTGGTGTGAAAATATAAATACTAATACATAATAATTATATAATAATATAAATAATCAATATATATATTCACGATGTATATAATTTCATATTTTTAAAATTTTATTGGGCCATAAGGCCAAAGCAAAAGAGTTTGTCACATGTAGTTTTTACTTCCCTATTCCTTTATGGGTGACACAAACCTGGCAAGGCGATATAATGACTCACGTCGTATTCCAGAATTAGCCCGACATAAATACGAAAAAAATTATGACCGCGTTGCCTAGTAGTCGGAATACCAGACTTCTACGCCACGGGTCCTCGATTTGAATGTATTTGTCATTTGTGAGATATATGTGATTTGAATGATTGAACGGAAAAAACCACAAATAGTTCATTTTCGGGTCTGGCTGTGTTGTGCATGTGAAATTTATGTCCATACTAGCTTTGCTCCACGATATCACTCGTGAGCCACAACGGTTCTGCCTTTCGCGGTACTGTTCGGTTTGCAGCGGTTCATTTTTTTGCGCGGAATCCTAATTATTTTTCATAAATAAAAGTCACCTAAGTTACTCCTTATAACATCAGCTATTTGCCATTAAAAGTCCCGTAAAAATTGGTACAAAGGTTTTGGAGAACAAACAGACAGATAGACAATCAGAAATTTAAAAAAAAGTTTTTTTCTTGTAAGTTTGTTTCATATGCATTGAGTAAAAAGCACACACACTTCAATTTTATTTATATGTATACATAACGCACCCACAATACAGATTAAAAGCTCTGAATAGCAGGCTATAGTTTTATTACAAAAGTAAAAAAAAAAAGTCCTGTGCCCCGCGGTTTTACTCGCGTATAAACGCCGACCTCTATCGATGATATACATATATACTTCCCTATTTAAATCGTATTTTAGGGATTTAATTTTTCTGCGCGGAACCCTAATAATTTCTAAAATTAAAGTAGCCTAAGTTACCCGCTATTACATCTTCTATCTGTCAGTGAAAGTCAGACTGACAGACAAAATTCTTAAAAATTGTTTTTTTTCTTTTAAGTAACGTATATACTTTCATAAGAATTGTGGAAAAAGCTTTTATTTTCTTATTTCAAACAGACACTTAAATTTGTTTTATTTGTACATACTTACGGGCGAATATGTTTAAGAAGGTTAGATTAATTCATCTTACTATCTTCTATTCACTCACTTTATCAGCGACTTTGCCATTACATTAAGCGGTTTCTATACTAGATATTGGTTGAATTATACACATGGGTAGTCTAGGTAGGAACTTCTGCTAACTACTAACTACTATGAGGGCATAGAATACCACACACCTCTGTTTTGTTTCTTCGTGAGTGAAGAGAACGAGACCTAGCAAGGCAACGAAGCATTTATCAAAGTCCTCAGTGGTGTCGACGAAATAAAACATATTTATTATTTGACGCAAGAAATTATGAGTGCGTTCTTAAATGAAACTTTTTTAACAATCTACCACAGTTTTTTCAGGGGCGGATTTGATACCCTGGCTACTCGGCCTATAGGGAAATGCCGCCCCTGCGTTTCTTAATGAGAATCCTTTGTCTGGCGACGGAACAGGCGAAACTACGAAGGTACGTATATCTTCTTTTTTAGCTGTTAATGCATCACCTTGATTCCATATCGAAGGTAAATGTAGGTTTTTATTAGTCACAGTGTCTTTTTACTATTGTCGACAATCGCCGTTGATACTTTTTTTTTTAAAACCCCTGATTAATATTTGATTAAAAAAATGTTTCTTAAAGATATACAATTAAAAGAATTATTTATTCTTTAATGTAAGAAATATAAATTTCGTTTGTCAAACGTATTTTTTTTTACAATCTACCACCGTTTCATAATGAGGTTCCTCTGACTCCCTTTCTTTTAATTGTTTACGTTAGTCAAAAGTACATTTTAAATAAATTTACAAAGAACTGTCTCATAGGAAACCAAACCACGCCCCTGTCATGACAAAATGTTAGACAATATTTAATAACAAAAGAATAAATGCATTGCAAACTCGAGCAGACCAGCCTTCACCAACAGCACCTGTTCACAAGCATGACGCATGTGGCAGCCATCGCCCTCCTCGACCATATTCGAGGAAAGTGGACGATATAAGCCAATTAGAAATAATAAATAAAAACACATGCATGATATTAGCCCATGTATCAAGTATTTCTCTTATCTTCTCTTCTCTTTCTCTTTTTTAAAAAGCGATGCCCTGCTGGAGGATTTCTCCTGTGTCGTGGGTACGTTTTGCAGATATAAATTCCACATGCACAAACCACCCAGACCCGGAATGACTATCTGTAGGTCATACAAAATTTTGTCCCGTGCGGGAATCGCTACTGCGCTAACCGAGCCGTTCCTTAGCTAACATTATTAGTAGACGTTCATAAATCTGTATTTGTTTGACAGAGGTTACTTTTTTCATCGAGTTTACTGTAAGTGCCAGGTTTCGCCACGGGAAATTAACAGAGTATTCGAAGGTATTTATTTACTAATGTAATTGCTTAAAGTGCCGAGTCTCGACATGGGAAATATAATTTCCATTTGTAATGTTATTTATTGCATTTATGTTTTTAGTGGGGTTGTACATGATTCCTCATCATAACCGTCTTAATAGTCCACTGCCGAACATCTGGGGGGATTTTGACATAGTAGCCACGTCTGGCAGGCGGGTTGGCAACTGCAGTTTATTGGTTTTGATGTTCCAGGAAGATGCTGCTGCCCATCTCCTGGTTTTCGTGATTTTTACGACGCCCATGGGATGAGATGGAGTGGTAGATTCTCTTACGCCGCTACCACACGGCTGAGTGTGTACACCCATTACTCAATGAAATAATTATTTCTATGTATAACTAGCGACCCTGACCGCAAAAACCTCTAAAAAAAATTTAGAAATATAGTAGAAAAACCTATCCGTTATTTATGTATTAATATGGGGAATAGGTAATGGTGCTAGGATTTTGGTAGCTTTTGGTAGACATATAATTGTAGCATGAATTTGTCATTTGTTTTTACCAATTCCACTTCAATTCCATTTTTGTTACAGTAAGTAGTTTTAGCTTATAAAAATGGAATAAGTAAAAATATTTAAAAGAACTTTGTTATCGTGGTTAATACTAAAGAACAAACAATTACATTTTTCCTACAAGAGTCATTACATTAATATTTAATGTAAAAAGGCAAAAATTTATTGTCTTAATTTTCCCTTTTCAAGATTAAATTGTTTTGGGACGGTTCTTTGTGGAATGTTTTATGTGAAAATCTTTTATGAGACACCGATAAAAAGTCTTATAATTTAACTTTTTATTTCTGCATGATTTTGTTTATAAAATTATTTTTTTAAACGAACACAAATGAATTAGCTTTAACATAATATTATATCTTACATAGTATTTACACTAAAGTAAATATTTTGTCCGTCGGACAAAATCCTGACAGGAATTCACAGAATTATTGTTATTTAATACGATCGGATACGACGATCAGACAAGGGGATTCACTACAATATTTCGTATTACTGTCTCATCCGCGGAGTTAAGAAACAGCTTTAATAATTTATTTATTTATTTATTATTACTTTAGCGCTGTTAGTAGCCCTAACCCACACAGACTAATCAAATTTTACTGGTGGTAGGATTCTTATGAAGGAATCCGTCTAGGTAGGTAACACCCCAGGGCTAGTTATTCTGCCGTGAAGCAAGAGTGTGCAAACATTACTGTGTTTCGGTTTGAAGGGCACTGTGAACTAGCGTAATCACTGGGCATATGAGACTTAAGAACTTATGTCTCAGGGTGATGGGCACAATGAGGTGTCACACAGAAAAGTTCTGGGTGACACAGCATATGTTATGGGCAGACGTTGCACTTGAAAGTTTTTCTCGTTTCATCACTTTATACAATAAAAAAAAATACAAAGCTTAGAATTACTACATTGCTTGTGCTACATTTATTACAAGTAGCCACGGCATGTACAATGTTATGTGTAACTTTAATATGCAATAAAGAGTAAAAAAATATATAGTATTTGAAACTAATATTTTACTAAGTTTACTAAAATTAACTGCAATAAAAATAATATTGTAGACTAAACGATTAACCATACTACCAAAGAGAATAAGCTGACTACTCCAAAATACGATAATAATCATAATAATAGTGAGACAAATCACACAACCTGCATAATTTTTTTAAAAATTAATATGGAGGAATGATACGCTCGCACGCAACACGCACGCACACCCCCACATAAACGCACGTACACACTAACACTTACAAACACGTACATAGAAACATTTCTATACCATGCTGTTTTTTTTGTTTGCCACTACAGTGGGAGGGAATTCTTTTCTGATATACACTGTTTCCTAGTTCAGGAGTCATTTTGGGGTATTTCTGTAGTTATCGTCTGGTTTGGATATATATGAATATGTAGATAATATGATATTATTATTATTGAGTTCTATTTTTAACGAGTATTATTGTATTTAAATCGCAAGGTTTTAGAAGCAAAATAGTGCAACCTGGATATGTCCGATTTAATTGGTCCAAAATATTTCCTTCTCGGGGTCCATCTCAAAAAACTTTATAATTGCCATTTTCATATTTCAACGTTTTAAATGCAAATTAACAGGTTGCGTTAAGTTTTTATTCACGTTATAAATGAATATTGAATTTATGTTACCATCTAAGCAGAATATTTCGAAATTAAAAACTTTTCGTAACATAGCGTGTCATGAGTTATGTTAGTTATATTGTTTAAAGTCGATACGAAAATTTGATGGGTAGTAAAATCGAGCGTTAACAAAAAAAAATATTATATAATATTTATATCAAAAATTAAGAAATTTTGTAACATAGTACTCGTAATAGTACGTCTATTACTATGCTCTGACAATAGATGGTACTGCCAATATATGTGATTTTTGTATGATATTTTATCAAATAAATATGAATAAAAGTATATACATGTTTTCAGTATTATAAGAGATGCGTTTATTTATTTAAATGAAACTAATTTTACGGATTTTATCGCGTTTATCCGACGTTTCGAGTGCTTTACAGCACCCATGGTCACGGGGGGACTGAGGTGACAGATGTCCTGATGTCATAGTTAACCCGGAGTACCTTCAGCTTTTAATTATTTTTTTGTGGTCCGATCTACGCAGAAAGAGCTAACTGTGTCTTGAAGTCTTGCAGTGGTATGCTTGGTTTTTGTCTTAATTTTATTAATTATAGGATCCCAAGCTGGTGGTAATACCCAACCATCTTCTCTATTAAAATTAAGATGTTTTTTAATTTCAATAGCCTCGCGAATCATCCTTGGTAGGAATCGGTGTTCTTTTGCGAGGATTTGTGGTTTATCAAATCTGATGTAATGGTTGGGATGATCCAGAACATGGTCACAGACTGCAGACTTCCTGGGGCGGCGATGCTTCACATCAGATATATGTTCTTTTACGCGGGTTTTTACTGATCTTTTTGTTTGCCCTATGTAAGAGAGACCACATTCACAATCCAGCTTGTATACTCCTGCATCTTGTAGAGGGATGTTACACTTGACAGATGGTAAAAATTGACTTATCTTCTTCGGCGGCTTGAAAAATGTTTTTATGGAAGCCCGCTTCAAGATATAGCCAATCTTGTCCGTGACTCCTCTGACATATGGTAGGACTGCAGGTACACGCTCGACTGTGGCCGGCTTCACTCGGTCACTGCGTTTATTTACCCTAATGTATATTCAATGACAATCGTATTTAAAGAGTAAACTCGCAATTTTGTTATAGTATGAAGTGACGAGACGAGCAAAACGTTCATCTAATGGTATGTGTAACGTCTGCCCATAACAAATACAGTGTCATCAGAACATTGTTGTGTGTTCCACACTGCGCCCGTCCCCCTGAGACATTAGTTCTTAAGTCTCATATGCCCATCAATTTCACTAGCTCTCAGTTCCCCTAAGATCGATACACATTAATATTTGCTCACTACCGTTTCCTGGGATTAGCGGTTTCAAACATACAAACTCTCTAGCTTTATTATAGTAGTAAGATTATTATAATAGTATGATGATAATATTACTCACTGAATTGTGAATAAAATTTAAATGTTTCCGTGTGGTGCCGGTGTAGGAGAATATATTTCAGATAAATGACACAGCAGTGACAGCAACGTCTAAACACGGTGACCGTCAATCCACCCGCCAAATGTAGCCATAATGGTAAATTTTCCGAACTTGTAACAGGTATAGTCATGAGTATAATCTTAGTCTATAGTCATGAATGATAACCATTTGGCATTGACAACCCATACGCTAAAAGCTAGAGGCGTGGAAGCTTAATATTACAAAAAAAATCCTACTATTTTTTTATACGAGTATGTTAAATTGTATGATTTCATCACTTCAAAGAAAGTAGGCAATGTCTTACTTGCTTTTATTTCAGAAACTAGGTTGTACCGATGGATTTCCCGAAAAAAATATTTAATACTAAACATTGTGCTGACAGTTGTGAACACAACAAAAAAAAATCAAGCCAAGTCGGTCGAGCCATTTACTAGTGATGATCTTTCATACATGCGGCAATTGATTTTTTTTATTGTATAAAGTGACGAAACGAGCAAAACGTTCACCTGATGGTAAGTGCAACGTCCGCCCACAACAAATGCTGTGTCACCCAGAATATTTCTGTGTGACACCACACTGCGCACGTCACCCTGAGACATCAGTTCTTGAGTCTCAAATGCCCAGTGATTACGCTAGCTCACAGTGCCTTTCAAACCGAAACACAGTAATGCTTGCACACTACTGCTTCACGGTAGAATACGGCATAGGAATCCTACCCCCAGTAAAAAAAGTTTATTATATCTTCTATCAATAGAAGATAGATTACATAACAGTTATATTATAAAATTATTCAAATGTTATGAGATTTTGAAATACTTCTTAAAGTTATCATCTAAAACTTTGATACGCAATTTAAATAAGATAAACGAGCAGAACGTTCATCTGATGATAAGTGCAACTTCTGCACATAACAAATGCTGTGTCACCCGGAACATTTCTGTGTCACACCACATTGCGCCCGGTCACCCTGTTATATCAGTTCTTAAGTATCATATGCCCAGTGATTAAGCTAGCTCTCAGTGCCTTCCAAACCGAAACACAGTAATATTTGCACCCTGGAGTGGTACCTACCTAGACGGATTTCTGCATAGTAATCCTACCTCCCGTGAAATCTTGATCTCCTAAGCAGGAATCTGTTTAGGTAGGTATATCTAGATAGGTATCCGTCTCTACTTTTTATCTCACGGATTACGGCATGGCTACCACAGAATTGCAAGTTATTCTGCCATCGGTTCTGGTATCGGTAACGTATATTACATATTTTTGAAACTAATGGTGCCCTCACATAAAATGACTTCCGATGTAATAACATAAACATAAATCTTAACTAAACTTCTAAAGACTTCTTTATTGTATAAAACAAAATAACAATTACATTTTCGGTCGATCTACCAGCTGACGCTTCAAGCAATACTGCCGTGTATATTTACAATGAGGACCTTTAAAAGAATTTGTGTTAAAAAAGGAAAAGCTGGCTTATTTTCATTTCTAATACAATATTTTCTTTGTAATTAGGCTTAACATGCAGATAAATGGTCTGTTTTCGAGAAGTCAAGTTGTTTCAGAAAGTTGTTTACTTTATAATTAAAACAACAACCTATACATGCCTCTGTTGGGCACTGGGAGGGTTTTGGAGCCAGGAAAAGTCCACCACGCTTCTCCATTACGGGTTGGTAGACTTCACGTGTCCTCGAAATAATTTTTTTTTCTCAGACCTGCAGGATTCCTCCCTATGTTTTCCTTCACCGCTGAGCACGTGGTAAATCAGCACTTTAAATTGTAGGTCAGTTTTAGAAGCGCCGGCACTTGGGATCGACCCAGGTTACTCGCGTACTATGAAATTTAACTACGAAAGTGTCATTTAAAATAGGCTTGTCATCTCCATTACACCGCCTGGTGTACGTAATGGCAGCATGGTAATTATATACTGTGAAACTAATTACTGGTGGTAGGATTCCTATGCAGGAATCCGTCTAGGTAGGTACCACCCCAAGGCCAGTTATTCTGCCGTGAAGCAGTAGTGTGCAAGCATTACTGTGTTTCGGTTTGAAGAGCACTGTGTGCTAGCGTAATCACTGGGCATTTGAGACTTAAGAACTGATGTCTCAGGGTGACAGGCGCAGTGTGGTGTCACACAGAAATATTCTGAGTGACACAGCATTTGTTGTGGGCGGACGTTGAACTTACCATCAGGTGAACGTTTTGCACGTTTCATCACTTTATACAATAAAAAAAAGACTAACGTAACGGTAACATGTTAGGGCTGACAACCGCGTTGTTTTGTTTACCATACTTCTACCGCGGATACTGGGTTTGAATCCTAGTCGGAGCCTGTCGGGTCCAGTTGCTTTGTGATGTCTGTGACTTGCCTACCTCCGATCTTATCGCAACCATTACATGGGGAGACGAGTGAGCGCCTCTGTGACAGCGCATATATTTGGCGCTACAGTATCCGCCACGCAGTTGATAATTTCCAGCAGTACCTTACCTTATATTTCTAGTACGTTTTCTAGTACCTGACTACACTAAATTTAATATTAATTATATGGTTGTAGTTAGTTTATAGTCTTGCTTTTCTTTTGTACACTTTTTCTATTTAAATGAAACTAATTTTACGGATTTTATCGCGTTTTATTTTATTATTTATAACCCGACGTTTCGAGTGCTTTACAGCAACCATGGTCACGGGCGGACTGAGGTGACAGATGTCCCGATGTCATAGTTAACCCGGAGTACCTTCAGCTTTTAATTATTATTCCTTGTCCGATCTACGCAGATCTTTCTGGAAACAACTTACTGGAGACAAGGAATAATAATTAAAAGCTGAAGGTACTCCGGGTTAACTATGACATCGGGACATCTGTCACCTCAGTCCGCCCGTGACCATGGTTGCTGTAAAGCACTCGAAACGTCGGGTTATAAATAATAAAATAAAACGCGATAAAATCCGTAAAATTAGTTTCATTTAAATGTGTAGTGTTCGCGTAAATATAAGAAATCATTACACTTTTTCTATGTAATTGTATCTTTCATTTTATTCATATACTCGTATATTTGTACTTG
Source organism: Luehdorfia chinensis (assembly GCA_019845155.1). Classification (NCBI taxonomy): domain Eukaryota; kingdom Metazoa; phylum Arthropoda; class Insecta; order Lepidoptera; family Papilionidae; genus Luehdorfia; species Luehdorfia chinensis. The sequence goes on from JAHVAK010000643.1 coordinate 3,692,343, forward strand.
TACGTATCGCCGTACAAAGGCGTCCAATCACCACTCGATTGTGATTTATTATTACTCCCAACGTGTTCTTCTTGTAATTTACTTTAATGTTTTCCAAGACCAAAGGAACCAATTACGAAAAGGTCAAGAATCCATTGAAGTGTGATCCGAGCTCATATTCGTGAGGAGGGTGTCGTTAAGGAGACCGTATCAATACGTGATCGCTTTAATAAATGGATCTTATTAAATACGGTTGATTGGATTTCGTCTATACGCAGCCCGTTTGTCATATTATCATTTGTCAAACGAATCGGACGCGACTTTGTATTGTAATCAATTATTATGACGATGTTCTCGTGGGGCCGGTTTCGACCTAGGCGATTACTTCGAAATATTGTCAAGAGTTATCAACTGCGTAGGGGATATTATAGTGCCACAAGTGTACACGCGAACACTCGTCACAACCCACCCGCGCCCCATGTAACGCTCATGCAATAAGATGGGAGGTAAGGTAGGATGGAGTGTCAGAAAAACCGGGATAATTAACGTAACCAGACCCGAAAATCATCAATTTGTGTATTGATGATTTTCGGGTCTGGGTCTGCACTAATGTTGACTCCGGCTGGGATTCGAACCCAGGATCCCCGGCGTAGAAGTCAGGTACTCTGACCACTAAGCCTCGCGGTCGCAATCAATTATAAATATTTTATAGTAAACATTATAATATAATCGTTAGTCCACTGCTGGACATAGGCCCGGTCTTTCACAAGAAAGGATTTGTTGAGAGCCGTAATCACTACGCTTGTTAGCTGGATTGGCGATTCGCTTTGCTTCTAAAACACTGTCCGTTACCGGTATGTGTATTTTGGGTCTGACATATAATATATGGCATTGATACTCAAAGTGGTCTATATCGACCCTCAGAGGTCCTTGACGACCTGCAAAGGGGTACATGTTAGCCAAAAAAAAATAGTGGTGCATGAGACGTAACTATTATATATTAATTAAATTAAATTTAATAACATGTAATTCGAAAAATTTGTATATTTCATAGTATTGTGTAAGTTGTAGGCTATTCGCTTTGTGGTCGTAATATACCGAGAACTTGTAAAAACTGCACACAATGACACCAGCATCATCATGTTACCCACACACTCGCAGTAGAAATTCTAGTTCATTCTTATCTCAGAGCTTCGCAAAGACAGCGTTCAATTTCTTAATCTACACATTAGAAGTTGATGAATTTGCTAAAATTCAATATATGGTAAGCAGGGGGTCTACGCTTACCGAAAAACTTGGTGGTCTACAAGAAAAAAGTTTAGGGTCCCCTATGGTCATTCCACCACCAATCAGAAGTCATTAGATTTTCGAGGTGTGTCCCTTAGTCGACTTTTACAACTCTAAGAAGAGGAGGCAAAGGAGCCAGCAGCTCTGTATTCCTTCTATAAAGAAAAAAACCATCTTGGAATGAAACTGGGTGACAGATTCACTAACGCCATTACCAATTACCAATTTATTTACAACTATTTATTAGTAATATTATATAATAATTATATTAATAACCAATTTTTTGGAGTTCAGTCTTTAAGAATCGATTTCATTTAAAGTCCTCGGTACCGAAATTGGATGGGAGGTTAGCAAGCGTTAACAAAAAGCGTTATGTTTTTTTATGTTATAAATGAAACATGAATTTATGTTAGCCATCTAAGCTATTACAAAATAAAATAATTTTTCGTAACATATAAAAGAGATGTTTGACAATGGCAGTACAATATACATGATTTATGTATCATGTACGTTGTACTGCCACCCACTCACACCGTTACACCTTGTATTAAAAATGTAATGTAACCATAGACTAAGAATATATCTAAGTCTACGAATGTAACCGATAGTTGGGAAGAACCTAAAGCCTATAGCATAGTTCATTCTATCGCAAGCTTTAGTTTTACTGTTTTAATAAAGATTATCATAATTATTAAATTAGATAAAAGTATACATGCTTCGAGTATTGTAAGAGATTCATTTATATACTCCCTTTGCCTATTGCATATCAATTACCATAGCACTTGAAGAGTAAACTCCAGTCGAAGCTAACACGCACAATTTTTTTAATAGATAATGTAGTGAAACGAGCAAAACGTTCACCTAATGATATGTTATGGGCAGACGTTGCACTTATTGCAACGTCTGCCCATAACAAATGTGTCACATCGCACTGCGCCCGTCACTCTTAAAAATCAGTTCTTAAGTCTCATATACTAAGTGATCACACTAACTCGCAGTGCTCTTCAAACCGAAACACAGTAAATTTTACACACCATTCCACACCACTGCTTGACTGCAGAATAATTAGTACCGCGGTGGTATACGAGCGCAGCGTGGTGCTGGAAATGAGAGTAATGTTCTAGGTGACACAGCGTTTGTTATAGGCAGACATTACACTTGCCATCAAATGAACGATTTGCCCGTCTCGTCGCTTTCTTCCATTGAAAGTAAGACGACCGGATGGCCTAGTGGTTAGAGTACCTGACTACCACGCCGCGGGTCCTGGGTTCGAATCCCAGCCGGAGCCAACATTTGTTCAAAAACACAAATTGTTGGTTCCCGGGGCTGGTTATGTTGTGATTGTCCTTGTGTTTCAGACACTGCATCCAACCCTACATCCGATCTTATTGGAGAGAGTGACGAATCGAGCAAATCTTGCACAGGCAGGTTGAGACGAGTGAGTTCCTGTGTTCGCGCAGTTGAAAAATACCGTCAGTATTCGGTAGTAGTCGCCGTGGTCTAAAACCGTCCAGTAGAACATCATAAATTAAGAAGACAAATTACAAATTATCTTTGAGTTTATATGCAAGGCAAGAAGGTTACAAGAAATACTGCTTGGATAGGTGCCAAGAGATGAAATGAAGTTTAATATGAACGTTCATGAATATTAACTTATGATCGTGTTCAAAGATTTATGCTTTAATATTTCCTACAAATGGCTATTTACAGAATTTGGCAAAGTAAACTAGGGATCTGATTTTTCTTTTTCATTACATTTAAGACAAGTGGAATGTAATTTTTTTATTGAATTCATATGTTACGTATAACGTAAATCATATTACATGGTTAGTGGTAGGATTCCTATGCAGGTCCGTCGTCCTATAATCCGTCTAGGTAGGTATCATCCCTGGGCCAGTAATTCTGCCTTAAAGCAGTAGTTTGCAAGCAATACGTGTTTCGATTTGAAGGACACTAGCGTAATCACTGGGCATATGAGACTTAAGAACTGATGTCTGAGGGTGACGGGCGTAGTGTAGTAAAAATAAAGTAAAGTTTCAGCCTATAAATGTCCTACTACTGAGCACAGGCCTCCTCTCATTTCTGAGAAGGTTTTTGAGCTAGGAAGAATCCGCCACGCTGCTCCAATGCGGGTTGGCGGACTTCACATGTCTTCGAAATATTTTTTTATTCCTCAGACATGCAGGTTTCCTCACGATGTTTTCCTTCACCGCCGAGCACGTGGTAAATCAGCACTTAAAATTGCAATTAACAATTTTAGTGGTGCCGGCACCGAGAATCGAACCCAGGTCACTCGCGTACTATGAAATCTAAAGCGAGCGCCTAGCCCCTGAACTACCACGGCTCACTAGTGTAGTATCACACAGAAATGTTCTGGGTTACACAACATTTGTGGCAGACGTTGCATTTACCATCAGGTGAACGCTTTGCTCGTTTCGTCACTTTATGCAATAAAAAGATACATCTAACACTCTACCACATTCCATTACCTTATGTCTCGAAAACTGTACGCTAACGTTCATCCCATTGTTCATTAATAGGTTCTTTTTTAGTTGGACGTCTGATTGATACTTTTTTTATTTAAGGAGGGATCTATAACCATCAAAAAAATTGAGAGAAGGCTCGTGGTCAGTAGTGGGACATTTACTAGCTGTTACTTTACGTAAGTATTGCTAAAAAATATTTTGGTGGTTTATACGTTGTAGTACTTTATTGTTAATGACACTTATCTGGCTCAGCGGTGTACTTAAATACGGAGTCTGGGTATGAATTTGGTTCATTTGGTAAAGTTTATATTTCCATATAGTCCAACACCCAAGTTATTAGTTGTCGGGTCTAGTTGCAATTTAATTGATCCATTATTTCATAAGCCTTACATGATATTGTTTTACGAATATTGTGAAAAGCTACTGAAATAATTATGTATCACGACAGCAGCTTAGTATTGGCTTATCTAAACTTATATTATAAAGAGAAAAGATTTGATTTTTTGTATGTTTGTTTGGTTGTAATGAATAAAGTCAAAAACTACTAAACCGATTTTAAAAATTCTTTCACTTATATACAGCTGCTTTATAAGCGACTAACATGAGTTGTATTTATTTTAAAAAAACTGAGATCTTTAAGAAAATTGCTATGTTGTAGCTCAAGGTGTCAAAAATTTACTAATAAAAGTCGTAATTTGGGGTGAGCTGCGAAAACTATTGATGATATATAAAACAATGTACCACATTTTATTAATACTTATCATTACTCACAAATTAGTCCACCAGTTTATATGTCTAACTATGATATTAAAGTCCTAATCCTACTAAATAGTTTGATAGTCAACGTTGATTATCTACATGTAAATTCCTCTTTAAATTATCGGAATCCGACTTATTGTTTAGCAGTTACGACGGGTATAAAAATGCTAAAAGTAAGAAAAATGCCGCGGTGTGAGCGAACAGCCCTACGCTCGCCCGCACTACGCACGAATAGACTAAGATATATTAATTACCTACCTACTCACACAATTTTTTTTAAACTAGAAACAATTGAATAGTTTATAGTTTTAATTACATATTTTTTTTAATTTAAAACTTTGAAACGCTCTACAAAAAATACAGCGGTCGCGGTGTCTCTCGAACGCAGCGCCGCCGCCCGGCTTCATGCGACTTGGGCATCATCGAGATGCGCGGCTCTCTTTGCGCAGCGGTCGAGAGCGTTCGTTTTATTGTGCTACCACGACATCAAATATTGTTTACAAGGAAGGCTTATGTTCCCATAATTAAAACATTATTTTGGTAAAATAACGTAATCTTACCTGACAGCTGCATAGCCGACGATCAGAATAGTCGCTACCAAAAATGTTAGTGTAAAGAATTGTTGTTGTTCTATTTGTCCAAGTAAAGTCGCTAGTTTATTAATACAAAATAAGTAATGTTATTGGTTCATAAGTCATAACACACAAAGTCATTCCAAAAAAATAGTCTCAAAATTAAATGAAACGTCGTATACCTTTTTAATTATTTTATATTTATAAAATGTTGTGCATAAACAAAGATTAAATGTTAAGGCGAGGGCATGTTTAATCCTGCAATCCATTCAATATAATATTGAAAACATTGAATACGACGACTTCACTATCTGAAAGAGTAATGGGTGCACATGTTAATTATAACTTCGCAGAATAATTTTTAAAATTTTTACATTATTTATAAGTGATAGAAGCTATTTGAGATTGGTTTCCTGTTTATTTGTGTCTGTAGTAGACTCGTCATTGTCTTTGTTTTTTTGTATATTTTGTATATATTTATTTACATTGTAGAAGAGGCAAATTCGACGCGAATCGTTTAGTGCTACTACGCGCGTACATTCCGTACAGAAGGAGCGTTCAACGCGCGAGCAATTGAGGACGGATTCTATAACTTGTAGTCGGAGAGTCAGCCGAAGCTATCGAGTTGCGGACTAGCTAGCCTACTTCTACTTTACCTATAAACAATTCCATACCTATACACACTTTGCTTTATTTTCGTATACCAGATACTCCCTCTGTCGTTTGCGCGTAAACTAGACGATCTAAGAACTCACGTGGTGCTTGTGGACGGTTCGCAGCGAATTCGCTCTTTCTGAACAAGGTCTTATAGCGACTATGGGAAGAAAATGAGTAATTAATCCCTGACACCATAATTAAACTGTGCTTGAATTCACTGGTGGTAGGATTCCTATGCAGGAATACGTCTAGGTAGGTAACAACAAGACCAGTTATTCTGCGGTCAACCAGTAGTTTGCAAACATTACTGCGTTTCTGTCTGAATAGCACAGAGCTAGTGTAATCTGGACATATGAAACTTAAAAACTGATGTTTCGAGGTGACGGGCGCAGTGCAGTGCCACACTAAAATGTTCTGGGTGACACAGCGTTTGTTATGGACAGACGTCGCACTTACCATCAGGTGAACGTTATGTCCGTCTCGTCACTTTCATGATGATGAACATAACATGATGATATGATATTCTTCTGGCCGATTTCGACCAAGGCGACAACTTTCGAATATTGTCGAGAGTTATCAACTGCGCAGGAAATATTATAGAGCCACAAGTGTACGTGCAAACTTCTACTTGTGGTAGGATTCCTATGCAGGAGTCCGTCTAGGTGGGTACCACCCCAGTGTCAGTTATTCTGCCGTGAAGCAGTAGTGTGCAAACATTACTGTGTTTCGGTTTGAAGGGCACTGTGAGCTAGCGTAATCACTGGGCAAATGAGACTTAAGAACCTATGTCTCAGGGTGATGGGCACAGTGTAGTGTCACACAGAAATTTTCGGGGTGGCACAGCATTCTTTATGGGCAGACGTTGCACTTACCATCAGGTGAACGTTTTGCTCGTTTCATCACTTTATGCAATAAAAAAAAAACAGAGGCACTCACTCGTCCCAATCTTCCCGCGCCCGATGTAACACTGATACGATAAGATCGGAGGTAGGCTTGGATGCAGTGTCAGAAACACGGCGACAATCACAACACAACTAGACCCGAAAACCAACAATTTGAGTTTTAGCACAATTTTTGGCTCCAGCTGGGATATCGAATCCCAAGTACCCGCGGCTTAGAAGTCAGTTACTCTGTCCACTAGGCCACGGGGTCTCGACTTTTATATAAAGTAACTATTAGTCTTATAAATTAATATAATTGGGTCAACTTACAGAAACATACGACTGGTACGAAAGCTCTATAATACCAAAGCTACGCAGTACCATTGGTCTCTGGAAGAAAAAAAGAATATATATGAATACTTGGACAGGCGCACGCCTTTCAAGCACTTCTTTTTAAAGGGCACTGGGAGCTAGTGTAATCACTGGACATGTGAGACGGACAGATACAGAAATGTTCTGGGCGCAGTCTGCTGCAACAGAAACGTTCTGGCTGAAATATCGTTTGTTATGGGCAGACGTTGCACTTACCATCAGGGGAACGTTTTGCTGGTCTCGTCAATTGCTTCCAAAGACAAGAGTTTTAGGAATAAGTTTTTCGACGGTATATAAAATCCGCAATCAAACACTAGAGCAGCTTGAGGTACCAGCTTCAAATGATAGAAAGCCTAAACTCAGCAGTGGAAAATCGATAGACTTTATGTATATATGTACGTATATGCAATGTTTTAATGTATTAATTTACGATATTTTGTTTGTACCTGACTTTGTCTCATTGCGATAACCAGCAGGCGTCTTATTCGTGTCGAGCAATCTCCTCGGCAGTTCTCCCAGCCCGAACAGTACATTGCAGTAGGTAGACGTGCTGCCTATGGGATTAGACAGATGACAAATAAAATAAAACTATAATTACCTAACTTTTTTTAGGGAAGTAGGTAACGAATTGGGCAAGACGTTCATCTGATGAGTGCCATATTCGCCCCTAGCGACATCTAGCCGCCATGAGAAGCTCAAGAAATATCTCATATGTCCAACATCGCGCTACTGAAGTTTCAGCGATACAAACTGTAGTCAACTTGATGATAACTTATCATGGAATCATCATCATCATCATCATCATCATTTCAGCCTACCATAGTCCACTGTTGAACATAGGCCTCCCCCATAGATTGCCACAAAACACGGTCCTGAGCCACCTGCATCCATGGACTTCCTGCAAAACCGTGTAGGTCGTCGCTCCATCTAGTGGGGAGTCGCCCTACACTGCGTTTGCCGGTACGAGGTTGCCACTCGAGAACCTTTCTTTATCATGGAATACACGACAGGATCTTTTGACTACACGAATAAGTAAGATTATATGAATTTTCGAATTTTAGAAAACTTAAAAATATGCCTAAACGACCTCTGTGGGAGACCGGCTACTCTTGTCTAATCGGTTTGGATTACTGCATCCCCGTTGGGGTGGATCGTATAAAACAAAATTGCTAAAGGTCGAACACACACACACACACACATACACACCCACATACACATGCACACACATACAATCACACACACATACACTTATTCTTTTACAACACACCCATTCTCCTGGGACTGAATCTATTATAAGTGAGCCCAAACCCTAACTTGGGTTACTAAGCGCCGTGAATCTGAGACCTGGAGTCCTGAAATACAGGGTCACCCCTAGTTTAAGCTTCAGTCCACCTAGATAATTACACAAGCAATTGCAGGATCCTCCATTCCTGCATGTTAACAATGTTTATATAGATTTTAGAATGTCTGTGGTGGAAAACAATAAATCATTTCATTTCATTTCAAAGTCAAAGTCAAAATTTATTTATTCTGTTTAGTATAAATAAATTTTGACTTTGACTAAAATATACTCCGGTTCCAAAAATAAGTCCAGAAAAATAACTTAAAAAGTTCAACTAAAAAAATAATCATCGAAATCAGCTCACAATATGGCAAAGTATGCATTTTAAATCTGGACGCTCTTCTCCTAATGTTTCTATTGGGTCTCTTGCAATAACTTGTGCAGTATTAAGAAAATATTTAAAGAAAATTAATATTTACTCGAGTGTTGGTCCGGATGGTATACCGTCCCTGTTCTTAAATTTATGCCATCAGTCTCTCTCTTATCCCCTTTCCATCTTATTTAATAAATCACTACAGGCTGGTGTTGTACCAGCTGTGTGGAAATGCTCATATGTGACCCCTGTCCACAAATCGGGTGACAAACATAATATTTTGAACTATCGACCAATTTCTAAGCTAAACTCTATTGCTAAATTATTTGAAAAAATCGTTTATGATATGATCTACCCATTAATAAGACCTATAATAGTCAATCAGCAGCATGGTTTTGTAGACAAAAAATCAACCGAGACTAATTTATGCGAACTTACTCATAAAATTACATCAGCAATGGATGATGGCCGTCAGATTGACGTAATATATACTGACTTTTCGAAAGCGTTTGATAAGGTAAATCACGTAGTGTTAATTAGGAAGTTATCAGAAATAGGAATACATGGAGACTTGCTTCGCTGGCTTACCTCTTATTTACGTGATCGAAGTCAGGCAGCTTTAATAAAAGGCTTTTGTTCGTCTTTTATTCCTGTGAAATCTGGTGTACCCCAGGGATCTCATCTTGGTCCTCTTCTTTTTAATATTTTTATTAACGATGTTATTGATGTTTTTCAACACTCTGATGTACTTTTGTATGCTGATGATATTAAATTATCCCGTATAATTCACACCGAATCAGATTGTAATTTATTGCAAAATGACTTAGATCGCTTACATTTGTATTGCGATGATAATTTCTTGACATTAAATATTAAAAAGTGTTGTGTAATAACTTATACTCGTAAGACAAAACCTATTACATTTGCTTATACTTTGAATAATGTTTCCCTTGAACGCGTATCTGAGGTCAAAGATTTAGGTGTATATCTTGATTCCAAGTTAACTTTCAGCTTTCACATCAGTTACATAATTAATAAAGCATTCCGTAATCTTGGTTTTATTCTAAGGGTTGGAAAAGATTTTGAAAACATCACTACTCTCGTATTACTCTACAACACATTCGTAAGATCTGTTTTAGAATATGCCTCAACGGTATGGAGTCCTCAAAACAAAAAACACATAGAGGGACTTGAGAGAATTCAAAAGAAATTTATAAAACACCTGTCTTTCAGATTTGGAGTTGAAGCAGGTGATCACGTTTCTACAATAGGTTCTCTGGTTGATCGGCGAATGGAAAAAGATCAAATTCTTTTATATAAAATAATAAGAAATTTTGTTGACTCACCATATTTGTTAAGCAATATATATTTAAGATGCCCTCGAACTAGTGCACGTAACCCTGACTTGTTTTATGTTCCGCGTACAAAAACGAATTATGCGAAAAATTCGTTCTTGTTGAGATCCTGCAGAACCTTTAACTCAAAATTTAATAGTGCTGACATTTTTAACCTTTCCCTTAATCCGTACAAAAAGTCAATTTCAAAAATACTTAAGGGTAATTAAATCAGTTTAATTTTCAAATAAAGATAGTAATTTATTGCTTTTTGTTACACTTTTACTAACTATTGCTGTTGTTATTGTTTTTATTACTTTTTTATATTGTTTAGGCTGTAATAGTTTTTTTTTAATTTCTGTTCATTTATGATTTTCCTATTAGAGGAAACTTAACTGGTATTTGTACAAACTATTTTTAATAACTATAAGTGTGGTGTATACTGTATGTTTCCCAAATAAATAAATAAATAAATAAATAAATAAATAAATAAAAGATATCGCGTAACATACGCAAAAAAAATCAGTCGAATTGAGAACCTCCCCCTTTTTGAAGTCAGTTAAAAATAGGAAACAATTCTAATAATATAAACTGAAAAGATAAACTTCACATTTAAAAAAATTAGACTACTTATTTTAATGAATTACGTAATCCACAAACCTCAACCGTGACGTCACCAGCGTTCCACATGAATAGACCAGTGCTAATGAGTAGCGCCACGCTCGTTGACACAACGGTGAGGACGATCATTAAAGTGCGCTCAGAATTCTGTGAATAATTGAATACATTTGAAATATATTTTTTAAGATTAAAGTGGCCGTGTGGTAGCGGTGCATGAGAATAGACATGCAGGTTTCCTCAAGATATTTTCCTTCACCATTGATCATGCAAAAACATACTCTTTTTTCCTATCGAAAAATAAAATCAACGGGACACGAAGTGTAAAATTATTCTTGACACGGGACCAGCAGGGCTATTGCGTATCCAAAGTGATGATCACTTATAAAAGTGTTGAACGAATATCTGCTAAATAAGTCTGCATACGGGTTATGATTAACAAAAAAGACGTAATATGAAAAATAATCGTTATTTTCATTAACCATAACCAGTATGAAACGAATTATTTGACAGATATTCGTGCAACACTTTTGTAAGTGATCATCACTTTGGATACGTTATAGCCCCGCTGTTCAGTGTTATAATTGTAATTAAAGAATAAAGTAAGAAATACTTTATTAAGCAAAAACCACTGACTTACATAGCACAATGTGCATGAACAAGAAAAAAAAAACAACAAAAGTTTAGTTCTTACTGCTAAATAGAAAAAAGTTAGTAAAAGAGAGAAAGTTAATTTGCTAAAATGCAAAATTCTGCTGACTGTCGTAGAGTCAATATCACTTGATAATCCCTCGCTTTGAGGTGAAACACGTGTCCTGTTCTCGACTTTAGTGGTGTGTAGCCTAGTGGTAGTGTTGTAGTGGTGGAGGGTATCTGGTGGCGGTATTGGTTTGCTTGTGCACGCTGGTGAGGGAGGGTGGGCGTTGCTCTTCAAAAACTAGGTAATACACAACATTTCAAATATTGCATGCGGATCTAAGCAAATTAATTTTCTTAATTTATTATAATGGATTCATCATAACTTGCACTCATTTGGCTATTGTACGTCGCTGGTCAAGCCAAAAAGGTCATTACTCAGCACATTGCTGCACTAAAGACTACAATGCCGATTGTCTGTGATGATCCTCCCTGGACAATACAGCCCCGAGATCATTTTTTTTTATTAAATAAAGTGACGAAAGGAGAAAACGTTCACCTGATGGTAAGTGCTGTGCCCACAAGAAATGCTGTGTCACCCAGAACATTACTGTATGACACCACACTTCGCTCGTCACCCTGAGACATCAGTTCCTTACTCTCATATGCCCAGTGATTACACTAGCTCTCAATGCCCTTCAGACCAAAACACAGTTTTCACACTCCTGCTTCCCGGCAGAATAACTGGCCCAACGGTGGTACCTACCTGGACGGAATCCTGCATAGGAATCCTACCACCAGTAACGAATTAATGATGTTAAATGATGAATTTAAGATATCATGCATTCTTCACCTTGGAACTGTATTCACCAAAAACCGCGTGGACGGCAGATATGATCAATAATTCAAATATAATGCTTACCGCCATCTGTAACATAAGTAGGCAGAAAACGGAAACGTTGATCATTATTTGACCGCTAAAAACCGATGCACAAGCCACTTGGCTTTGTCGGGTACACCTGAAAATTATTATTTTTTATAGTGGAAAGTGACGAGACCAGCAAAACGTTCACCTGATGATAAATGCAACGTCTACCCATAGCAAATGCTGTGTCATCGAGAATATTTTTTGTGACACCACACCGCGCCCGTCACTCTGAGCCATCAGTTTTTAAATCTCATATAACAAGAATTCCATACGAAAACCAAAATATACTAATGTTTGCACACTACTGCTTCATGGCAGAATAACTGGCCTGGGGTGGTACCTACCTAGACGGATTCCTGCATAGGAATCCTACCACTGGTCAGACTAGTGGTCACTCAATAGTCGAAATTCGACCGTAATTCATAAACTCTGTTCTTGAATTGAATGTATTTGTAACACATATTATTTATAAATTTTAGCCTTCAACCCTCCTACATATATGGATATTTGTTGATATGTGATATTTGGGGGACACAAATGCTGTGTCCCCCAAAATATTTCTGAGACATTCACACCGAGATATTTTATATGCCCAGTAATTACATTAGTTTCACTGTTCTTAAGACCGAAACAAAGTAATATTCGCGCACGACTATTCGACGGCAGAATAACTGTAACTACGCTGGTACCTAGAAGAACACATACATATAATCCTTAAAGATAAATAAATATTCATTCTTTCCGTTAAGTAAGTAAAGTTAACTTACTTTACTTTACCTTTTCGTGGCTCAACCGTTGAACCGATCTTTGTGAAATTCGGCACAGAGACATCTTGCATCCTGCGTACAGAGATAAGATGCTTTTATTCCGGAGACTATTCCTACAGTTTTTTTATGATCATCATTCATCATTTTAGCAAACATGGCCCGCAGCCACCTGCATCCATCGACTGTCGCTCCATCTACTGAGGGGTCGCCCTACCTTGCGCTTGCCGGTACGAGGCTTCTTTGGCGAGTCGAGAATCTTTCTTTCTAACCGTTGGTTATCGGTTTTTCCAGCTATATGGCCGGCTCATTGCCATTCACGCACTGGTTAAAGACTTCTGTTTCGGACATTGAGTTTGTATACTCGACAAGAAGATGTCACGCCGTTCTCCAAACGCTGCCCAGCTGAGTTGAATGTCGTCAAATGACCTCTCAGTATTTAAAAATGAAAAACAAAATGCACGCGGATGTAGTCGCCGGCTTTATTACAAATCTTAAAAAAATATTATCTCTGTGGCGAATTTCGTCAAGATCGGTCAACGGTTGAGCCGTGAAAAGGTAACGAACAGACAGAGAGAGTTACGATAGCTAGCTATTTTTCCAATGCCTCCACCTGCCTTCGATCTTTTAGCATAGACTTTACATTGGGAAAAGGAACATGGAAACGGGGTGTCTGTGTTTTCGCAAACAACTACGGTACTATAATGATGTATCCTGGCCGAGTTTCGACCACGGCGACAACTACCGAATACTTCAAAGCTTATAAGAAAAAGGCGTTACTGTATGTATGTACAAAGTTTTCTCTTCATGTAATCATATATAATAGGCCCGGGAAAAAGTCTTTCCGCATATAGTATGTATACACTTGTGATAAAATCTCTTTGTACTATTTATATCTATGATGACATTAAAAAGGTAAAAAAACAAACAAATTAGTAAAATGTAAAAGCTATTTTTCATTTGTTTTTCTTTCTGTCAAAATGAGTGGATTCTAATGAAGAAATTCGATACATTTTAAAATTTTATTACAAAAAAGGGAAAGTATGCAACGTGTCAAACTGTGCCAAAACCCGGGCTAGCTCGCAATAGGGTGATGCTGTGTGTATGGTGGAATTGGAAGTACGTTGTTTATTATGAGCTTTTACCGCCTGGCAGAACCATCGATTCGGATCTCTACTGCCAACAACTGATGAGAATAAAGCAAGAAGTTGACAGAAAGCGGTGGTATTGATCAATAGAAAGGGTGTGGTCTTACATCACGACTACGATAGAGCACACACATCTTTAGCCACTTAGCAAAAATTAAGAGAGTTTGTCTGGGAGGCGTTAACGCATCCGCCATATTGCCTTGACCTTGCACCTTCAGATTTCCACCTTTTTTTGGTCTCTTCAGAATTCTTTAGGTAGTGTCAGGTTAACATCAAGAGAGGACTGCCAAAACTACTAGCCGCGTTTTTTTGCTCAGAAGTACCAAAATTTCTACAGCAACGGGATAATGATCACTACCTTCAAGATGGCACAAAGTCATCGAAAATGGCACATATATACTATGATTAAATATAAATAAACTTTGAAAAAAAAATCTTTAGTTTTTATATAAAATGCAAAGAAACTTTTTCCCCAACTTTATAGATATATAAAAAAACGTGACTAAACCGTACCATAGGGTATCAGAATGTAGTTTAATTCCAATTTTAATTGATCGCTCGTACTTTTTCTCCTTCTCAACTTGATCTAAGTCCTTTTCATCAAAAATTTCTTCGAGTTTGTAAAAATAACTTTGCAAATTTCTATATTGATGGCCTAAGCAAATCGTCAGAGATATAACAATTAGATATACTGCCGACACACGAAACATAAATAGCCACCAAATAACGTAACTGATCACCCTTGCCGTGTGAGCGCCGGCACTTCTGTCTTCCACGTCTGGCCAAGCCGTTATAATAGTAGTAAAGGTCCCATCTAAAACATATGCTTACTTACATTGTAATCAGAACTAGATTATCTGACACAGCCTTGGATCAGTAAGCTGAAATGGCGATAAGTCGACCATATAGGTCGTAGAAAGTGGTATAGGGTTCTTAAGTGTCGATCTCGAACGATCTGCACGCTTTTAAAAATATATCGATGAATGCAAGTGGCCCAGGATCACGTTTTGTGACAGTCCATAGGAGTTTTTGGCAGGGAAATTTGTTAATATTATATTCACAGTACACTACAGTGGCTAATCTAAATATTTTAAAATTTCATTTATAACATCTAAAACAACATAAAGTTTTTTGTTAACGCTCTATTTTACTATCTATCAAATTTTCGAACCGGAGGCTTTAAATGAGATCGATTCTTAAGTAGTAAATTTCAAAAATGTTCGCTTGTTGAAAATCATTAAATTCAGACAGTTCTTCACAGATCGCTTGGAAATTTTGACACAACGTTGTATTCGAATACGCGCGTGTTTTTAAATGACTATTGTACATAGTGTTCTGTATATATAAACAATATATGTTGGTATATCTATTTGAAATTAATAGGCTTAGTCACCTGTTTTTTACATTAATACTTTTATAACTCGTACTTATACACAAGTATTTGAGCATTGGAGAAATATTTTTGCGCTATCTACTTTATTGTAACTCGTTAACTAATGGCGCTGCGGCATACCAACTTGAATTAAATACACAGGCAGCTAATTCAGATAATAGTAATAGTAAAATTGAACTACCGAAGTTTAAAGTAACTGACCGAGCAGAGGCACTATCGATTCAGTCACCCTCGTGCACAGGATGACATTGATTTAAAATATTACTTGGTAACTATTTGATTTTCCGGGATAAAAATGCAAGCTGTGCCAAATTACGGTCAAGATCAGTTCAGCGGTTGAATTGTGAAAAGGTAACAAACAGACAGAGGGACAGAGAGTGTTACTTTCGAATTTATAACATTAGAATCGATTTTACCTCCACGAAATACTTTCATAAGTCCGTCGAAACCGTAGGAAACCAAAGCGGTACTGAAACTGCACAAAAATGCAACTGAATAAAATTTCGATTTCCTTATCATCTGTTTCTCAATATTCTGATCATTGTAAACCTTTTTAAGAACTATCGTCAGCTTGTACAGAATTTTCTTGATGTTAACCTTATGATATTCAATGCTTAATGAGTATGACATTAAAATGGGATGTGAAAAACCGAACACTAATTGATCAGATCTTTGCTTTTCATTTAAATTTGGTTGAGTGAAAAATCCAATCAGTTCCAGAGCTACAAACAAGTAAAGGCAAACGGTGATCAATTTCGTGAGGTATCTGTAAAACTGTAAAATAAATTTTGGGAAATTGATTTCTTGTATCCATAAATTAGAAAAACCATATAAAAACAAAACGACACTCATTCTTTGAAAGAATTCTGTGGTTAAATTTCCGTAGGACATGTTTTAATTTGAATAAGACAATTTGAACACTTTTAAAATGATTAGGTACTTGCTATAAAGTCTAGTCTTGTATTAAACGAAAGCATAAATTGCTTTGTCTTTTATAACCAGTACAGTTATTATTTTCCAGGGCCGTATTTATATCACCCATATTTAAAATGTACTTTTCAAATTTATTTTTATTGTATGTCATATTTATATATTTTTACAAAAATTTGGCACAACATTATAATATTTTCCTCAGAATTGTTGTTTGAAAAGGGGAAAAAGAAAATCAAGAAACCTTTAAATTCGTTTCTTCTTCTTCTTTTCAGCCTATCACTAGTCCACTGTTGAACATAGGCCTCCCCCTTAGATTGCCACCAAAGTTTGTCGCTCATATTTTCACCATAGTTCCCACACTTCGCAGGCGGGTTGGCAACCGCAGTTTATTTATTCAGACGCTGCTGCCCATCTCGTGGTTTTTATTTTCCCTCTGTCGACTTTTACGACATCCACGGGATGAGATGGGGTGGTAGATTCTTTTGGCCGCTAACACACGGCGTCTAAATTCGCTTAAGCATGTTTAAAAATTTTGTAAAAGACAATAATTATCAACGATGTTTTTGCTCATAAATAAAGATAGAAGTAAACTTGCGTTTACTTCTATTTTGATTTATTTACGTTTTTATTATTGAAGACAGACAGACATTTTTTATTTCACGATTCTGCATAGTTTATTTTGTGGGCGTTACTGCGAAAACAACGTTTAACCGTAATATACGAGTAAAATGTTACGGTTTTTCCCTTCCTTGCATTAGCAAGTGCATAATGTATGATGTTTAACAATGTAAACTATAATTTTGTCTCTAATGATATTAAAAACTTTTTTTTATAATTCAATACCTTGAATCATTTTCTTTGTCGTCGCTGAATTTTGACTAGTGGTGGGATACCTTTGCAGGAATCCGTTTTCGTAGGTAACACCGCAGTGTCAGTTATTCTGATGTGAAGCAAACATTACTGTGTCTGAACGGCACTTATAGGTAGTGTAATTACAGGGCATATGGGACTTAAAAACTGATGCCTCAGGGTGACGAGAGCAGTGTTGTGCGACACAGAAATATTCTGGGTGACACAGCATTTGTTTTGGGCACACGTTGCACTTTTTTTATTGCATAAAGTGATGAAACGAGCAAAACGCTCACCTGATGGTAAGTGCAACGTCTGCCCATAACAAATGCTGTGTCACCCAGAAAATTTCTGTGTGACACCACACTGTACCCATCACCCTGAGACATAGGTTCTTAAGTCTCATATGCCCAGTGATTACGCTAGCTCTCAGTGCCCTTCAAACCGAAACACAGTAACGTTTGCACACTACTGCTTCACGGCAGAATAACTGACCCTGGGGTGGTACCTACCTAGACGGATTCCTGCATAGGAATCCTACCACCAGTACCGTCAGGTAAACGTTTTGCTCGTCTCATTCCTTTCTTCCATAAACAAAGCCTAATATATCCCTGAGTCGGGCGCGCGTAGTACTCGCTGGCCAGGAAACGAGCACTCGGAAGCACACCATTTTTATTATCCACCACCGTTTCTTAATGAGGTACCTCTAAACGGCGAAAGAAACTCCGTAGGTGTGTTCTTTTTAGTAATTTTTTCAATATATTTTTATTATTTTTATTGAAATGCTACAATAGAAGTAATGAAAACATGAATAGGTTATATTTAGAAACAGCTCACCTCATTTCTATGTGTTATATTTTTATGTATCTATGTATTAATACGCGAAGAGAATACTTTGTATCCCTTTTTAAGTATATTGCGCGCACGCAGGTTTCTGAGATATGGAATAGTTAAAGTTTATATGGAGGAGTGCAGAAGGCTAAAATTTATGAATTATATGTGTTACAAATACGTTCAATTCAAAAACAAAGTTTACGAATTACGGTCGAATTTCGACTACTGGGTGATCACTAGTCTGACTGGTGGTAGGATTCCTGTGCAGGAATCCGTCTAGGTAGGTACCACCCCAGGCCAGTTGTTCTGCCATGAAGCAGTAGTGTGCAAACATTGCTATGTTTCGGTCTTCGTTTGCGCGGTTTGGTGACACAAAGAAATGTTCTTGGTGACACAGCATTTGCTATGGGCAGACGTTGCGCTTACCATCAGGCGAAAGTTTTGCTTATCTCACTTAACCCAATAAAAATATACATACTGTATGCATGAATATTTTAACAGCAATGCATTTTCAGATATAAGGAGTAGGAAGAGACAACATCCGAAGCCCACTTTTGCCCCCGCAGGTAACGAGTTGTGAAGGTTTGCGAACCGCGCTGCCGCCATTTTGGTACGTATCACAGATTACTCTACCTAGCAACTGTTGAAATATAGTATTAGCGGTATTGAACACGATTCCTGCTATTTTTTTCCTTAATATTTTTTAAGTTTAAAAAAAATACTTTAAATCTTGATCAAAATCTGAATTAAATGTAGTCCACACCTTTCTCCAAAATAATATAGGGATTATTAAATAATTTTGATGATCATGTAATACCATCTGATTGGTTTCTAATTGCTAACTACATAGTTATTGAATAAATATTAACGTGTGATGTGTAGAGCTGATTGCTTAGGTGGATTATGGTTTCAAATCAGTACAGGTTAGAATTATTAACTATCGGTTACTGTAATTACTGGTTAATATGCTGTACTAAAATTATTATGGTCCTTTTTAAACTTTTAACCTCCCGTTTTTTTAATGAAAACCAAGTAATATCTGCTTATGAATGGTTGATTGAAGAAGAAATTTTTTTGCCGTCTATGGAAATAGTACTAACGGAAATATATAAACGGGTCGACGGGGAAGGATTAGATTACCTACCTTCACTGGTGGTAGGATTCCTATGCAGCAATACGTCTAGTTAGAAACCACCCTAGGGCCAGTTATTTTGCCATGTAGCAGAAGTGTGCAAACATTACCGTGTTTCGGTTTGAAGGGTACTGAGAGCTAGCGTAATCACTGATGGCATATAAGACTTAAGAACTGATGTCTCAGGGTGATGGGCGCATTGTGGTGACATTAAACTATATGCTTATACTGTTATAACGTTCGTTTCGTCAATTAATTCAATAAAATAAGATACGGTAACAGAATACATCGAATTGATGGTAGATGTTGTAGAGCTATTGAATTTGATAGTATTGTCACCTTCCAGTTGATTCATCCGTAGAACCACATTCGGAACCGCAGCTGCACGCTATAGCTCAGCTCAGCTCGCTGGGTATGTGCAATGGTCACAAGTAAACTCCCCATGTTCCTCCTCGCTTTTCTCATCAACGCGAGTATTTATATATGTACGTATCTCTAAAGGTGAGTTTTTCTGATAAGCAATACAATTAAAACATTTTTTTGGAGGGGATAGAAGAAAGTAAGCCATGTTAAGCTCGGTACAAATCTTCTGAGGTGCTGGGTCGGGTAATTTTCCTGCGTGCTTGACTGTTGCTGGTCTTCTTTGATTCATCAGGGGAACTGCAAGATGTTTGTCACCGGTATCCTCGTAAGCGGTTTGTAACCTTGTTACGGCGATTTTACTGGCCGTTAGCTCCTCCACGTGGAACTGCGATGAGTCGTGGGCAGTGGTTAGTGAAGGAGTAGCCTTCCGCTTGCGTTCGGGAGGCCGGGTATATTATATCGTGGCGGTGGAGCATATTATAGAAGAGGTAGAGTACGCTGGTAGTCCACTGGTGGTAGGATTCCTATGCAGGAATCCATCGAGGTAGGTACCACCACAGGCCAGTTATTCTGCCGTAAAGCTTTACCCCTTAAGTGGTAAGGGGCCTGCTGATGGACAGTGTGTAAGACAGTCCCTGAAGTTAAGACAAATGGCAATAACTAGAGACTAAAACCTCTATCTATCTAATCTAAGATCTAAGTTTCCCGCTATATATATGTATATATGTTTTTGGATTGTTTGATCGGCCAACCTTACTCTCCGAAATTAAAACTTAAGAACGCCTTAGACCTTCGTTTAAAAGTAAGTCGCAAATTTTTGTTACTATTTAAATTCGCCGTAGACTTTTACTGCCTGTTGAAATGAAATTTCGTAACTGATAAATACTTAAGAAAAGCTGTATATCTTTTTAAAGCGTCTAACAAAGAGAGAAAGTGCCTACATACAACCATCTAGTGGCAGAGTACCTGCCTTCTACTCTGTTCTAATCCCATCCGGGGCCAAAATTTGTTGCACACAAATAGTTGGTATTCGGATCAGGTTATATTGTGTATGTGAAATTTATATCTGTAAAACGTGCTCATGATACAGTAGAAATTTTAGTGTGGGGCATCGTTCCAAAAAGAAAAGCGTTTTTTAAGAAGCCAGTACACATTATATTGGTCTATTAACATGACCACTAACCATAAATTCTCTGCCATCGCACTACTTTTGGTTGGTAGGATTCCTATGCAGGAATCCATCTAGGTAGGTACCACCCCAGGGCCAGTTATTCTGCCGTGAAGCAGTAGTGTGCAAACATTACTGTGTTTCGGTTTGAAGGGCACTGTGAGCTAGCGTAATCACTGGGCATATGAGACTTAAGAACTGATGTCTCAGGGTGACGGGCGCAGTGTGGTGTCACACAGTAATTTTCTGGGTGACATAGCATTTGTTATGGGCAGACGTTGCACTTACCATCAGGTGAACGTTTTGCTCGTTCCGTCACTTTTATGAAATAAAAAAAAAATATTTTGATGTAATCAATTAATTTAAATTATCATAACGTCAAATTTTATGGCTGGTGGTAGGAATCCGTCTAGGTATAACCTCCCCAGGGCCAGTTATTCCGCCGTGAAGTATTGTGCAAACATTACTGTTTCGGTTTGAAGGGCACTAAGAGCTAGTGTAATCACTGGGCATATGAGACTTAGGAACTGATGTCTCAGGTTGACGATCGCAGTGTGGCGTCACATAGAAATGTCTGCCCATAACAAATGCTCTGTCCAGCATTTGTTTTGGGCAGACGTTTCACTTGCCGTCAGGCGAACTTTGTACTCGTTTTGTCACTGTATCCCAAAAAAATTTAAAGAAAAATATTAATGAATGACCCGTTAACATTTTTCTTGTACTAGATTGGAGGCGATCCAAAGAAACCGAAGAATAAACTGTGAGGTGGTGAGGTGAGGAACAGTGTATGTGCCCAGGTCATCTATACAAATAAATAAAATTGAAGTGTCTTAGTGAAGGAGAGAAAGTTAATTTGCTACGATCCGCATGCAAAATGTAGAATGGTGTGTATTATCTAGTTTCGAAGAGCACCGCCCGCCCTCCCTCAACAGCGTTCACAAGAAAACCAATACCGCCACCGGGAGCCGCCACCAGATACCCTCCACCACTACAACACTACCACTAGGCAATACACACCACTGAAGTCGAGAACACGACACGTGTTTTACCTCAAAACGAGGCATTGTCAAGTGATATTGTCTCTACCACTGTCTACTGTCGAGTGAGCGGCCCAGTGGTGAATTCGATACGTTTATTTGCTCAAGCAAACTTCAGATCATTTATCAAATTGCAGTCTCTAACGGTTATTCTAAAAACATTATTAATACTATATTAAAAAAGAAACAAATGCATGCCATATGTAATGTTCTGTACGCGGCTACAACTCGCAGTGTTCGACGATATGTGGGCAGTGTGACCTATTTAGGACCTTTATCCGAGAAAATAGCAAGAACGCTTAGACGTAACGATGTTCACGTTGCATTCAAGACATACAATTCCCTAAGAGGGGTTGTAATGTAAAATACAAAATTGACGATCGCCAAAAATCCGCCGTTTATAAGCTTGTTTGTAGTGAATGCAGCGCTGCTTACGTTGGTCAGACTGGCCGCAATTTCGACACTCGTTACAAGGAGCATTTGGCCGCGTACAGAAATTGCAATCCCGATAGATCGCATTTCGCGAAACACCTTTTGGAGACTCGACACAATCTAAATTGCGATCATACATTTAAAGTTTTACATATCTGTGAAGGGATTACGGCTGTGTGTGCTGGAACAACTAGAAAAAATAAAAAATAAAAAATAAAAATAATAATATTACACTGCTGAATGAGCAAATAAACGTATCGAATTAACCACTGGGCCGCTCACTCGGCGGTTGACAGTCGTAGAGTCGATATCACTTGATAATGCCTCGTTTTGCGGTGAAACACGTGTCGTGTTCTTGACTTCATTGATGAGTATTGCCTAGTGGTAGTGTTGTAGTGGTGGAGGGTATCTGGTGGCGGCTCCCGGTAGCGGTATTGGTTTTCTTGTGCACACTGTTGAGGAAGGGCGGGCGGTGCTCTTCAAAACTAGGTAATACACACCATTCTACATTTTGCATGCGGATCTTAGCAAATTAACTTTCTCTCCTTTACTATAATGGATTTCCGTTAAGTAACGCCTGATTCTATTAGCTATATTAAAGTGCCCGTTTGTAATAACAAAATCGCAGCTTTATGAAAGTATATATATGCCGTAAAGTATATACCGTATATACTATATGAAAGTATATACGGTACTTATAAGAAAAAAACTATTTTTAAAATTTTTGTCTGTCTGTCTGTTTGTTCCAGCTAATCTCCGGAACGGCTGGATCGATGAAACATTCACTGACAGATAGCAGATATTATAACTGGTAACTTAGGCTACTGTAATTTTAGAAAAATAATTAGGGTTCGCGCAAAACAATTAATATTTATAAATAAACCCCAAAATCAAAGTATATCATCGGTCGATCCGATCGGTCGGATTTTTACGCTTGTGAAACCGCGGGCCACAGCTAGTAGTAATAAAAGGGGAATGCGGTAAAATTAAAAATATCTTTAGTTCACTTATTTAACTTTTTTCAGAAAAAAAAAAGAATTCAAGCCGCCTTCCAGCCATCCCCGTGTAAAACTTTCTCGAAGTCGTTTGCCATTTTTTTGGGACATTTGAAATTTAAATTGAATTACTTTACTTTGCCTGACAAAAAATGCAAATAAGAATAAACGTTGAAATTCGCTTATAAATACATTAATTCTTCTTTAACTTGTATTTATCCGATTATAATACTGAAATAAAGATTTGCTTTTATAATGAAAAATTTTCTAATATTTTATTTATAGTTGAGCTCGCCTAAGCAGCAGTAGTAATTATTGCATAGTTAACTATACATTATTCTAAACGTACATGACTCACACTATTACGGCCCA
This sequence comes from Luehdorfia chinensis, assembly GCA_019845155.1. Classification (NCBI taxonomy): domain Eukaryota; kingdom Metazoa; phylum Arthropoda; class Insecta; order Lepidoptera; family Papilionidae; genus Luehdorfia; species Luehdorfia chinensis. The sequence continues at coordinate 3,715,927 of JAHVAK010000643.1, forward strand.
TTCTTACAGGATATTTATTTAGTTATTAAGGATAACCAATAGAAGTCAAAAGCAAAGTACAAACAGCGCGTGTTGCAAGTGATAACATAAAGAACTGTTGAAGAAAAGAAAGTTAATTTGCTAAGATCCGCATGCAAAATATAAAATGCTGTATATTACCTAATTTTGAAGAGCACCGCCCGCCCTCCCATAGTAACGTGCACGAGAAAACCAACACCACCACCGGGAACCGCCACCAAATACCCTCCACCACAAAACACTACCACTAGGCAATATGCACCACTGAAGTCGAGACCACGACACGGGTTTCGTCGTGGTCGAAACCAGGCAATGAAGGAGTATATAATGGGACATACAAACTTTAGACATACACAATCCGTCAATCCGGTGAAGCCGTAAAAGCCTTCGGGCTAACAGTTACTTCAGTCATAAAAAAAATTGACATACGCCATATGGTGTAGGGCACAGAATGCGAAACGTTCTCGTTTTTACTTGTACTACCCCTACTGCCTATTAACTATTAAAAAGTACATAAACACACGGGGATATCGCGTTTTACCATCAGTTTTCTTATCTTTTTAATCTATATATTAATAGGTGAAGAGAAAACTTTGTACCCCTTTTTAAGCACATTCCGCGCACGAATGCGTGTGAGATTTGGCATAGGTAGTAAAAGTTTGTATGGAGAAGAAGTGAAGAATCCAAAATTTATATTGTAGTATGTGTTACGAGTACAATTACATACTGGCAATGTCTAACACGTAATTAGCATTGTCAAACAGTCGCACAAAGTAGAGACTGACGCCAAAGAATTTTAAAAGGTCGCCAACAATTTATTACGTAAACCTCAAAAACGTTCAAACTTAAATATTTTATGATTTACGTTCGAATTTCGACCTTAGGGCGACCACTAGTAAAAATAAATAGTGGTGGGACTTTACGTTGTGTTTAATTAATAAACTAGTCCCAGGGGGACTTGATTATGCATTTTTTTTTAAACGATGCCCCACAGTAGGATTTGCTCCTGTGTCGTGGGTTCCTTTTACATACATAAATTCCACATGGACAAACACCCAGTCCCAGAACAACTATCTGTAGGCCATACAAATATTTGTCCCGTGCGGGAATCGAACCCGCGACCCGCGGCGCAGAAGTCGAAGGCTTAACCACTGCGCCAACCGAGCCGACATAATTGCGTTGATTGTACGTTTGTTGAAATCATTATCGTAGCCATCGACAACAACATTATTTTAAGACCCACTATTGACCTCGTCTTTTCATACATTTGCTAATCACTTCGAATCTTCATCCAGTTTTTGAACAATGATATCCAAAGGCGAGTGAAATAGTTCAATCAGTTTGTAGCGCCGTACGGAGAATTCATAAGTTGGGTTTATTTTATTAGATTAAAAAGAAATATTCCTCTGGTACAGCGGATGATTATGAGCGATGATAATATACCATCAGGTGAGCCACTTGCTCGTTTGTCTCATCTATAAAAAAGATTAGTTGTCTGTTAACAAAGCTTCCTTTAATAGAAGGTAATATGACGTATAAAATATCGAATATCGAAACACAAAGTCAAATACAGCTGAGAATAGAAGACTCAATCTTTTAATTCCAGAAATAGATCTAATTTCATTAGTTTGATAATGAACATGGGAGATGTCCCTCAATCAAATTCATCCGACGTCTTTTGTACTCAAACATGTCTTTACCCGTAATATATTTCAATTAATCTTATGACTGAATAACAATTTTATTCTTCTGGGAAATTATCCGTTTATAATAAGTATATTTTCAAATAAGAAGGTCATAATCACGGCTGTACTGCTCGTAAGATTCCTACGCAATAATCCGTCTAGGTAGGTACCACCGCAGTGTCAATTATCCTGCCGTCAAGCACTAGAATGCACAAGTTACTGTGCTTCGGTCTGAAAGGCACTGATAGTTAGTGTAATTATTTTCCATATGAGAATTAAGAACTGATGCCTATGGGTGAAGAGCGCAGTATTTTCCCACACAGAAAAGTTCTGAATGATACAGCATTCGAGATGGGCACTCCTTGCACTTTCCATCGGGTTAACGATTTGCTCCTCACTCAACACTTTCTGCTGTAAAAGAATACCCGAGAAGCTCCAAGTCATGCGGTGAATTTATTATTAACTTTCCTTAGCCCTTAAATATTTTATATTTCTAGGGGAAACTCATCAAACAAATACGACATCTTACAACGACTAATAAATGTCGTTTTTCACGAATGAATATCTGAAAATTTTTCACAGTTAATCCATGTTAAGAATTGATTAGGGGAGACCGTAGATGTGTTTCTTTATAATTTTATTAAAAACTAGCTGGTGCCCCAGACTCGATGTAAAGATACGGGCAAGACCATGCTTGCAAAATAGATAGAAAAAGGTATCAATAAATTATAACACATAAATTTAAACAAAATATTAATAAATAAAATATTTGAAAGTATTTGAAAGTAACACGGATTGATATCAAAGCGTTTGATACCGAAACCATAATAAAGTTGAGACTAGCGACCTGTTCGTTAGTACTTAACGCTGTGTAAAATAATAGTTCTAAAGCATCTAAGTCTTTCATTTAAATTTTAAATTGCATTTGTTTGAATTTCTTTATTGTTATATGGTATGGCCAAAGTTATTGTTAAGTGACGTGACTTTAAACATTATTTTTTTGCTGTCAATCATTGTCATTAACAGTTCAAGACAATGTTAATGGCCTTTCTCCTCCAGTTCATTTATTCGGTTTGCTATCTCTATACCTCTCTATCACATAAGAATAGCGCAATACAATTATTAATTATAAAATTTACTTGGATGACGGAAAAATATCCTGAATTGGTCACTATAACGGTCAGTTAGCCTATTTAACCAGCTTCAATTTGCTAGTATTTTTTCCGTTCCTATTCCTTCCGCGTCATTTCTTTACGGATATATCAGACTTTAAATTAAAAAAGGATCCCTTCAATAAAAAATAGCAATATTTCTTGATTTTTTTTTTTTTTTTTTTACTCTTAATACTAACATTATTCACTGAGATACAGCCTTTCAAAAATCACTATAAATTTAGGATTTCTTTCGTCCCTTTCATTTTTTCCGTTGTAGTATATAAATTTCGAAAATCTATTTTGGTGAGTTTTTATTTTATAGTTTCTGCTTTCCAAATCCAAGCAACAGAGGGCCTACACGGCCTCTATGCTTAGGCTCTCCGAAACTGTTAACCCGAGAGAATCTCGCGACAGAGCTACAAACTTGAGTGGCGAACTATGGGGGAGGCCTATGTTTAGTAGTGGACTAGTGATAGGCTGAAATGATGATGAAAAAGGATCACTTTTTCGAAAAAGTACCCAGAAAGCCAAAACGTAGGGCTCAGTAGGCCTCAGTTTCTGCGACACAAGACGAAGTTCGATTCCCGCACCGAGCAAATTGCGATATAGTCTGCAGATAATGGTTCCGAGTTTACGTAATATATAAATTTTCATCATTTCTTTTACAATCTTCATCCAGTTTCGTAATGACGCTCCTCAGACAGAGAAGAAACAGGCCAAAGAAACTACGCAGGTAGTAAGTAGGTTTTTGTAAAACTTTTTTTTATTTTCTCAAAAATACATTTACAGAGAATAGTCTCATAGAAAATTGCATTAATAACACATGTATATACGTATATATAAAGTGTATGTATGTATATGTAGGGAATTTTACTTTTGTTATAACACTGTTATGCATATATTTTTATTTTCGCTGTTGGTTTTCTTAATAAATAAATAAAATAATAAAAAAACACGCAACAAAATTTTAGACAAGATTTAATGATAAATTTATAAGTGTATTGCAAACTCGAGCAGTACAGCTCCCACCAAAAACACCTGTCACAAGTATAATGATGATGTTCTCCTGGTCGTATTTCGATCGTGACTACATTTACCGAATACCGTCGAAAGTTATTAGCTGCGCATGAGATAACTCACATTACTACTAACACAGGGGCACTCATTCGTCCCAACCTGCCGCTCGAAGTCACGCTCATGCGATAAGATCGTAGGTAGGTTAGGATGCAGTATCAGAGACACAAAGACAATCACAGCACAAACCAGACCCGAACACCAACAATTTGTGTTTTTGCATAAATGTTGGCTTTGGCTAGGATTTGAACCCAGGACCCGCGGCGTGGTAGTCAGGTACTCTAACCACTAGGCCTCGCGGTCACCACATGCGCTGTCGGCTCGCAAGTATGACGCATGTGGTATATGTGCATATGCGATTTATGTCCGTATAACGTACCCACGATACAGTAGCAGATTCTATCGAAGGGCATCGTTTTTAGAAATAATTATTTACTAAAAAAACTGATTTCAACGCAGCAGCTTCAAACATAATTATGCGAATTTAAGAGATCTCAGATCTCATAGATCCCATCATCAGAACTTGACCAAATTTGTATAAGACCACCTCTATGGCAGCTTATCTATACAAATAAATAAAATTGTAGGTACTGTCTGTTTGTAATAACAAAATAACAGCTTTTTACTCAATGCTTATGAAACATGCATATACGGCATATATACGGCACTTACATGTTAAAATTTGTCTGTCCGTCTGTCTGTCTGTTTGTTTCGGCTAATTTCCGAAACGGTTAAGCCGATTTTGATGGGACTTTCACTGACAGATAGCTGATATTATAGCGAGTAATTTAGGCTAATTTAATTTTATAAAACTGATTAGGGTTCTGCGCAAAAAAATTAAAATCCCAAAATCCGATTCATTTGGAAGTATAGGCGTATATCTATATCATCGATCGGGGTCGACTTTTTTTACGCAGGTAAAACCGCGGAGCACATCTAGTTTCTAATAAAAAAAGAATTCATTAAAATCGGTTCCTTTTTTTGAAGTCGGTTAAAAATGAAGGAGTGCGATATATTCTGTCGAAATGTAATGTCTTTATTTGAGAATGATTGGTTACTTAAGTAACATCGCTGAGCCTGATTGTCGCTTATTACTGTTACAGATCTTTGAATCACTCACTAGTTCCCCGGAGAGCTTCGTAAGTATCTGTCAATTGCTCCCAAGCCGCACTAAATCATAAAGCTACTGAGCTAGAAGAGTCTGTACTCTGTCTAGTAATATGTATATATATATTTCTCCCACTATAACATTAAACTCCGCCGCCGCTTAAAGTCCGTCTTTTTGTGTATGTGTGTGCAAACAAAGTCTAACTAAATAAGAAAATACGTCGCACCAAGTATTAGCGTAAATATAGAAATATCGGACAGTGAAACTTTTACAATTATTAAACTTATTTCACGAATCCTAAAAGTGAGTGATAATATTCATTAATAAAAACCAGTACGGACCACTTAAGAGCCGGCCTTTTCTATTACATGAAGTGACGAGACGAGCAAAACGTCCACCTGATAGTAATTGCTACATCTGCCCATAACAAATGCTGTGTCACACACAACAAGCTCTTAAATCTCATATGCCCAGTAAGCCATTGTAATCATCATAAGTCATCTACCTGGATGACTGACATTCCACCAGTGTGCGCTTTGCCAGAAATTTTCTGCAACCACTATACGTTGTCGCAAGAAGTTTTTTCGGACCAATACGACGTAGGGACCTTGAAGAAAAGACTCCGTTTTCAAAGGCCGGAATTTCGAGTACGTATGGGCGGCGGTGATCACTTGGCGGTGAGCCGCTTGCTCGTTCGCCTCCTCTCCTATAAAAAAATAAGCAATAAAAACATTACGTTATACTCATACACGTTCTCTTTTATTTAAACAAAAAGGGGTTATTGTGATTTCACTATAATAGATAGACTCTAAAGACTAAACTCGCGGACTTTTTATGATTAATGATGAGTAGTATTTAAATGTTGTACATTATTTTATTTATCATCAATAGTTTTTGTAGCGCACGCTACACTTTGACTTTTATTAGTAAATTTTTGATACCATAAATTACATCCTAGCAATTTTCGTAGGGATCTCAGTTTTTTTAAATTAAATACTACTCATGTTACTAGCTAATAATATAGTTGTATATAGGTAAAACAATTTTTAAAATCGGTTCAGTAGTTTAGTTGAGTTTATTCATTACAACCAAAGAAACTTAAAAAAAAAACAAATATTTTCTCTTCATCTACTAATATTAACTAATATTTAGTTTAGTCAAACAAACAAACAAAAAAATCTAGTCTTTTTCATTTTACATAAGATCTCCTATGCAGTATAGTAGTAATAGCTTTTGATAATATTAGGAAGTTGTTGCCGCGGTTGATATTGTAACTATTCAACTTTCACGTTGATAAATTAATTTCGTGATCAGAAAATCGACTTAATCTTTTTCAAGATCAATTTCTAAAGGTTATTTCATTCTAGGCCATTTGAATGATATATGTTAATAAATTGTGATCGTCATAGGTATGACCCTTTTATTTACGTTGTGTTTAATTATAGTAATTTGTTCTTTTAGGTGTATCATGGAAAAATGTTTATTCACTAGAGAAGCTGCAAGTCCAAGACAGTGTACTAATACTAATTAATTACTATTCCCTATACTCTTGTAAAGGGTTCACAATGTTTAATATCTATTGCAAAGTGATTTGTATTCCGCATCTGTATAAGATTAACTTTAAATTATTAATAACCCACTACAAGCTATCGCCCCCCAACATTTTTATTTAAAAAAATGTGGGGAAGGCACACGGCTCCAACTCCCGCCGTGTGCGGTGAGCGCCTTCCAATCCATGCGCTCCCCCCGACACAGGACAAGAAGTCGGGAACAAGGACCGTAGTCCACAGCAACACTGGCGAACCAGCAAAAAGAGGGCTTGGCCTCTTGCTAGTGCGTAAGCACAAACTTAGACCGAAGTCTCGCATGTCAATGCGTGTTTACATCATACAAGTATACAGCTAGTCCAGTCTTCGTGGATGTACGTCGCATGGATTTGGCACACGTCGAACAGTTATGATCACTCGGCCCAATAAACTAGTAAAGCCTTCCGTACGCGCCATCACTTCGCGAGACCGCTGCAACTGCAGATGAATGTCGAGTGTGTGGGGCATCAACATCCAATACAAGGTCAGCACGGCAATTTGCCGCAGAGCACGTCGTGAGTCCACTGCTCACTTCAAGGGTATGGGGTCCGACGTTGTGCAGCTTTCGGCTGCACCCTTGAGAGTCTCCTCCCGCCAGCTACCATCCGCATGAAGTAGACGCATTAGCTCCACCAACCATTGTAATGATGTATTTTGCCATTATTTATCATTTATAATTATCATTCAGCCGTCAGGCTATCAGCATTCTATTATATTCGTCAAAATGGGTTTGTGTAATTGACGTTGAGTATTATGTATTTCGATCAAGTTTGTCTCACCCACTACCAAGTTTCCAGTTATCATTCATTTGTGGGAATTTACTGAGAGCTTTATTTAATATTGTTGTTATTCAACACATGGAGGGCAGACAGTCTGCAGTCTCGTTATAGAGAGACCCGACTTGGACAAAGCTAAAGAAAATGTGAGTCAAACCAAGTGCAAGACGCAACCATTATATTAACGACATCTAAGCAACTGTCACTAAGACGCATTGTCACAGGTGCAACAAGCATCATTACGACCATCGCTCAGGCATACGCCAACACAAGGGCCTCTATACAGTCTCAGCAAACATCTACACTTCTGCAAAAAACCTCCGTCAACCCGAATCATAAGTTGTATTGAATCAGATGCAACTCATTCATATAACCGTCACTAAAAACACAATACCACAATAGCAGTAAGTATTAATGAATTCTCTATCTTAATAATTTTAAGTTCCAACTCATTTTTATAATATCATATCTTACAAGAGACCTTCAATGATAGACCATTTTATCATATACTTTACTTACATAGGATCTTTGTATGGAACATTAGCACTATGCAACTTGATACTATAGAGAGTCATGCTCGACCTCACACACCTCTATGTTGAGCTGTTGGTATGCCCCTCCGCACGGTACTCGCGTCTCGGACTTAATAGTAAGGTGTTAGCTATACACGAACACTTTCTAGTTTTAAGATAGTTTCTAGTAATAAGATTTATAATTGGCATTACATGAACACTTCCTTATTATGAATAACTATATAGAGTATTTTCCATACAAATGAAGTTAATTTTATATTGTAATATTTTTAATTAACTTCTATAGTACTTCAAGAGATAAGGTCTCTTGGATATATTTTATATGTTTTAAAGTAATTTTTAGGCACTGATCTATGTAATATTATGCCAAGAAAAATTAAATTGAAAATAATCAAATTTCACTATTGGGATTGGTCCTCATATATATTTTCCCAACTTTTTTGGACCACCATTTTTTTTTTTAATATAATTTTTAATATTTTCTTAAATATTTCTAAAACGTAAAAATACGTAATTAGAGATAGTATATCGTTACAATATCATCAACGAAGACATCAGGCACTCCTTAAATAAAAAGATTTTCTGGCTTGTCAGGCGGATTGGAAGATAACGATCGGAAATAATGACGCTAAAACTTAGAAAGAAATTAAAACGCTCGTCGCCTTTTCATATACGACTACGGAAGTTCATCACTGGGCATTTGAGACTTAAGAACTGATGTCTCAGGGTGACGGGCGCAGTGTGGTGTCACACAGAAATATTCTGGCTGACACAGCATTTGTTGTGGGCGGACGTTGCACTTACCATCAGGTGAACGTTTTGCTCGTTTCGTCACTTTATACAATAAAAAAAAGTTAACGTCTTGATTAACTGTTAGGGTTGTAACTTATATATTTTAAATTTTAGTTTGACTTGTATACTTTTGTTTCTTAAAAAGTAACGATGGCCCACAGTAGGAGTTCTCCCGTATCGTGGGTACTTTTTTCAGACATAAATTTCACATGCACAACACAACCAGACCCGAAAACATACAATATTTGTGTTGGCCCTGGGATTCCAACTCAGGACCGTAGAAGTCCGGTACTCTGGCAACTACATACTCGTAGATCACGCGGTCGACAATTATATTACTACAGCATGAAAACACGTGAAAGATAACTTAACGAAAACGTAGATAATGATATAGAATCTATCCATTTCCTCCTTTCCATAAATATTATAAATTACTTAAACACTCGTCATGAAGTTAAATTACTTACTTGGAGATGCTGAAAGTTTTCCAATCGTCTTTCTCATCACATTGTCTTTACTTTAAATTTAATCTGTAGGAAACTGAGAATGAGATTTTAATTTATTCTTACAATTTGTTGAAGTTATTAATTTAAAGCTGTAGCCTGAGGTGACGGACGACGGAGTAATCATTTTAAGTATGACAGATCCGAAATGTTCGGACGGGTTACTGGCAGCGGCGGAATCAAAGCAAAATCTTCTCAATATTCGGATCGTTCTAATGAAATTGCACAGTATTTGTCGATTAGTAGATACATACAGTCCGGCTTTTTCCCCAACAAGGGACTGTGAACACACCCGTAGCCCACTTTATGCCCCAGCGGGAAACGCAACGCATCGGGTGGCGAACCATGTCGCTGCCATTTTGGTACGAGTCAAATAACTCTTGCTCTCCATTGCGTCCCCACAACAGTTTAGTGATTGTATTGCGTATTATGGTATTACTCTGCACGAGAAGAAAGGCCGTCGGTAGTCGTTTCATACGAGTCTTCGGTAGGAGAGAGTTAGGCGCTATTCTGCTCAGTCGGACATCTATTGGCTAGATAAGATACCTTCAAGAATTATTTCTAGATTGTCGTAACTCCGCTTGGTAGGCAGACGATAACGATCGCAGTACCAGACGTCTCACACTAATAAAAACGATGCAGCTTACACGCTTCTGCCAGTCATCATCATCATAATCATCATTTCAGCCTGTCTAAGTCCACTGTTGAACATAGATCTCCCCCATAGATTGCAACAAAACATGATGGTTCTAAACTAGGAACTGGGAACTAGTGGCAGGATTCCGATGCAGGAATCCGTCTAGGTAGGCCACCCCAGGGCTAGTTATTCTGCCGTGTAGAAGTAGTGTGCAAGCATTACTGTGTTTCGGTTTGAAGGGCACTGCGAGCTAGCGTAATCCCTGGGCATTTGAGACTTAAGAACTGATATCTCAGGGTGACGGGCGCAGTGTGGTGTCTCACAGAAATATTCTGGATGACACAGCTTTTGTCGTGGGCCGACGTTGCACTTACCAAGAGGTGAAAGTTTTCGTCGTTTCGTCACTTTATACAATAAAAAAAAACCTGCATCCTTCGACTTCCCGCAAACCCGTGCAGGTCGTCGCTCCACCTAGAGGGCGATCGCCCTACATTGCGCTTGCCGCTCGATTGCTTTTCTTACCTAATGGTTATCGGTTCGACGAGCTATACGGCTGGTCCATTGCCACTTCAGCTTGCTATTCCTTAGAGCTATGTCGATTACTATAGTTTTGCCGCGGATATCATCGTTACGGATTTTAACTCGCAGAGAAACTCCGACCTGAGTCCATTTCAGACTCTGAGCTTCCTCATGCGGCCTGCTGTGAAGGACAACGTCTCCGTTCCGTATGTCTCGGCTCACTGCCGATCCCCGTGTTTTAATTATAATTTAAATTACGAAGTATGTGTGGAGCTGCAATGCGTTAGTGACCCTGGGAAATAAATTATTGAGTCTCCTAAGAGGAGTAATTTCACAAGTAGTGTTTTACCTTTATACTTTTTTATATTTACTGGTGTTAGGATTCCTGTGGAAGGATTCGGATAGAAATAGTGTGCAAATATAACTGTCTTTCGGTCTGTAGGGCACTGAGAGCTAGTGTAATCACTGGGCATATGAGACTTAAGAACAGATGTCACAAGGTGACGGGCGCAATGTGGTGTCACTCAGAAATCTTCTGGGCGTCACAGCATTTGTTATGTTGCTTACCATCAGGTGAACGTTTTTCTCGTCAAGTCACTTTATACAATAAAGAAAAGGTGTGCGAACATTACTGTGTTTAGGTCTGAAAGGGCATTGATAGTGTAATTACTGTGCATATGAGACTTAAGAACTGTCTCAGGGTGACGCGCGCAGATAAGTGAGTGGCCCTGTGTTTACGCGTACACCTGGGGCACTATAATATCTCCTATACAGTTGATAACTTCGTACAGTATTTGGTTGTTATTGCCGTGGTCAAAGCCACGAGGACATGATTATTAGTCTGACATTCTTCAAGGTTATACCGAAGTTCAGTCATGATGTTCTGTCAAAATTTACAACTTTTGGAGGCCTTTTTCCTAAGCCAACTTTTACGCCACCCTCGGTATGCTGGTGAAAGATTTTTAAGCTGCCGTTACCCGGCCAGCAATTTCGTTGATAGCGAAACGAAATACCTTACAGTGCCAATACGAATTTCCCAGGTAATGTATATCAAATAAACTTCATCAAAATTGAATTATGCCTTACACGACGGCGTAAGTGATATAATAAAAATGTTTCTGGCAGGTAACATCTCTACAAAATGAACCGTATGTTGTGCGCGAGGATATCAACGTCGGAATGTAAAACAAAATTGTTCATGAATTTCGTATCTTATCATCATTTCAGCCTATCATTAGTTCACTGCTGTACATAGGTTGCCACAAAAGTTTGTAACTCTCATTTAAGGCGGATTTTGCCATAGTTGCCACGCTTGGCAGGCGGGTTGGCAACCGCAGTTTATGTATTCGGCTGTTCCAGAAGGATGCTGCTGCTCATTTCCTGGTTTTTACTTTCCCTCTGTCGACTTTTACGAGACCCACGGGATGAGACGGGGCGGTAGATTCTTAAGCCGCCACCACGCGGCGTATCTTGTATCTGATATATTTTTTTATTTCCCACCTCAAATGACATGGAAAATACAAAAATGTTAGGTACAACATTCGTGGGAGACTGGTGCCCTTGGTGCATTGCGTATTTAAGAACCGAGTTACAGGTCACCAGGTCCATTTACAAAACTGATTTCTTATATTTACGCGAATATTGTTGATTTAATTAAACTAATTTCATAGCGTTTAATTTTTAGCTATTTATAACCCGACGTTTTGAGTGCTTTACGGTTTGACGTCCTGATGTCAGAGGACTTCTTAATCCTTACCAGTACTACAAGGCGGCACAGTGTGTTTGCGTAATACTTGTTGTTTACCATTATTCAGGCTAATAAAGATGTTTAAGAAAAGGTAAAAAAGGCATAATAAGACTTTTTGATTTTACTCATGTTTTATTTGTATCTAGAGTAACAAAAAAAAAGAAAAGAAAATTACAAAAATCCTAATCGACTTTTAAAGTCTTTTGAATATGACAGATTGTAAATTGATCGACTTCAACCCGCTTGTGGTTTCAAGGAGACGACATCGATAAATCTTTCTTGTTAAATAGAAGGCAGCGTATTCCAACGCGACATTTTCGGCAGATATCGAAATATATCACTGTGATATATTTCTTTCGGGAGTGTCCTTCAATGTTAAATATTTTTTATTCATTGAAATACACTATAATATTGCTTTATACAATACCATGATAATTGCAGCGTTTGCACTGCAGGGCACGTGACTTCTTTCATTCTCAGACTGTATTGGAGGCTGGTCTTAACAGATTTTCGCTTTTATATATATTTTCGGTGATGTAATTGCTGTTAGCCTTCTCGGCTTTTACAGCTTCATCGGATACTTTCGCTTTTATTGAAGTACTCGCAAACCCCGGCCGAATTTGTCCGCAGCGCCATCTAGTGCCAAGTTACGACAAAGTGGATAGCATGGAAATATTTTCTGTGCTTAAATACCCATGTATACTAATTTTCATGGCGATCGGGTGAACGGTTTAGAAGTTGATGGCACTGAAGCCTTTTAGGGGCTTCTATATGAAAGAAACATGTATCTTGAAATTTCGTTCCCACTGGCTGTATAGTGTATGACGAAATGGATGTTTGTGGAATATAAAAAAAACTACTCTTGTCAACACAATAAAATAAGTTTATAAAAAAAATAGGTAAAAGAAAGATGGTAGGTCGTGGGTGTAGTGGCCATGGTAAAAAACACATCCAAATCGAATTAAATGGATAATAATTTATATAAAGTAAAGCACAAATAATATAAAGATACCTAATGTAATACATAAATAATATAAATATTACCCACAAACAATTATAATAATTATCAAAATCAGAAACATACGCTTAGAATTTTAACTAAGACCAGTATCGTGTCAAATGCTATGCCTAACTCAGCATAGCTAAATTAAATACTCAGTTAAAAAACAATAGTGTTAATGTTGATTTGGTGTATCATTCCAGGACGCGTATAATTCGAATATGTATAATTCGTGTATAATTTGAATATGTATAACTACATGTTACAAATAAACCGAGTGTCTTTCCACTCCTTTCTTCCTTCTTATATGTTATTCCTCTAAAAACGCTCGATACGTCGGGAATAAAAATTCAATAAATAAAAGTGAATTTTCAAAACACAGTAATTTTTGCACACTACTGCTCCACGGCAGAATAACTGGTCCTGGGGTGGTACCTACCTAGACGATTTCCTGCGTAGGAATCCTACCAGCGAAAAGTTAATAATTTATCGTCAAATTTCGACTACTAGTCAGTTCTGAAACTGTATTTTATGTGAAAATATTACTACTTGAAAATCTACTCAAATTTCATTCAGGATTTCATATAGGTGTTATTTGTCGCTGTAAAGACAAAAATTGTTTTTTTAAAAAAAAAATTATAGACGCAAAACTGATTATTATTGATGAAACCTAGTATATGTTAACTATTTAACGACCTTATTTAATTCAGAAGTGGCTAATGAGTTATACTTAGATGTAACAGAGGCTTACAATAGATTTGAAGGTTTCAATACATTAGCTGTAACTCTACACTTTCCTTTGTGACTCAATCGCCAATAATTGGGTACGCTTTGTCGCGAAACTATAACGTCTACACTCAATTTCATTGTGTTGAAATTACTTCGACGACCGCGTGGTTGGTCAGAGTAACTAACTTCAACCCTGCGGATTCTGGGTAGGCGGAGCCAACAATACTGCAGATACACAAATTGTTTATTTTCGCGTCTGGTTGTGATGTATATGTGAAACAGGGAACTCCTAGCTTTTCTTTCTTATGCATAAAAAATGTCGTCAACAGCTTAACATAATTTATAATTTTTAAGTGTAACTTATTTAATTATTCCATATGAAGAGAACTCGATTACTATTTTGTCAAAGGTTCATATGATAATTATTATAATTAATTAAATGTATGAAAAAGACAGGGACCAAGCGCTCGCCTTAAATACAATTACACCGTTATAGGGTTCAATAAGTGTAGGAACTGAAGTGGAATTGTTTTTCGTCGTAGTTTTGTCGATAAAATACTTGGGAGACCGAGCGTAGCACAGTTTTATTTAAACGGGCTTGTAAAAAAAACAATTTTGGTTCCATGAAAACTCAAGTAAGGAACCAATAGATATGGATATTCCATATTTCTCTGTATCGTAATCGCCTGAAATGGCTTACTATCAAACAGAGGCGCAATTCTAGGATTCTGCTTACTCTTTTTTCTATTTTAAATAGCCCAACTTCTTCTTCATACCTTAAAAATAAATTTCAGTATCTTCATTCAATTCATGAAAATGTTCTACGCTCCTCGTCTAGTCATAAGATTAGCATTCCGACACATTTCACTGGGTTCACCAGTAATTCTTTTACTGTTCAGGCTGCACTGCTCTGGAATTCTTTGCCTGTAGACATAAGAAAAGCCCCAAATAAGGGCTCGTTTAAGAGATTAGTTCGTGATTACTATTTGAGAATAACCAATGTTTGATGTTAGAAATGTTACCTATAGTTCGGGTTTATATTATATGCATAGAATCTAAGGGTGTAACAATAGAGAGTAAATAAATAAATAAATCTGGCTCCTTACTTGTATCTATACAATTCCAGATCCATACAGGCCGTGTTTAATTCTAAAAACATGTCAAAGTACTTAATAAATGAGCGAGGCGGGAGCAATCCCTTTGCCAAATGAGACAATTACGGCAAATCCTTTCTACTTAGGAGAGGCTTAAACTCAGAAATGGATTGCTTAGAGCCATAATCATGAAACCTGTGAAAATAAAACATATGGTTTTAAAAAAATAACGATATTTTGCTGCGGTATACAGAGCTGGACTTGAGTCTTTATTTTATTAAAAGCGAGTGACATCCGATAGGTATCCGGCAGAGTAGAATAGCAGCTACCTCTTTCCTACCGAGGAGTCGTAAGAGGTGAGGTGTAAGATATTGTACGGACAGCCTTTATTCGTGCAGAATAATACCATAATATGCAATGATGTCACTATACTGCTCGGGGGAACGTACCAAAAAATTCTTACTCCCTATGAGTAAGAATTTTTTGGCTCGTACCAAAATTGAGCTACGGATGTTGTCTCTGCCTTTTTTAAGGGAAAATGTATGTATGTATGTATGTAAGCTAGTGACGAGACGAGCAGGTTATTCACCTGACGGTAAGTACAAAGTTAAATTATATCAGTTGTAGTGTCATCCAGAACTTTGATTTTTTTATTAAAGAATGCGAAGAGACGTGCACCAACTCGAATTGGGGCAGCGTGGCGGACTTATCCAAGTCTTTGGCGAAAATCCTCTCAGAAATAAGAGAAGGCATGTGCTCAGCAGTGGGATATTCAAAGGCAAGAACTTTACTTTTTTTCCGTTTTATATTTTTTTAATCATTTAAAAAACCCACACAGCTCCACAGTGGGATTTCTCCTGTATCGTGAGTGCGTTTTAAAGACAAGAATTTCACATGCACAAAACCTGAAAAGCAGCAATGTTCTCCGGCTGGGAATCGAACCCAGGTCCCGCGGCTCAGAAGTCAGTCACGCTAACCACTTCACCACGCGGTCGTGTTATATTCAAATAATAACATAACCCTTTAATTTATCTGAAATCGTTTCGTAAGCGAATTTAGCAATGATCCCCGGACTTACCCAATTATTTCCACGTCCATGACTCTGCACGGCCGAAAAACGTTTTCACGAACCATTGACCATTCACTTTGCGACGCCCTATATTTGCTTATGTTGACTACACTTAATACAACTAGTTAAAAGCTTAAATCGTATGAATTTGTTTTGCCGCGGTATTTGTGATTGTGAAAGATTGTACGTTAATGTGGTTTGAGTAATTATTATCTTTGGTATCATTTTAAATACTCTGTGCGACTGTTCGACCACAGACGTGTTACCATAGATATGTTTGACATTTATGAACTTAAACAAACGACAGATTGTGAGTGGACTTTTGGCTTCAACTCGAAAAGTGACAGTAGCACTTATATACTCTTTGGACGGTAGTGTTTTAATTGCGTTTTCTAATTTCTGTGTATATTTTGAGTTTTGATGTCTAAAATTGATAGTTTATTATGCAGCAAGTGCTTATGATGGTGTACAGTCATTGGTAAATTAAATTTAAGACCAAAATTGTAATTTTCGTTTTGTCTCCATAAGCCCAGCAAATCTTCAGTAAAAATCAACTATCATTTTACTGTTGATCGACATTTTGAATTATCTATTGTCACTCCCGTGACTGACTTGACATTGGCAGGATTCTATTGAAAGAGGCCAGAATGAAAAGAAGAAGAAGAAGATTGTGAGTAACATTGCGAGTATGAAAGTAAATAAAAATATTTTATTTTATTTGTTTTAATGTATTTGCAACAGTCATTATAATACAAATTTTAATCCACCCTTCATTATTCCATTACCGGAGAACTAGATCCCGGGTGGGTTTTCATCATTTTGCTGTGGATATGTTCTCCTGGCCGATCGCGTGGCTTACTGGTGAGAGTACCTAACTTCTACGCCGCAGGTACTGGGTTCGAATTCCAGCCGATGCTATCAAAAGTTAGCTTCGGCTAAGAAATTAATAAATAAGCACTAAAAAATTGTTGATTATCGGCTCTAGTTTTGTTGTGATTGTCCCTGTTTCTGACACTGCATTATAGTCTACCTCCGATGTTATCGGACGAGCGTTACATTAGCCGCTGGTAGGTTAGGTTAGTGCCTCTCTGTCTCCACGTACACTTGGGGCACTATAATATCTCTCGCGCGCGTAGTTAAGTTTCCAACAGTAATCGGTAGATGTTGAGAACATTTCCGATAGTGAGAAGTTCCGAAAACTCTGTTTTTCTTGTTGGAGAAAGGGACGAGACGAGCAAAACGATCATCTGATGGTAAGTGTAACGCCCGCTCACAAAAAATGCTGTGCCACCCAGAACAATTCTGTGTGAAACCACTAGATCTTTGTAAAGGCACTTCTAGAAAATGACTACCGATGCGATTAAGTTCTCCAAATTATATTCTTAAAGCCTCTCCAATGATTTTTATCATATTATATTATTTACACTATACTATTTATTACGAGTATATTCAAAATAGATTAAAAAAAAATTAAGATATAAATTTCCTTACTTAGCCGCTAAGCCGCCGGTTTAACTTTATGGTCGCCGTGTTGAAAAAGATCAGCTATTTCTTTACAAAGTTATTCACACACATACATACATACATAAGATCACGACTGTATCCCATAAGGGGTAGTCAGAGACTGGGCACTCACTGCAAAAGTAGATGACTGCCACAATCCACGTTGCACCAAAACAATATAATGCACTTAGTGTGATAGGTGGTGAGCCCATCGCCACCATGCTCTGCTGGATGCACAGTGCAATTTTATTCCTTACTCGCCTTTTACGAGATTCATTGGATGAGATGGAGTGGTAGTATTCTTTTAACGAGCCGTGATATTTAATCGTTATATCTTGTCACTAAAATAAATTATTTGTGTAAAAGATCCAGTGTTCGCATAAAAAAACTATTTTATGTTCCCTTAACTAAAACTAAATATGCTTCTATTACCTTTATTTTGCACCTTTTTATATTTTTTATTTATTTGATTAAGTTTTAGTTAAGATTGAATTTATTTTTATGTTGGTGTTTCGTAGTATGTGCTTATAGCTAGAATAAACACCACTTATTTACTTATCTAATTAAGACTTCAATTTTAAAGGTAAATTAAAAATAAAAATAATGTATAATAATAGTGCTGTGGAAATCAGGAGTTTTAGTGGTATAATTGGAGTGACTTTGATGGACAAAGTGAGGAATAACGTGATAAGAAAATGTTGCGGTGTGGTAGAAGATATAGTAAGGAAGATAGAGAAGGTAATGCTTAGATGGTTTGTACACGCAGTGAGGATGGATGAAAGAAGATTGACGAAACAGATCTATACGGCGAGTTTGAATAGGCAAGCCGGTAAGGAGTGACGTAGGTGAACGTATCACGATCAGTTTAAGGAATGGCTACTGCCCGTACCGATGAGCTTGTTTGAAAACGGTCCTGAAAGTAGAAGCGAAGGATGCATCAGGATCGTAGCAAGCGGAAAGATCTGATCTCTGCCTACCCAATGGGAAAGAGGTATGGATTAACATAGACCTGCTTGATTAGCAATCATCCTACCACCTGCTTAAATTTCTCCATTTCAGTTCATTGCTTTAAATAGTCATATTCTATCATAATTTTTTTAGGTGAGCCAATTTGACAAGTCTAACTAAAAGAAATTTTTGTATGAATCTCAACCGGGACAACTATTTCACGATAATAAATTACAAGACTTTGTGCTTAACGAAATTCGAATAGTATCTCCATATATCTCCATGTCAAATAAGAAACGACCTTCGGATGGATGAGGATAAGATGAATTTGTATGTGATATTAGGATAGTACGAATTCTGTTGAGCTTCGTAGAATTTTAAATATCAGTTTCTTTACATTAAATTATTTATGTCGACACCCACGGGATGAAATTACGTGGTAGATTCTCTTACGCGACCTGACCGAAAAGAAAGGCGACTGAAAGAAATCGGAGACAAAATTACATGGCATTTCATCGTAGTTGTAGAGGGCGACAGCGTGGTGGCGCCTGCATCTTGCTTAAGGCATATTAAACACTTACCAGTTGGACTATGAGACCGTTTGTCACTCTAAAATGAACCAAAAAAAAAAACTATCTATTGACCTATTAGAATTGCCAGTTGATCGCTTTGTCTATTGATCTAATAAATTAACTTTCTTTCCTTTATACAATTATATTAACATTAAAACAACGACAAAATTTCAAAAATATTTATTTAGGCCCATCGAATGGTTGTCGGTGTGACGCCAATAAACACGATTAAAATTTCATAGCCTCTCCAAAAATTGGGAATAATAATATGAATATCCAGATTGAAATAAACATCTGAAAAACCAGCAGAGATATTAATAATTTAAAACTGAAGGTGGCTCTAGTTGCACCATTGTAATTAAAATTATATTATTGGATAGTCGTGGCTGTTGGAGCAGGGTTGGGTTGGTTTGGATGCCTGTATGTTTCAGGGATTGATATTATCCTTGATTTTCATTAGTCTTTTCAATTACGGGCCCTTCATATTTATATAAATGTGTGGGCAGAGGTAATTGTAATGTCGTAGTAATGTTGCTTACGCATTGAAAACCTTGTGATTGACAATTTACTGCGCTGCTGTGATTCCTGAAGAGAAGTACAAGGAGACAGGGGCATTCGTCTCTGGGATATGCAGGTACGTCTGAGCCTTGGTATCATTGTCTTTAACAGCAACGAGTTGAATCAGTCAGTGCCTTGGTTTAATTACAGTCCACAACCCCTTTAGCCATTGCGGTAACGAAGCATGCTCGGAAATAACTCGCGTAACAACAGACCCTCATATCAGCTTTGAGACAAGCTGTTAATCTAGGCAAAATAACGACCATTCTTGCTATGACTGCGAGGCAATTAAAATAAACAAAATGTGGCTGGGTAATGCCACCGGCTTGTGATTCTACAAGTAATAAAATAAATCCAAAGCAAGACTTTCGAGACACTGTAATCGGATAAAAATACTATTGTTCTTTGCGTAAATCGAATACAAATTAATTGTTAACAGCTGTATAAATAAAGACGTCCAACATCTTAGATCCCATGGACTAATGATCTGACAATAGCAATTGCAAAGCGCTCAGAGTTGGAAAATTTTAAATAAACTATCGAATTTAAACAAGACATAGGTGAAACTAATATATTTTAGAAATTTGATAAAAATAAAAGTAATAAACATGAATTAAGAAATATATTACTCAATGTAAAATAACTGCTTAGTATATAAACAATTATTAATTAAGAGTAACAGAAACACAGCACGAAAACGTTGTACTCAAATTAGAACCCGAAATTTTACTCTCATCGCGGTCTAAGAAGTTTCACATCAAAAAGGGAAACTGGTATGCGTGAATAAATACACAGGAAAACAATAGCCGGCTTACCGTGGGAGTATAATTATGAGACCCAGCAAAACCTTTGTTTAAAGTAACAGCTTTGTTAAAACGCGAGTGATAAATTTTACCCTTATCCTAATAAATTTCAGTACGAAAGTTTCATTCACTGGATTAAACGTATCATCTTTACACCTCCGTGTATGTAATGGTGTACGTAGTGATCGCATAGTAGCCATGGGTCGTAAATGCTAATATTTTGTGATGTTGTATGTTTTATAAATATAATGGTTATATATTAGTGATGAAACAAAATTTTAATAGTTATTGAATTAATATTTTATGGCATTATATTCAGTATTTATGCATTTTTCACACCAACAACACCGCAAATTGTGAGCTTTTAAAATAATTAAAACATTATTATCATCATTGCAGCCTATAACATATCTAACTCTTAGTGAAGGTTTTCTTCATCGATTGCCACGAGGCTCTAAGCCTCATTCATAAACATGCTATCTAATTGCGATCGTCTTACACAAGATTACTCGATATGATATTACACGATAACACCCCGTTGTGAGGTGAAATAAGTTTTGTATTCTTGACTTCAGTGGTGTGTATTGCCTAGTGGAAGTGTTGTAGTAGTGTGGGCTTATTTCGTGGCGATTCGCGGTGGCAGTATTAGTTTGCACACTATTGTGGGTGGGCGGCGTTGTTCAAATAGTACGAGTATGTAGTCCATACCATTTTAAATTTTAACGTTGATGTTCGCAAATTAACTTTCTTTCCTTTACACAAAATTATTTCTTTCTCATAGGTTATTGGTTCGATTAGTTTTGTAGTAGGTAAATTACAGTTACTTTACGATTACATTGATAACCTGGCTCCACTACGGATATTTTTGTTTAGGTAGCTATTGCGCGGAGAAACTCCGAACAGAACCGTCTTCATAGCGAATAATTTCTTATATTTTTCAGTAAAAAAGTAAAGCTTTTACTTTACTTTTAAGTATAAAAAAAAGTCCTAGTCCTATAAAAGTCCCACTGCTGTCCTCCACTAATTTCTGAAATGAAGCCAGTAAGAGTGGGTTCGCGGACTTCTCATGACCTCGAAATATTTTTTATTCCTCGGACATGCAGGGTTCCTTACGATGTTTTCCTTCACCGCTGATTATGTAGTAATCGAACTCAGAACACTTAAATTTAAGGCAAACGCCCTGCTACTGAGCTACTTCAGCTGTCATTACATTAAAAATTATTAAAAATTGATTCAAGGTTTGACATTGGAAAATGCATGAATATTGTTAATATAGTTTTGTGTAAAATAAACGAGTACACTTCTTTTACTCTAAAAGTTTTAAATATTTTAAGTCCCATGAATGAAATCGAATAGCTTTGAGACTGACATTTCTCGAGTCGTTAACAATAAAATCTAAATTCAATTCAATTTCTTTTATTTGCGTAACACACGCGCGTTTCCGCTCGATAAGAAATGGCGCAAATTTTTTTAATGCAAAATTAATAGTAACCGATACGTTTTACAATATCAAAACTTTGTATTAATAATAGGTTATATTACGGTGAGAAACGTGTCGGTCACAGCACATGAATTCAATGCTGCGGGTCTTGGGTTCGAATACCAGATTGAGACATTATTTGTGCAAAGACTTTGAATTTGATTTTGTGTCTGGTTGCGTTGTGCATGTGAAATTTATGTCTGTAAAACGAACCCACGATGCAGGAGAGAAAGTTAAAATAGTTTGACAAACAAACAACATTATGAAACAGTCAAAAGTGTAAAAAATAACGAAATGTACAGTGAAATAGTGTTAATCAGAATACAGAATTTGATACACAGCGTTTTGAGCGCTTTGTTGCAAAGCGTTAGAAATGTCGAGAATGGCTCTACACTGCAGTAATTTCCTGAGGAGGAAAGTAAACTAACAGCTTATTTATTTGATAAAAGTGACGGAATGAAAACACGACAAAATGTTCACCCGATGGTAAATGCAACGTCTGCCCATAACAAATGCTGTGTCTCTCAGAACAGTGTGACATCACAATGCGCCTGTCACCCTGAGACATCAGTTCTGAAGTCTCATATGCCCAGTGATTACGCTAGCTCTCAGTACCCTTCAAACCGTAATGTTTGCACACTACTGCTTTACAGCAGAATAACTGGCCCTAGGGTGGTACCTACCTAGATGGATTCCTTCATAGGAATCCTACCACCAGCTTATAAATGTCTCACTGCTGCGGACAGGTCTTCTCATTTTGAGAGGGTTTTGGAGCTGGGAATTGTCCGGCGTCCTGCTCCGATGCGGGTTGACGGCCTTCACATGTCCTCGAAATATTTTAATTTTTCAGACATACAGGTTTCTCACGCTGTTTGCCCGGGGCTCGAACTCAGGTCAACCACGTACTATGAAATTTAAGTCGAGCGCTTGGCCACTGAGTTACTACGCCTCACACATTTTTAGTGATAATTTAACGCTAATAGCTTAGAAAACTATAAAAGTTTCAGCCTATAAATGTCCCACTACTGAGCACAGGCCTCCTCTCATTTCTGAGAGGGTTTTGGAGCTAGGAAGAATCCGCCACGCTGCTCCAATGCGGGTTGGCGGACTTCACATGTCTTCGAAATATTTTTAATTCCTCAGACATGCAGGTTTCCTCACGATGTTTTCCTTCACCGCCGAGCACGTGGTAAATCAACACTTAAAATTGCAATTAACAATTTTAGTGGTGCCGGCACCGGGAATCGAACCCAGGTCACTCGCGTACTATGAAATTTAAAGCGAGCGCCTAGCCCCTGCTAAAAATGTTATCCCGAAATTTCTTTTGTAACATAGTACCTATAGGTTGATCACCTGCCAACGTATTGACTTCGCAAAGAATAAGTGATTATTGAACGTAATTAATGGAACGGAATTAATGTGTCCTTGTGTTATCTTTGATCCCTATCCTTGTAAATAATTCGCGTTAGACGTAACTAAATAAAAGCGTCGTGAAATCTCTATGGAATGAGTTGAAACAGAAACTTATTATTGACATATTTGAAAAAGTATATGGAATTATTGATATTGAACCTATTATAGTTTATGTAGCGTGGCAGCTCGGGAACTGGGCGCTCGCTTCAAATTTTATAGTATGCGTGTGACCTGGGTTCGAATCCCGGTGCCGGCACCACTAACATTGTTAATTGCAAATCTAAATGTTGCTTTACTACTGAAGGAAATATAAATACCGCCTAAATAAAGGAAAGAAATAAATTCAAATACATTTGAAGACCGCCAACCCGCTTTGGAGTTGGCCGTGCTCAGCACTGGGACATATATTCTGTATACGTTACTTTTTTATAGTTTATGTAAACCGCTGGTTGCAGTATCGGCACCCTCGCACTAATTGTTGTGTTTGTCACCACTGTCTCGTTTGTCAGGGTGCACCATGTGCAGTTTAATTATTTGTATAAAAATGTGATATATCAAAAATAACAATTAGACTCTTACCCTTAAATATTATAAATGTGATTTTTGTGAATCAATCACGCACAAAAGGCCGAAATGATTTTAACGAAATTTGGCATCGATGTAAGTTTTGTCATGGAAAACGTTATGGGATACTTTTTATAATTCTTTTTAGAACGAAGTTGTTTTACGCGGCTTACAGTAGAGTGAACTGGCGGAAATCGTCACGTAAGGAAAAAGCGTTACGCCTCCTCCAGGCGACCTTTTCCTCTCTTTCTCTTTCTCTTTGTCACTTTCTATTACGAGTATATACGGTTGTATGTCACTGTGTGCGCGGGAGCGTAGAGATTCGAGTAGCAAGCATTGTGCGCGATCAGCTGTATAACCTCTATTCTAAACATGTGTAAATGTTATTTATATATAATTTATTATTCGCTATTTTAGAGACAGAAAGAGAGAGAGAGAGTATAATAAAATTAGGATACATTAAAATAAAAGTAATGTAAAAGTGTACTTTACTTTTATTTCAGGACTAAATATGTATATATTTATGTTACAGAAGAAATTTGTATATTAAATCACGTTCAGAGTTGAACAAATAATGTAAGGAACTTCGTTCCTGACGGAGGTTCCCAGACCGCACAATTCTATTTTATTACAAAACTATAATTACTTTCTAAATTTTCATTTACGCCGTGCGAAGCGAACGGTAAACAGCTATAGTCTATATATCTATAATTTCAGCTTAAGACAAAGTATAAACAAAGAAAACAACGTTTGTGAAACTAAACCGTCAAAATAACAGAATCAAAAATTAACTGGTGGTAGGATTCCTATGCAGGAATCCGTCTAGGTAGGTACCACCCCAGGGCCAGGTATTCTGACGTGAAGCAGTAGTGCGCAAACATTACTGTTTCGGTTTGTAGGGCACTGTGAGCTAGCGTAATCACTGGGCATTTGAGACTTAAGAACTGATGTCTCAGGGTGACGGGCGCAGTGTGGTGTCTCACAGAAATATTCTGGGTGACACAGCTTTTGTCGTGGGCGGACGTTGCACTTACCATCAGGTGAACGTTTTGCTCGTTTTGTCACTTTATACAATAAAAAAAAACCTGCATCTTTCGACTTCCCGCAAACCCGCAGCAGGTCGTCGCTCCATCTAGTGGCCGACTGTGCGCTTGCCGCTCGATTACTTTTCGTACCTAATCGGTTCTATTCTTATCGCTTATCGGTATCTATTGCTTATCGGTTCTACGAGCTATACGGCTGGTCCATTGCCACTTCAGTTTGCTAATCCTTAGAGCTATGTCGATTACTATAGTTCTGCCGCGGATATCATCGTTGCGGATTTTAACTCGCAGAGAAACTCCGACCCTTTCAGAGAGTCCTTTTCAGACTCTGAGCTTCCTGAGACTTAAGACTTAAGAACTTATGTCTCAGGGTGATGTCACACAGAAATTTCCTGGGTGACACAGCATTTATTATGGGCAGACGTTGCACTTACCATCAGGTGAACGTTTTTCTCGTTTCATCACTTTATCCAATAAAAAAAAATCTAAACAATGAACAGACAACTAAAAACGTACTACTATACAAAACAGAAATACTAACAAAGAAATAACAAGAATAAACAAAACTCTCATATCAACAAGTTGATGGATTGTAAAGATGGCGGAAATAACCCGACCGAAACCGAAAATGTTCGCACTAAATGTACCCTATAATATGGCAGTATTAAAATGCCGTTTGTATATCTTTTGTCTCAAGGATTGCCGAATAGACTTTATTTTTACATTAACATATATTAAAGTTCTTAATTGGTATCAACAGTTTAACAGACTTTTCTTATTATATCACATATTTTAGTTTAGGCGATGATATTTAATGTTCGTGGTCAAGTGCACGTCCAAACCTTATTCTTCTTACAAATTATATTAGATAACTAAAATTCTCCCGTATGAACTATTGAATTCTAAAAATTTACAAACATTTATTATCGACTTAAAGATTGTGAATATGTCCTCCTATCCGATTTCTACCATTGTAGCCTCTTCTGGACATTATGTCCCTATAGCAAAAACACAATGACATTCATTTCATTTTATCCTTACCGATGTAATGCTTATATAACATCGCGGTAAGATCTAATGAACTATCGGATGTACAGAGATTACGGGGTAGTCTTAATGACATCCAGAGCCGAAAATCATCAACTTTAGTGTTTCCCAAATATACTTCGGCTAGGAATCAAACCTACGACTTAGCAGGCAGATGTGGTAACCGCTAAGTCATGCGGTAGCCTAAATCATTCATTCAACTTCTTCATGGAAGAGCTTTTATCACTTAATATTTTAAAAGACGTGAGCTGAATGATTTAATTCTAAACTAATTTTAGTTATAGGAGGTGTTACAAAGGATAGCTTTACCTGGCATCACTGATATTTGAAGACTGACCATAATACGAAGCTATACGAAGATCGGGAAGAAGCAATCAATGCAGTTTAAGTGATAAATTGTCAATATATTAGAGTTGTAAAACAGAACATAATTGTGAAGTTAATTTCATCCAATTTTCGTAATATTGGTATGTTCTATTTTATTATAATAATATATTTTCTGAACATAAAAAAAGGGTTGCATCACAAAAGGTTATTAATAGAGTGGAGGTTTACGTCGCGTACCTTGGACCTCCCGAGGGCATCGTCCTTACTGTCATTCTTCTGCGGAAACAAATTTGATATTGCATAAACACAGGTGAAAAATATACTACAAAAAATACAATTGCATAACTGATTTGGTTATAATATGGAACCGCAGTGGTAGCCGTGATGCCGTGTGGCAGCGGCTTAAGAGAACCTACCACCCCATCTCATACCGTGGGTGTCGTAAAAGACGACAGTGGGAAAATGAAAACCAGAAGATGGGCAGCAGCATCTTCCTGGAACATCAGAATAAATAAACTGCGGTCGCCAACCCGCCTGCCAAGCGTGGCAACGATGGCATAATTCAACCTAAAATGAGAGCTTCAAACTTTTGTAGCAATCCATGGGGGAGGCCTATGTTCAGCAGTGGACTGGTGATAAGCTGAAACGAAGACGAAACCATAAATAGTTCGGTAATTAAGTTATACTAAAAACATGTGCAGTACCGTGTGGAGGCGGCTTAAGAGAATCTACCACGCCATCTCATACCGTAAAAAAAAGAGACAGAGAGATGAAGTAAACAGCTTGTACATTTTTTTTATTGGATAAAGTGACGAGACGTGCAAAACGTTCACCTGTTGGTAAGTGCAACGTCTGCCCATAACAGATGCTGTGTTACTCCGAATATTTCTGTGTAGCACCACACTGCGCTCGTCACCTTGAGACATTAGTCCTAAAGTCTCATATGCCCAGTGATTACGCTAGCTCTCAGTGCCCTTCAGACCGAAACACAGTAATGTTTGCACACAACGGCTTCACGGCAGAATAACTGGCCCTGGGGTGGTACCTACCTAGACGGATTCCTGCATAGGAATCCTACCACCGGTTATATTTTTGACGTCCTTCTGATATAGAGCAGAACGAATAATGCCTGTTAATACGAGTATAGTAATACATATGAAGAAGGAATGTGTGGTGGTAGCGTAAACATTTTTACGATACTCTCGGAATTAAATAGAACGGAGGTTCAATTCCATCTAATTCCAATTGGTTAAAAAAATGTCAAAAATATGGCGACAGGCTAACAGATGATGTCCTCTCGTCGAATTTTGTCGTGGACGCATATTGGACATCATTATTTCCTCTCCAAACCTTTAATTTACAACTCACAATTAAGAGTCGACACAGAATTGAGACGAGACGTTGAGACATTGACGTTAATAGATCAACTGCTGACCATATGAATACTCTATGAAAACATTAAATGAAAGATGGTGGTTGGCGATTCTTTACCCCCACGCCCACATCACATCAAATTCATTTCTTATATTTTAACACGAGGGAATCTACCACCCCGTGTCATCCCGTGGGTGTCGTAAAAGTCGTCAGTGGGAAAATGAATACCAGGACTGCGGTTGCTATCCCACCTTCCAAGCGTGGCAACTATGATAAAATATCCCAAAATTAGAGCTACTAACTTTTGTGGCAATCTACTCGTATGGTGGAGGCTTATGTTCAACAGTGGACTAATGATAGGCTGAAATGACAAAGTTTAAAAGTATTAATTTTTTTTAATAATTTTAACGCTTCGAAAGTACGATTAAAGTTTGATTAAGAGAACTCTTACATATCAATTTCAAAAACTTTACGTTCAGAGCTTAAGGCCCAAAGTCTCCGTGTGATATAAATTACTTTCGTAACAGTGTTATCAAAGGAGCTTATCCCAACAACAATGAAAATACAATCAAGTTCCTAAAGAAACGGCAGCTCGTCTATACAAATAAATAAAGTTGAAGTTTTTTATAACAAAATAACAGCTTTTTACTCAATGCTTATGAAAGTATAAATGGTACTTATGTGAAAAATACAATTTTAAAAATTATTGTCTGTCTGTTTGTTTCGGCTAATTTTCGAAACGGCTGCACCGTTTTTGACAGGACTTTCACTAACAGATAGCTGATATTATAGCGGGTACTAAGGCTACTTTAGTTAAAAAAAAATAATTAGGACTCCGCGAAAAAAAATTAAAACCCCAAAATCCGATTCAAATAGGGAAGTATGTATGTATATTATCGTTCGGGTTCAGCTTTTTTACGCGAGTTGTACACAAATGTTGGCTTCGACTAAAGTCGAAGAAGACGATAAGACTATAGTCGGTAAGCCGTCAGCGCTCAAGTGACCCCTCTTCGGGTTGGGAACGCAACCGTGACCCCTCCACCGCATCGTTAGAATTTTAGGCCGACTCGGGAGCAATCTGCCCCCAGCATGAAAGGAAGCCTGTACTAAGTGGGACATTTATAGTCTGTTACCTTTTTTACATTTGTAAATATGTCAACAAATGAGTTGTTTAAGATGCCTTTTGCGTTTCATATCGAAAGGAAAGAGGTTAAGTCTTATGAGAGAGGTCGGTACATCGGCAATTCTGAAGCAGTTTGTAGATTTAGTATACATGTAAGTATTAGAGTCATACATATATAATCTTTAATTAAGAAATTAGAATTATAAATTAGTCTTAACTTGTATATTTGAAACCTTAAGGTTTTTCTACTCTTACCAATAGTAATAAAATAATTCAAACAATACTTAATATCTAATTTTAATACAAAGTATGATTCTATTAATTGTTTTGAATATGTCAAATAAGTTACTATGTAAAGGCGAAATTCTATCAACCGTATAAAATGGGATCCTTCTATTAAAGCGATCACGTATTGATACTTTCCTAAACGACACTAGTATCAAGAGCATTGGGATCGGATTACACTTCAATGGAGTCTTGACCCTTTCTTAATTGGTACCTTTGTTCTCGGAAAACATTAAAGTAAATTAAAAGACGTAATGGCATGTTTAGTCCTTTGTTAATAACTAATTACAACCCAAGGACCTTACGATTAATATTAATAAATGATGCTTTATCCTGGCACAGGTATTAAGCGGCACAATACAAAATATAATTATGGATAATCCATCTTCTTATAATAAACTAGCTGATGCCTGCGACATTGTCCGCGTTAATATAGCTTTTTTAAAAATCCCGTGGGAATTATTTGATTTACCGTGATAAAAATTATCCTACGTCAGGGTGCAAGCTGTCTCAGTACCAAATTTCGTCAAGGTTCCATTTGGTGAGGTTGAACCGTGAAAAGGTAACAAACAGGCCGAGGGCCAGAGACAGTTACTTTCGCATTTGTAATATTAGTATGTATAATCGAGAAACAAAAATCACCAAAATCTATATTATAATATAAGAGGCACGGCTGTTGCTTGCCAAATTAATAGCAAAAAAACAATATTTATTTTTTTAAGAAACATTACACAGAACCTACGTACACCGCACACACCAAGCGCAGTATCTGACGAATCTGTAAAAGCCAAAAAAGGCTAACAGCAATTACATCACTGAAATTATACACACCAAGCACACCCACATAAGTTACGTTGAGACATTTCTGTTACGGGCATTGAGTTTCGTTGGCATTGATTTTTGGTTACAAACATAGAGTGTGTATAGGAATACTCACGGTATGTTCCCAATGTCCGAACGTAGGAAGGATCCAAGTTAAGTAAATCTGAAGTCACCTTAATCTCTAAACGCACTTGCACTGTGATGCACGCCACGCTGCGTGAATCTGTAACTGCAGTGAAGCGGAACTGAACGTGACTCAGTTTTCATTCGTGATACTCGAAATGTGTGACTCCGTTGTAGAACTCTTCATGTTTGACCTTGCGCCAGAATTCTAAGCGTTGTAGACCAAAATAAGGACCAGAAAATTTTAAGTTGTTTAAAAAAAACATATAACAATTTGCATACTATAATTAACGTTTGGATTATTCCGAATTTTCAGAATATTTTCATATATTGTTCGTGTAATTTATTCATAATACGAGTTACCCCGAGTAATGCTTACGTCGTCTGATAGACATCATAAATATTACGCTGAAACAGCTTAGTTTTTACTGGTGATAGGATTCCTATGCAGGAATCCATCTAGGTAGGTACCACCCCAGGGCCAGTTATTCTGCCGTGAAGCAGTATTGTGCGAACATTACTGTGTTTCGGTTTGTAGGGTACTGTTAGCTAGCGTAATCACTGGGCATATCAAACTTAAGAACTGATGTCTCAAGGTGAAGTGCGCAGTGTAGTGTCGCACAGAAATGTTCTGGGTGACATAGCATTTGTTATGAGTAGACGTTGCACTTTACATCAGGTGCGCGGATATTGCGGAAATTCATTATACGAGTAATGAATGAAAGAAACCTAATTTGCTAAGATCCGCATGCAAAATATAAAATGGTGTATATTACATAGTTTTTGAAGAGCACCGTCCGCCCTTCCTCAATAGCGTGCACAAGGAAACTAATACCGACACCAGATACCCTATAGGTAGGTTAAACAAACATATTTAGCCTATTTTAATGGTAACGCACAGACAAGTCACCCAGTATATCATCATTCCCAAATGCCGGTGGTCGTGATCGTTTATAGTATCAGCCTATCTCAAAAGACGTTCCGCCATCTATTCCGATTTTTAACAGCGTGCACCGCTTTTATGACGTTAATGTTGAGAGTAGTGCGGACCTGGTCTGTCCAGCGCATTGCACTCCTTCTTCTGGGTCTCTTACGCCTCAATTTTTCCGGTGACTATCAGTTTTTGAAGGATATCACCGGGGTTACAGGCTGTATGAGCAAATAACTCAAATATCCTCCGAAGGCAAGTGCGTATTGGAAATCCATCACATTTTATCTAATTTGAGTTCATTGATTAAGCCGTGTGGTGGCGGCTAAGCCGTGTGGCGGCGGCTCTTTAAAAGAATACTACCACTCCATCTCATCCAATGGATCTCATAAAAGGCGAGTAAGGAACTGCACTGTGCACCCAACAGCGCATGGTGGCGATGGGCTCACCACCTATCACACCAAGTGCTTTATATTGTTTAGGTGAAACGTGGATTGTGGCAGACATCTGTTTGTGCAGTGATTGCCCAGTCTCTGACTACCCCTTATGGGATACAGTCGAGATCTTATGTATGTATGTATGAGTTCATTGAGAACCGATTGGTTGGTTAATTGAGCTCTCCATGGATTGTGGAGCATTTTTCTCCAGCACCACTTTCCCTTACACAGTCCACATCTCCGCCTTGTATGGGAATATGGAGAAGACTAATGTATTGAGGAGTCATTTTTGTCATTTTGCTGATATTTCTATCCTTCCATATCCTATCTAGCTGAGACATGGCATTTTTGACCATTCCAATTCGTGTGTAAACATCCGTTGAGCCATTGAGCTCTAGTTTAGAAGCACGATCCACCATAATTTCTTTTGTTTTAGACCAGTTTATGGCTAATCCTATCTCTATGCTGTAGTGCTCAATTTTATTTAGAAGGTTCCGCATTTTTGCCTTATCAGCTGCAAAGATGATGGTGTCGGCGTAGCGAAAATTTTGTATTCTGGTGCCATTGATGAAAGTTTATTTATTTAGACTTCTCTGCACTGAAATTGTACATATGGCGGACTTAATGCTAAAAGGCACCAAATTTTCTCCCAGTTAACCATAAGGCTAAGCAGAGATAAACATATGATAGGCGGTGCAGCGAAAAAAAGGAAAAAATCTTAGAAAAAAATAAACATAGATAGTAATAAGATACACATACATACATTAATACCTATATATAGATAAGTTCTTGTAACTATATAATATATATTTATATAAATATATAAATATTATCATAGAAGAACAGAAAAGTAAATTATTTTATTATGTCATTAAAACGTCGATTTATATGAAATAGATTAATAATTCATATTTGCAGCGAATTTTTAAAGTGTTCCCGGACTTAAGATCGTATTTATCGTTTGATCGTTCCCGGAGGCTAGGATCTTATTTAGGAATACCATAAATGTATCTTATAAAATTATTAAGCAGACGATCCAATGTGTTCAAATCTGGGCAACCCACATGAACATAGTGAATAATCGGCAGAATGAGAGATTGGAAGAGCAAACCCTTGATAGTGGTTGGAAGAAAATTTTCAATAAAGAATCAAACGATAAAGAGAACGCAAGGTTGCAGTAGTTTTGCGACTTACCTCCTGAATCTGCTTGTTCCATGTTAAACAACTATCAATATACATGCCGAGATTCTTAGCATGGGGACAAGATCGAATAGCATTGTTACAGTCACAATTGATGATAATGAGGAGAGATCTAGTTTTGATAATTGTTTGGAGCTACCTAAGATAATTGCTTGACATTTAGGGGAAAATACATTAATGCCGCACACAACGGACCAATTGTAAATGTACTGCAAATCTTTGTTCAGTAAAGATATATCATTATGGATTTCCGATGGCACCGCTTGCGTATATAGTTGCAAATCATCAGCATACAGGTAAGAGCACTTGAGATTTAATGTGATGAGATTGATAAAAATTGGAAAACAGAAGAGGAGAGAGAATACCGCCTCGAGGTACGCCAGTGAGACACACGCCACATCACACCGATCCGCCACTTTTTGGCCAGTACGAACAGCTTGTTGGTCCCACCATTACACTCTTCGCAGATCTGGCGAATGATATACTCTCCGTAGATGTTAAATAATGTAGGTAGGTACCACCCCAGGGCCATTTATTCTGCTGTGAAGCAGTAGTGTGCAAGCATTACTGTGTTTCGGTTTGAAGGGCACTGTGAGCAGGCGTAATCACTGGGCATTTGAGACTTAAGAACTGATGTCGCAGGGTGACGGACACAGTGTGGTGTCACACAGAAATATTCTGGGTGACACAGCATTTGTTGTGGCTGGACGTTGCACTTACCATCAGGTGAACGTTTTGCTCGTTTCGTCACTTTATACAATTAAAAAAAGGTAACATGATACATCCTTCGCCAAATGATAAATATTTCGGGAACGTCTTCTGTTCCCTGGATATTTAGGTATAGGCCCTGAAAAAATCCGATCAAGTGTTAAGGGACTCCCATCTCCTGAAGAACAATCCACAATCGGTTCTTTGTGTTTTGTGCCAATCTATGGGGGAGGCCCGTGTTCAACAGTGGAAAATGATAGACTGAAATGATGATGACTTTGGTTTGAATTTTCTAGATAAAAAGCGAAATTTTTTGAAAAGATCAGAGGGTTGCATTTTAAGCACGTGCGACTCTACTTCACTACACACCATGTATGCCATACTCATATTTGCTCCGTGTAGGAATCGAACCTACGACCCGTAGCGTGGAAGTCAATTGCACAGCCACTGCGGACCAAGTCAAAGTGGCCACCCTCGTAAGTCTTTAATGTATTGTACCAAATAGAATTGGAAGAACTTGTTAATAAGACAGAGTAAACAAAATACATTCAGACCATGTAACAAATAATTTTGTAGCACAAATATTGACTTCGGCTGAGATTCAAACCCAAGACGCCAGGGAGTTGCAATATAGAAAAAACAAAAATACAAACATTTATTTTCTCCTAATTGAATTATGTTACAGTTTAAGTATTCTACAAATAGCTCAATAAAGTTAATGTGAATTTCAAAAAGCTTCAGCAATAATTTATGACGAACATTTATGTTACGGTTTACCGTCATTTAAAAAGCAATTATACATCACACGAATAAAGACAAAAAAAAATCTGTAGTTTGCGCAATGCTGTTAATAAAAAATTTATAGGTTAAGTCGTAAACAAATTTTATGGTTCGATGCTAAAAACTAAGGCATAAGAGATCTATCGACCAATATTTTTCATTGGGTGTCTTAAATCGGTTAAGGAAAATGCTGGAAAATTTCATGTTCCTCATCAAATTGCGAACTAATTTTTTTTATAATTTTTTTGAAGAAGCGACAAGACGAGCAAACCGTTCATCTGATGGTAAGTGCTCATATGATAAGCTGCGTCACCCAGAACGCTTCTGCAAGTAGTAGTTTTACTATATTTTGAGCATTAACAAATGCTTATTATCTTTGCCATCGTTCGGTTCGTTATATTCCGATTATTGGATGAAGTGACGAGACAAGCAAAATGTTGACCTGATAGTGAGTTCAACGTCTGTCTATAACAAATACTGTTTCACTCACAATGTTTCTGTATAGCATCATACTCCGCCCGTCACGCTGAGACATCAGTTCTTAAGTCTCATATGCCCAAAAATTACACTAGCTCTCAGCGCCATTCGGACCATCGAAGTTATGTTTTCACTCTACATAACTGGGTCTACGGTGGTACTTATCTAGATGGATTCCTGCAAAGGAATCCTACCACCGGTGCAGGAGTACCGTGGAGAACCACATTTTGCGTTTGAGCACGGAGTCTCAATCTCAGATGTTTAAAAACAGTAATATCATAAATAAATATATATGTATAATAATCAAACAATAAACGTAAGTTGAGATCAATAC
This sequence comes from Luehdorfia chinensis, assembly GCA_019845155.1. Classification (NCBI taxonomy): domain Eukaryota; kingdom Metazoa; phylum Arthropoda; class Insecta; order Lepidoptera; family Papilionidae; genus Luehdorfia; species Luehdorfia chinensis. The sequence continues at coordinate 3,750,800 of JAHVAK010000643.1, forward strand.
GAGTAGTAGCGATAAAAATAATTTAAACCTTTTATGAAACATCTAGTTTGAATGTTTACGGTTTAAGCCGCCAGCTCTTCAAAGCCAAAAACTACCACGTACGGTTCTAAATTTGAGCTAACGGCGGCCGCCGTTGTGTATCCGTACACTTTGAAGGTGTATGAAATTGGTAGTTTGAGAAGATGTTTTGGCGATGAACCTGATAACCCAGTGAAACGTCAACGGTACACAAGTCATGATGGTGATTAGTTCGCAATTGCTGAATATCGATTATGTTAGGAATCATTTATCGCTCAGAATTGTCAAAGATTGTTACACAAAAACCATTACAAAAAACCAACCGAGATAATGAGGATTTAGATTTTAAAAGATGTAGCCGACGTCCAAGAATTAATTCACGAAAGGAAAACCTACAAAAAGAAGTGACATCCCATTGAAAACATTAAAATGTAAAAAAATTAGCCAAGCCTCGCATCTCCACCCATATGCTGTAAAAAAGTTTTGAGATCCCATGTAGGGCCAAGTCTGTAATTTTATTAACATTGAATTGGTAATTCAAAAAATTTGTTATCAATTAAGGATAAATTAAATAAAAAAAAAATATGTTGTCCCGCTATCATTATTGTACATCTTTGTTTATATCAAAATAACGTGACCTAGCAATCGCACGGGCACGAGCAGGATAAGTCAGCCGTAGCTGGGGAGGCCGCGGTCCCCGGGGTACTCTAACGTATTTGCCGGAAAAGGTAACTAGGTCATAGTTAATAGAATCAGGCGTTACTTTGCGGAAATCCATTATAGTAAAGGAGAGAAAGTTAATTTGCTAAGATCCGCATGCAAAATGTAAAATGGTGTGTTTTGAAGTTTTGAAGAGCACCGCCCGCCCTCCCTGCTGGCGGCTCATCGGTGCGTGCGGATCTTAGCAAATTAACTTTCTCTCCTTTACGGTAACTAGGTCAAGTATACCTGGTGTAGTATTAATAAGAGCATTCAAATAATTAGACAGTATGTTTAATTTCTCTTACGACATTAACAAGACGAAATTAGGCAATGGTTTTTCTACCGCTACCACCACACTGAATTATAAAATATAATTATTTACACTGGTTGTACTGGGGTCCTTTGCAGAAATTCGTCTAGGTAGATACCGCCGCAGTGCCAGTTATTCTGCTGTCAAGTAGTATGCAAAAAATAACTGTGATTAAGTAGCTTTGTAGGGTACTGATACCGGGAATATGGAACTTAAGAAATGGTATCGATAGCAGAGTGGTGCCAAACAGAAATGTTCTGATGACAATGTTCTAGGCAGATTTTGCACACGCCATCGGGTGACCGATTTGTCCGTCTCGTTACAAAAAATGGTCCGTCGATAATTGAAAGTATTTGCAAAAACGTTTGACTTGTTAATGCTTAATCAGAAGTAAAAATAAACAAAGTGAATTTAAAACTGACTCCGAACAAAGCGAGAGCACAAGCGAATGAGTTTGCTTATTAATGTCAAACATCGCTTAAGAATTTATTCGTAATTTAGTAAATTGCCTTTTAGTATACGAGTACAATACGATTTGGCCCTTATAATTGTAAATGTTTTATTCGTCGTCGTCGTCGTCGTCGTTTCAGCCTATCAATAGTCCACTGCTGAACATAGGCCTCCCTCATAGATTGCCACAAAAGTTTGTAGCTCTCGTTTTGGGGGGATTTTGCCATAGTTGCCACGCTTGGCAGACGGGTTGGCAACCGCAGTTTATTTATTCAGATGTTCCAGCAAGATGCTGCTGCCCATCTCCTGGTTTTCATTTTCCCTCTGTCGACTTTTACGACACCCACGGGATGAGATGGGGTGGTAGATTCTCTTAGGCCGCTACCACACGGCCGTTTTATTATTTATTTATTATTATATGACAAGACAAATGTGACTTTTTGTAAGGATGTCGTCACAGCCCCTCCCTACCGCATTAGGATTCTGTGTCGTGGAGACAGGTATCTTTCCATATTTTTAGTGAATCCATACTAATATTATAAATGCGAAAGTTCTCCCTGTCCGCTGAATCGCTGAACTGATCTTGACGAAATTTGGCACAGATGGCTTGCACCCTGGAGACGGACATAGGATACTTTTGACCTCAAAAAAACTAATAGTTCCCACGGGATATTTAAAAAAACGTATATCGACGCCGAAGACGTCGCGGGCATGAGCTAGTACAATATAATTTAGTGATCACATGCATGTGAATATAGGATAAGAGACTTATTAATTTCATGATGCTTTGCACATATGATTGCGTGTGCGTGTTTGTGTGTGTGCGCGTTAGTAGTTTTTTTTTATTAGATAGAGTGACGAAATGAGAAAAACGTTCACCTGATGTAAAGTGCAACATCAACCCATAACAAATGCTATGTACCTAGAACATTTCTGTGTGACACTACACTGCGCCTGTCACCCTGAGACATCAGTTCGTAAGTCTCATATGTCCAGTGATTACGCTAGCTCTCAGTGCCCTTCAAACCGAAACACAGTAATGTTTGCACACTACTGCTTCAGGGCAGAATAACTGGCCCTAGGGCCGTACCTAGATGGATTCTTGCATAAGAATGTGTCCGTGAATCCATGGCGATTAACTGTACAAAGTATTTTTGAAGATCATAAATGTGGTCTTCATTTTATAGGGTAATAGATAGTCTGGTGGTAGGGTTCCTATGCAGGAATTCACCTAGATTGGTACCACCGCAGTGCCAGTAATTTTACCGTGAAGCCTTGGTGTGTAAGACACTCATTTCGTTTATTATTTTACATTTACACGCCAGAAGATGGAAGTGGTTTGAGAATATTTTTTTTTGTGACCGCATTTACCTACAGCCTATTCAAAAAGATAAACATAATTCAGAGATGAAAACTTTGCGGACTACAATAAATTTAATATACTTTTGTCTTTATCCTTTTTGCTCTGGGTTTCTCATAAATATGAAATCTTTACAATTTTTTCAATAAAAGAATTTTAGGGTTCCAGTAGCTAGTATACACAGCACTATTTCTTTAAAGGACCGGGGTAGCTCAGGGACCGGGCGCTCGGTTTTAATTTCATAGTATGCGAGTAACCTGAGTTCGATCTCCCGCGCCGGCACCTCTGAAATTGATGTGCAATTTTTAGGGCTGATTTACCACATGCCTAGCGGCAAAGAAATACATCGTGAGGAAGCCTGTATCTCTGGCGAATAAAAGTATTTCGACGACATGTGATTTCCTCCAAACCGCATTGGACCAGCGTGGCGGATTATTCTCAGCACCAAAACCCTCACAGAAATGGGATAAGTCCTATGCTCAAGAGTTGGAATTTTATAGGCTTTTACTTTACTACACTCGGCGTCAAAAAAATCGCACATCCGAAAAAAATAATTTAAATACTATTTTAACACAACAGTGTAGTGTAAAAATGTTTTAATGATTTCATGATTTTTTTATTAATAATGTAAAGCTATTCAAATACCCATTTCAAACATACCAATATTTATATAAATATAATTCGTTTCTAGCCATTACAGCCATTTTTCGCGCAAACTCAGAGAGGTGCGATTTTTGTGACGCTGAGTTTATTTTACACTTATAAGAATATATGAAATAAGTTTTTTTTAGATTACGAGTGGCACTCGTCATCAAAGAAAAAAAGCGGAGTTAAATTCAATAATATTAATTAGTTTTCTAAAAATGTTTAGTTTTGGAGCAAACAATTTACAATAAAGACCTAAATTTAGAGGTCATACTGCTATTAAGAGACATATAAATCACTGTCATTGTTATAATAGTATAATACTATATAGGGAAAGTGCGGGGGAGTTGACCATAGTTTTTAAAGAAGCCAGTTAAATTAAAACGTCAGGGATTAATCCACAATAATTAAACTATGATGTTCTCCTAGCCGATTTCGACCACGGCGATAACTGCCGACTACTGTCGAAAGCCATCAACTGCTCATGAGATATTATAGTGCCACAAGTGTACGCGCAAACACAGAGGCACTCACTGGTCCCAACCTACCCGCGCCCGATGTAACGCTGATGCGATAAGATCGGAGGTAGGCTAGGATGCAGTGTCAGAAACACGGGGACAATCACAACACAACCAGACCCGAAAACCAACAATTTATGTTTTAGCACAAATGTTGGATCCGGCTGGGATTCGAACCCAGGACCCGCGGCTTGGAAGTCAGGTACTCTGACCACTAGGCCACGCGGTCATTAAACTATATGAATAATACAGAAGATATTGAATTCAAACGGAATCAGTCTCATAATTTACTTTTTTATTCAAATTAAAACTGGCCATCTCTCCCTGAATGCACGGTAGAGATGGCTAGTTTTTTAATCTACATTAAACTATTTAAATAAAAGTAATTTTTACGGATTTTATCTACATTTAACTACTTTTTTCCTTTAAGTTTTTGAGCCCAAGCTCATTTTTCTGCCCACATTTCGAGCACTTGTCGTCCAACTCAGTGCATTTTTCATGCACCCACATGGTATGGTATTTATTTGGCATCAAAAAACAAAATATGGTTATCTAAGCAATCAGCCGTGTAGTGTGGCTTAAGATAACCTACCACCCAATCTCAGCCCCTGGGTGCCGTAAAAGTCGACATACGGAAAATAAAAACCAGGAGCATCTTCAGCAGCATCTTCCTGGAACATGTGAATAAATAAACTGAGTTTGCCAACCCGCCTGCCAAGCGTGGCGACATCCCCACAAAATGACAGCTACAAACTTTTGTGGCAATCTATGTGGAAGGATTATGTTCAGCAGTGCACTAGTGATGGGCTGAAATAATGATGATGTTGATCTAAATTACTGAATTCCAAATTAAATCATATAAAATGAAACAACTTAAATAATTAATATATATATAATATAAGTTTATATTATGGCCATATCACACCGAACAAATATGGCCATCTCTCGTAACCATCCGGGATAGATGGCTACACATTTTTGTAAGTAAAATATAAACAACATTGATATCTTATCACGAATTTGTCTAACGTAAATACTTTGAAAACTTTAAGCTATATTCAAAACAATATAGGTACATTTTACTTAGTTTTTGTTTTTCTTTCGCCGGATTTCGAGCGAAATGACGCACTGCTTCGTGCAGTGCAAACTAACGAAAAAGTAGTTAAAGTAAAAGTTTTCTTTTATTTACGCGAATATTACACATTTAAATAAAACTACTTTTTTACGGATTTTATCGCGTTTAATTTTTGAACTATTTTTACCCGACGTTTCGGACGCTTTACAGCACCCATGGTCACGGGGGGACTGAGGTGACAGTTGTCCCGATGTCATAGTTAACCCGGAGTACCTTCAGCTTTTAATTATTATTTGTAGTCCGATCTACGCAAAAAGAGCTTACTGTGTCTTGAAGCCTTGCAGTGGTATGCTTGGTTTTTGATTTAATTTTATTAATAACAGGATCCCAAGCCGGTGGTAATACCCAACCATCTTCCCTATTGAAATTAGGATGTTTTTTAATTTCAATAGCCTCGCGAATCATCCTTGGTAGGAATCGGTGTTCTTTTGCAAGGATTTGTGGTCTATCAAATCTGATGTAATGGTTGGGATGATCCAGAACATGGTCACAGACTGCAGACTTCCTAGAGCGTCGATGCTTCACATCAGCTATGTGTTCTTTAACGCGGGTTTTAATGGATCTTTTAGTTTGCCCTATGTAAGAGAGACCACATTCACAATCCAGCTTGTATACTCCTGCATCTTGTAGAGGGATGTTACACTTGACAGATGGTAAAAACTGACTTATCTTCTTCGGCGGCTTGAAAAATGTTCTTATAGAAGCTCGCTTCAAGATATAGCCAATCTTGTCCGTGACTCCTCTGACATATGGAAGAACAGCAGGTTGTAGTACTGTTCCTTCCACAATATTCAATTTACAATGGAGTTAGAGGCAAATAACTCTTTAGCTTTTCTGGATGTGTTAGTAATTCGGAATCCTAATAACACCTTGTGTCACACTGTGTATAGAAAAAAGACCCATACAAATAGGTATTTAAATGGTGAATCTCACCACCATCCTTCACAGTTAGCTACCGTGGGTAAATCTTTGTTTCAGAGAGCACAAGGGATCTGTGACAGTAAACACCTGGCCGCCGAGCTTCAGCATGTCAAGCAAGTTTTGCAAGACAACAAGCTTCGGGTTCCGCGCCTTCGTCGCAGTGACCGAGTGAAGCCGGCCACAGTCGAGCGTGTACCTGCTGTTCTTCCATATGTCAGAGGAGTCACGGACAAGATTGGCTATATCTTGAAGCGAGCTTCTATAAGAACATTTTTCAAGCCGCCGAAGAAGATAAGTCAGTTTTTACCATCTGTCAAGTGTAACATCCCTCTACAAGATGCAGGAGTATACAAGCTGGATTGTGAATGTGGTCTCTCTTACATAGGGCAAACTAAAAGATCCATTAAAACCCGCGTTAAAGAACACATAGCTGATGTGAAGCATCGACGCTCTAGGAAGTCTGCAGTCTGTGACCATGTTCTGGATCATCCCAACCATTACATCAGATTTGATAGACCACAAATCCTTGCAAAAGAACACCGATTCCTACCAAGGATGATTCGCGAGGCTATTGAAATTAAAAAACATCCTAATTTCAATAGGGAAGATGGTTGGGTATTACCACCGGCTTGGGATCCTATTATTAATAAAATTAAATCAAAAACCAAGCATACCACTGCAAGGCTTCAAGACACAGTAAGCTCTTTCTGCGTAGATCGGACTACAAATAATAATTAAAAGCTGAAGGTACTCCGGGTTAACTATGACATCGGGACAACTGTCACCTCAGTCCCCCCGTGACCACGGGTGCTGTAAAGCGTCCGAAACGTCGGGTAAAAATAGTTCAAAAATTAAACGCGATAAAATCCGTAAAAAAGTAGTTTTATTTAAATGTGTAATATTCGCGTAAATAAAAGAAAACATTATGTGAACCAGTACGGACTGGAAATCGCAAATAAAATACGCCGGTTAGAAGATCTCAAGACCAAGCGCGCAAGATTCATAACATCTTTGAATTTCTTGAAGAGATGCAGAGACCATGATCTCATTCCTACGTGTGTCAAAATATCAGCTAAAAAGGACATTCGAGGAAGCGCGAAGATCCTAAGCCAGGCAAGTAAAAAGTTGCTAAGGACGGTAATTCAGCAAAAACGTACCGATCTACACACCATAAATACGGCCATAGACAATTCATCCAGTGAATTAAAATCTATCTTAACGACATTTGATTTTAACAATTGCATTGAAACTTTAAATAAGCGCGAAACAGCTAAATATAATGAATGCAAAAATAAACATATAGATAAATACCAAAAATTAACGAACAAATTAAATGTCAAATACAAATCTCAACGTATGAACGGAAAGTTACCGTTGACAACAGACAAAGATCATAGACTACGCGCGGTCTATAATCTGTCAAAACAAACACTGGATGAACCAACATTAAACGTATTATCGAAAGGAATGAATTTCGCAATAACACCGCGAAAAATCCCGTACGAAGAAATTATCTGTAGTGTCGAAGATTGTCTGTATAAAAATAATATCGGTAAGGAAGATTTGGAGGCCATGCGTCAAGACATTTCGTCTATGTTACGTCGAAGTTCAGTGCCCAAACTAAATCTTCCCAAAGACGAATTTAAAGCGTTGAACAACTTACGGAACAGACCGGAACTCACGATCCTCCGCGCGGATAAAGGAAACGCTACGGTAGTAATGGATACGTCAGATTATAATTTTAAAATTGAACAACTTTTGTCGGAAGAAAATATTTATAAAAAGGTTAAATCAGACCCAACCGCGAACACGCTGAAAACAACTAGCGAGCTAGCAAAGAAATACTCCGAAAAATTGAATCTGGACGTAAATTCGGTAATACCATCATGTGCCAAACCACCGAAGTTGTATGGGTTACCTAAAATACACAAACCAAATGCTCCATTACGTCCAATAGTGAGCCAGATCGATTCACCAACTTATAGATTGGCTCAGCATGTAGCGAAAATACTCTCACCGCTCAGAGGACACACAAGAGCACACACAAAGGATTCATACCATTTTGTCAGTGAGATTAAAGACCTACATCTTACTGACAATGAAACTATGGTCAGTTTTGATGTCCAGTCGCTATTCACATGCCTACCTGTAGAAGACTGCATCTCAATTGTATCCAGGAAGCTAGCGGAGAACAACATGCCAGCAGAATATGCAGAACTACTTAGACATTGCCTTACATCTGGCTATCTATTGTGGAAGGAACAGTACTACAAGCAAGTAGATGGTGTGGCGATGGGCTCTCCAGTATCTCCCATAGTCGCCGACATTTTCATGGAAGACTTTGAGGAGAAAGCCCTCCGTACTTCTCCTAAAAAATCCAAGATTCTACAAGCGGTATGTAGATGATACTTTCACAATTTTACCATCGCATAAAGTAACTGCATTTCTAGACCACCTTAACTCCCTAAACTCTAAAATTCAATTTACAATGGAGTTAGAGGCAAATAACTCTTTAGCTTTTCTGGATGTGTTAGTAATTCGGAATCCTAATAACACCTTGTGTCACACTGTGTATAGAAAAAAGACCCATACAAATAGGTATTTAAATGGTGAATCTCACCACCATCCTTCACAGTTAGCTACCGTGGGTAAATCTTTGTTTCAGAGAGCACAAGGGATCTGTGACAGTAAACACCTGGCCGCCGAGCTTCAGCATGTCAAGCAAGTTTTGCAAGACAACAAGCTTCGGGTTCCGCGCCTTCGTCGCAGTGACCGAGTGAAGCCGGCCACAGTCGAGCGTGTACCTGCTGTTCTTCCATATGTCAGAGGAGTCACGGACAAGATTGGCTATATCTTGAAGCGAGCTTCTATAAGAACATTTTTCAAGCCGCCGAAGAAGATAAGTCAGTTTTTACCATCTGTCAAGTGTAACATCCCTCTACAAGATGCAGGAGTATACAAGCTGGATTGTGAATGTGGTCTCTCTTACATAGGGCAAACTAAAAGATCCATTAAAACCCGCGTTAAAGAACACATAGCTGATGTGAAGCATCGACGCTCTAGGAAGTCTGCAGTCTGTGACCATGTTCTGGATCATCCCAACCATTACATCAGATTTGATAGACCACAAATCCTTGCAAAAGAACACCGATTCCTACCAAGGATGATTCGCGAGGCTATTGAAATTAAAAAACATCCTAATTTCAATAGGGAAGATGGTTGGGTATTACCACCGGCTTGGGATCCTATTATTAATAAAATTAAATCAAAAACCAAGCATACCACTGCAAGGCTTCAAGACACAGTAAGCTCTTTTTGCGTAGATCGGACTACAAATAATAATTAAAAGCTGAAGGTACTCCGGGTTATCTATGACATCGGGACAACTGTCACCTCAGTCCCCCCGTGACCATGGGTGCTGTAAAGCGTCCGAAACGTCGGGTAAAAATAGTTCAAAAATTAAACGCGATAAAATCCGTAAAAAAGTAGTTTTATTTAAAGTAAAAGTGTTTTTTTTTTGAGTGGCGTTCTCTTCCTTACGGCCAACTCTCCCGGACTTACCCTAGCAGTATCAAATGGAATTGATGAATCTATACAAATAAATAAAATTGTGTCTGTTTGTAATAACAAAATATCAGCTTTTCACTCAATTCTTATGAAAGTATATATAAGAAAAAAAACAATTTTAAAAATGTTTGTCTGTCTGTCCGTTTGTTCCGGCTAAACTCCAAAACGGCTGGACCGATTTTAATGGAACTTTCACTGACAGACAGCTGATATTATAGCGGGTAACTTAGGCTTCTCTAATTTTAGGTTCCTCGCAAAAAAATAAAAACCGCAAAATCCGATTTAAATAGGGAAGTATATATGTATATCATCGATAGAGGTCAGCGGTCATACGCGGGTGAAACCGCGGGGCACAGCTACTTAAAAATAAAATGAAGTCCAGATTTTTTTTTTATTGTATAAAGTGATGAAACGAGCAAAACTTTCACCTGATGGTAACTGCAACGTCTGCCCATAACAAATGCTGTGTCACCCAGAAAAATTCTGTGTGACACCACACTGTGCCTTCTTAAGTCACATATGCCCAGTGATTACGCTAGCTCACAGTGCCCTTCAAACCGAAACACAGTAATGTTTGCACACTACTGCTTCACGGCAGAATAACTGGCCCTGGGGTGGTACCTACCTAGAAGGATTCCTGCATTGAAATCCTACCACCAGTAAATGTAATATATTAATTACAACTATGATGTCTTCCTGGTCGATTTTCGACCGCGGTGACAATTTCCGAATACTGTCGGAAATTATCAACTGTGCAGAAGATGTTCTAGTTCGCAAAAACAGAGGAGAATAATGGAAGTAGGCTGTGATACAGTGTCACAATCACAAGACAACGGATCGGAAAACGAACAATTTGTGGTATTGCGAGAATGTTTGCTTCGACTTTGAGTCGAGTACAACCACGAAACCACGCGGCCGTCGTTACATCTATACATTACAAATATAAGCACTTTGCCTTGTAATGACGGTGGAAGGAAATCTACCCACAATCTGGACATGTTTACAAAATTCATTGTTTTCAATGGGATGAAAAGACGCCAATGGGTGAAGAGAAGAAGCGTCAAAGCGAGAGGCGTGCACGCCAAGTCAACTATAACTAAGGAACCATTTAAAATACTCGTACACTTATTTTATTGAAGTGTAAGAGCGCTCGGACAGACAAATTTTTATTGGATAAGGTGACGAAACGAGCGAAACGTTAACATGATCGTTAGTGCAACGTTTGCCCATAACAAATGCTGTGTCACCCTTACTTAAGTCTCATATGCCCAGTGATTACACTAGCTTTCAGTGCCCTTCGCACCGAGACGTTGTAATGTTTGCACATTACTGCTTCACGGCAGAATAACTGGCCTTGGGGTGGCATTTACCTAGACGGATTCCTGATAAGAGTGGTTGAGGTGGCAGAAATAGCTACATCAGAAATTATCCCGACTTAAAGCAGTATATTTATTATATACCATATTACTGTACATTAATCATATTTTGACGTATGTTTATTGTATAGTATGTTTATTACATTAAACGCTTGCAGGAGGCAGGTCGCTACACTAATGGCCGCGGGCTCGATTCCCGTATGGGAAGTAGTTGAGTGGCCTACAAATAATTATATCAGATGTTTGTCCATGTCCAATTTACATACATAACCACATCGCTGCAATTTTAGTAATAATAAAAAAAAATCTTACTCCCCATTGCGTTCCCACGAGCAGTATAGTGACAACATTGCATGTTATGGTGTTATTCTGCACGAAAAAAGGCTGTCCGTAGAATACCTTAGTCGCCGCTTACGACACCTCGGTAGGAAATCGGCACAAGCTATCTTCTCTGTCGGGCACCAATCGGCGTCCAATTTATGTCTGCTTCCACGGGTCAGGAATATCCTACAGTGGGTAAGGTTTTTAAAAAATATAGTAAAATATTAACAACCTCATACGAATATTCACACGGTATATTTATTATACTGCTTACTTACTTTATTTTTATGCTAACGACTTGTATGATGCCAAAACTGAGATTTACAAAAACTTTTAATACCTTGTTCACCTTAAGTGCTTGTCTCATATCTTCTTTATCGCAGCAAGCAACCTAGATTCTGCCAGTATTAAAATTTTCCCCTGAAACGATATAAGTTACTTTAAGACTTAGTGATATATATTTTAAGCTGGAAAAATTAAAGTTTAAGTGTTATGTGTATATATACATTATGTGCGACTGTACGTCGCGGGTCCTGGGTTCGAATCCCAGCTGGAGCCAATATTTTTGCAAAACAAATGGTTGGTTTTTGTCTCGGGCTGTATTGTTATTGTCCTGGTGTCACCAACATTGCATCCCAGCTTGTACCTCAGATCTTATCGCATGTTTATTGATTTATGTGAGACACATGTAAATATTTCCGTGTGGTAGCGGCTTAAGGGAATCTACTAGTCCATCTCATCCCGTGGGAGTCGTAAAAGTCGACGGAGGGAAAATAAAATCCAGGAAAAGGGCAGCAGCATCTTCCTGGTACGTCTAAATAAATAAACTGCGGTTGCCAACCCACCTGCCATGCGTGGAAACTATGGTAAAATCCCCCCACAACGAGAGCTACAAGCTTTTGTGGCAATCTATGGGGTACGCCTATGTTGAGCAGTGGACTAGTGATAAGCTGAAACGACGACGACGACTAAACATTAGTTTACTTAAGACGAATACTTCTAGTTGTTAACTAATTTTGTTTCTGGTTTTTACCTACAATTTCTGATTTATCGTGCTGGTGCTTACCTACAATTGGTTAAAATCCCCAAAAAATGGTAGCTATGTTCAGCACCACCCGTCACGTCTCGTTTCCCATAGGTGCGAAGAGTGCTACTTGTGTGCCCTCTGACTACCCCTTATATGGGAAAAAGGCGTGATTGTATTATATCATTTTTTATAATTGAAGCAAGTTTTAAAGTCAGGAACGCAAAAATTATTCTAAATTATTTCCAAGCAGTGAGTTTTTAAATGTTAATACAAATACGTAAAGGAAAGAAAATCGTGTCGAAGTGTGGTAGTTTAACTTAACTCAGCTGTAAGTAGCTATTTTGTACGCGCTTCAGTCATTAGGCACTAATGACAGCGGGTCTTTGCGGCTAGGTTGGTGCAGTGAAGCAATTGGACTCCGTGCTGTGATCAACGGAAGAAAGTTAATTTGTTAAAATGGAAAAATGGTTTATATCACCTAGTTTTTGAAGAGGACCGCCCAATAGCGTGCACAACCAAACTACGAGTAACACCGTCACCAGGAACGCCATCAGATACCCTTCAACACTAGGCAATACACACCACTAAAGTCGAGAACACGACACGTGTTTCACCTCAAAACGAGGCATTGGGGATAGGGGGAAAGGTCTAGGTAATATACACCATTTTATATTTTGCATACGGATCTTAGCAAATTAACTTTCTTTCCTTTATTATAATGGATTTCTGCAAACTAAAACCTGATTAAATTAAGTATGTCTGTGCTATGAGCTGCAATTTCCCGAACGAAACAAATAATTGAATGGTCTTCAGATCGAAAGTTCGTAATTGTGTTTGCAAATCAACAAAGCCGAAATTAAACTCGTGTTTTTTATAGAACAGGGGACATAACAGCTGGTGGCTCACGTGATGGTAATTGATCGTGTATGTTTATCAACCAAGAACAGCATATTATTTAAAACAATGAACTGCGAGATCGTGTTGAATGGCGCAAAATCATGAATTCCCATAACATACAATATGCAACGTATTTTCAGATGAAAGTCGATGAGGAGTTGGTCTGCAAGGCAATTATTTACATACTCATATATTTCATAGTTTCAACCAATTACGTGACGTTGACGTTTTTGAACTTCGTAAACGCTTTTCAAAGGTTGAACAACAATACTTTAATAGTATCACCGTTTTTTATGGTTGTATTGTTAAGCGCTTACAACAGAATTAGACATAACATTATTAAGGAATGCTGACTCTACTAGAAACATTCGTAAAAAGGTTAGCCCCTAAAATTTTATGGTTTTCCGGTAAGGAAAAGCCCGGACTACAGCCGATGAGCCGACTTCAGTCGACGCTTGGTTCTCAAGCTATACGCATGTCGCCGAAATAGACGGTGGCCCACGTGTCCCGTTGACGTCAAGTAAAGAAGTTGTAATATTAAATAATTTAATTAAACACCGAACTCTTTCAAATTAATAATCATTAGGATGTTTTTCTTTAAATAGTGAGTTCATACAACTTTTAAACAGTTGAAGGGAACTTAAAAATAAGGTAAGTTATAGATTTGCGTATACTTTCCGCTTTAAGTACGAGTATATTAAAAGGATAAATAAAATGTTTTTACTTGCCTTAATACAAATTGAAGCTAATTTAAGAGAAGTCCTAACAGGATAATTAAAAAGTTAAGGTTTATTATTGTTTTATTATTTTTTAATACTTCTTCTCTTCGTCCCTTTTTAAACGATACAAAATACGACGACGTAATACGATACAAAAACAGTTTTTTTTTTATTTTAATTAGGCGTATTGTTAATTCCAAATCCTGCTTGATGAAAATCAGTGGAAGTTTAGAAAAGTGCCCCGTTTTTAATAATCTAGTAATAGAAAAACTTACAAATAATTAAAATTGCGTTTATTGTTATTTTTTTTATAATTGCATGTTTGCATAAAAAATAAAAATAAACGTTTTTTTCTATGTTAAATAGTTCCTATTGTACAAGTTATGTATTTAATATGGAACTCACTAGATATTTAAAAAATAATCAATACCGCCAAGGGACAAAGCCACAAGATTGCACAGGGCATCCCGGTTTAGGTCTTCCATAACAAAAAGCAAAGACGACTGCGAGCACTACTTAACTGAAAATAATTAAACTGCAAAATAACCATTTTTTTAACATTTATTTTCGTATAACGATCTCTCTTGCCGTGTGGTAGCGGCTTAAGAGAATCTACCACACAATCTCATCCCGTGGGTGTCGTAAAAGTCGACAGAGGGAAAATTGAGACCACAAAATGGCCAGCAGCATCTTCCTGGAACATCAGAATAAATAAACTGCGGCCGCTAACCCACGTGCCAAGCGTGGCAACTATGGCAAAATTTCCTCCAAAAAGAAAGCTACAAACTTTTGTAGCAATCTATGGCGAAGGCCTATGTTCATTAGTGGACTAGTTATTAGCTGAAATGATGATAATGATCTCATTTTAAGATAATACCACCAAATTTATACGAATATGTCTAAAAAGGTCATTAAAAAATAGCTTAAGTAGAAATTAATTAGGAAAGTCTGAACGAGGCGCGGATTAAAACCGGTATCATGCTAAAAATCGAAAATAAAAAAACAGATATTTTTTATATTTAACGACCGTGTGTCATAGTGGTCGGAGCACCTGACTTCTACGCCGTCCGGAGTTAGAACCCAGCCGGAGCAAACGTTCGTGCAAAAACACAAATTGTTGGTTTCCGTGTGAAATTTATGTCTATAACCCACGATACAGGAGAAATCCTACTTCAGTTTCACGTCATATCAGTATGTACAGAAAATTACGATAAAAGGTATTTTTTAAATTAATTCGTTATATTTAAAGTGTTCGTAACTATTTCATATTAAATGTCTGTTTATCTGTAACAATATATTCAGTAGAGTATTTTAGCATTAAAGTTACATTGCGCGTACTGTCATTCCATGTTAATAAATATCAGCGAAATATATGATAATTCAAATTTCTGGTTTAATAAACTCTCAAAGGAAGAAAGTTCTTCGAGCTTTTATTCTTCCGAAGTTTTTAACGAATCGATTACAACCAAACAACTTTCCAAAACAACTTAAGTATTAGAAAACATTGATGTAATCATTTTCGAATGTACATTTGATTAAGTTTATAGATTTAAAATTGTTAAGCAATAATGAATAACTCTGTATTGTTAATTGGTATTGACGGTTATTTTTTATGTATCTATCTATGCAGGAATCCGTCTAGGTAGGTACCACCCCGGGGCCAGTGTGCAAATATTACTGTGTTTCGGTTTGAACGGCACTGAGAGCTAGAGTAATGACTGTACATTTAAACTTAAGAACTCATGTCTCAAGGTGACGGGCGCAGTGTGGTGTCACATAAAAATGTTCAGGGTGACACAGCATTTGTTATGGCCCGAAGTTACACTCACCATCAGGTGAACGTTTTGCTCCTTTCGTCAGTTTATCCAATAAAAAGTTAGTGCACAACCAATTGTAGGTAAACACAAGCACAAAATTAGTTAACAACTAGAAGTGTTCGTCTTGAGTAAACTAATGTTTAGTCGTCGTCGTCGTCGTCGTTACAGCCTATCACTAGTCCACTGCTGAACATAGGCATACCCCATAGATTGCCACAAAAATTTGTAGCTCTCGTTTTGGAGGGATTTTGCCATAGTTGCCACGCTTGACAGGCGGGTCGGCAACCGCAGATTATTTATTCAGATGTTCAAGGAAGATGCTACTGGCCATCTTCTGGTTTTCATTTTCCCTCAGTCGACTTTTACGACACCCACGGAATGAGATGTGGTGAAGTAAGCCAGTGAGTTAAAATATATGTTTATGACAGTGGAAGCACTGCAGCTATTATAGAGTCTGCATAAACGCGTTACAGAAGACATTGAGCAAAGAACGGTTCTTCGAAGGGGAGGGGAAAAAGATGCTTGGCTATTTGGAGAGTATCTAGCCGGAGCTCTAATGTAATTGGGGGCAATCAATTTGGTTTCTGAGCAATTTAAACAAAAATGTCAGATCTTAAAGGTCCCTACGTTTACTTAATTTAAGCAGTTTAAAATAGATTAGTATTGCAGCATGTTAAGGAATCTTTTTTGCTATACCTACAGAGTAGGCCAAGTGCCAGAGGAACCGTTGTTGTATTCTTTCCAGCAACAGTGTGTAACGCGAAGTGTGGCCGATATACTCGTACGTAGTTACACAGTACATATTTATAACGACGAACATTTTTATGCATATATGTCATACTATTTAGATAGATATTATTAAGAAATGTATATAATTATATTATTATTAAAGATATTATTAAGAATGGTTTGGATTTTAAGGATGTTTATTAATACACCCTCTGTATTAATATAAAGGATTTGTGTTAAATACAATCAATCTATTAATAGGTGAAGAGAAAAAATTTCAAGTTGTTGTGTTAAAGTTTGTATGAAGAAGAAGTACAGAAAGCTAAAATCTATCTATAATATATACAATTTATATACAAGTACATTAAATGCAATAAAAAAAGTTTATGAATTTCGGTCGCGTTTCGACCATTGGGCGAGCACCAGTACATAATAAATAACTATGTCATACTTCTGATTGAAGGAGAAATAGTGGAACAAGTGAAAGAGTTTATATATTTAGGGTTCAAAATTTTTGAGAGACGGAAAGTACGACTGTGATATTGAACGAAGAGCGTTGGCAGGAAATAAATTATATGGGGCCCTGCATAACTTTATGTGCAGCCAGAAAGTATCTAAAAAGGCACGACTGGCTGTATAGAGGAGTACTGGTCCCCACACTTATGTACGGTAGTGAATGTTGGGTCTGGCAGAAGAAGCATGAAAATAAGATTAATGCTGTTGAAATGGAAAGTTTGATAAGTATAGCTGGAATGACTTTGATGGACAAACTGAGAAACAATGTGATAAGAGAACGTTGCGGTGTGGTAGAAGATGTAGTGACAAAGACAGAGAAAGGAATGCTTAGATGGTTTGGACACGTAGAGAGGATGGATGAAAGAAGATTGACGAAACAGATTTATGAGGCGAGTGTGAATGGGCAAGCCGGTAAGGGTCGACGTAGGCGAACGTATTACGATAAGATCGAAATCGTCCTGGCCAATAAACGTTGCTTATCCGTGTATTTCTGATACTGCATACTAGCCTCCTATCGCATGAGCATTACATCAGGCGTTAATAAAACAGAATGCGCGAGTGTTGCGTGTTTTCGCGTATTGGCACGATAACTTTTACTGGTGGTAGGATTCCTATGCAGAAATGCGTCTAGGTAGGTACCACTGCACTGCCAGTTATTCTGCCGTGCTTCGCAAATATTACTGTGTTTCGGTTTGAAGGGCACTGATAAATAGCGTAATTACTGGACATTGAGACTTAAGAACTAATATCTCGGGGTGACGAGTGCAGTGTGGCGACATAGAAATGTTCTGGGTGACACAGCATTTGTTATGGGCAGTTCTTGCAAATATTTGTATGGCTTTGCCAGCTGGGATTCGAACCCGTGACTCGCGGCGCAGTTGTCAGATACTTTAAAACCTAGGCCACGCGGTTGTCTTTTTTATGTAAATTCTTACAATATCTATACAAATAAATTAAATTTTGCGGCGGTAAATTTATACTCTACGCAATAGCATTTTCATTAATATGTTCCTTATTCAACATTATTTCCCTTACTAAGTAATTGCATTAAAAAGTGTAAAATGTTATGTTCGTGGCACTATTTAAAATGAAAGAAAAGAAATGAATTTAAATGCAAACTTGCAGCATAGTTACAGTCGGGTTGAGAAAAACATTCAAGTCTTTATAAATTTCTATACGCGAAACCTTTGGGATTGGCTTCATTTGATCCCATTAACCAATGAATGAGCTTTAAATACCATAATAAAACCGATCACGAAACCTATCAGAGTTACACAATAGATCTCCTGAGTTTTGACCCCATAGTCAGCAATGTTAAAATATTATGTGCATGGCAGAAACCTCTCGAAATAAAATCCTCGCGCCGAAATATGCGATCTGATATTAATTTGGGTATTTTATATTTGTTCGTGGATCTGGACGTGTGGTGGGGGCTTAAGAGAATCTAACACTCCATCTAATCCCGTAGGTGTAGTAAAAGTCGACAGGGGGAAACTAAAACCAGGAGATGGGCAGCAGATTGTTCCTGGAACATTTGAATAAATTTGACAACTCGCGTGCCAAGCGGGGCAACTATGGCAAAATCCTCCCAAATGAGAGCCAAAAACTTTTGTGAAAAGATGGTGTGATTTAGGCTATATATATGGGAGAGGCCTACGTTCAGCAGTGGATTAGTGATAATGACATATTTTCTTTGGCTGAATAAGCTTGGTCAATTTTTGCCATAAACATTTTGTGGTCGCTGGCTTGGTTGGCGGATTGGCGATCGCAGTACCAGACGCCTGGCAACTCAAACGCTGCTGCCCGTCATCAGCCTATGTATTTAAAGTCTGTCATTTTTCGAGATTGTTATTTCGCCATCTGTCGTTATCAAGTTTTGGTTATGAGCTCCATGACAAAACATTAAAATCTTAAATTAGCATGTGCATGATTTCAAGTGATTTTTATTGATTTTTTTTATACTGTGACGTTATGGTCAATGCATCATCTGTCGATAACAAATGCTTGTGTCACCCAGAACATTCCTGAGTTTATGTCACTTTGAGCCGTCAGTTCTTAAGTCTCTTATGATCAGTGATTACACTAGCTCTCCATGACCTTCAGACCGAAACACAGTAATGTTGGTACACTTCCTTCTGATTCCTGCATAGGTATCCTACTACCAGTAAAATAGTCATCTCAAAAGACTTTGGATTAACATGAATTTTAAAGTTGACGCCATTAAAGCAGTGATTGCAACTTTTTGCTTCTTGATAATATTCACAGTATCCTTTAGAAAAGATTTTTGTCATTCTCCGTCATGATTTATGTAAGCTTCCCTGACTTATAATTTGACTTTGAAGTTATCTTGTGTTTTGATACTTTGTCACTTTGTATTTCGCGGAAACCTTAGATTTTACTTTGAGTTGTTGTTTTTTCTCATAATCATTGTTTTCGTAGTATTATTTAGTAAAGGGTACCCCTTTACTGAACATCGCAACTCAGTATCAGCGAAACTAAGTCACGAAGAACGAATTAGTCGCGTGATAATCGTTAAATTTAATTTTTGTACGCTTATCAATAAACCAATAAAAGTTACGAAAGTTAAGAACAGTTTATTTAAGGTATTTGTTCCTGTAAGCACGTATCGCTTGAAGAAATTAAGAAGTATATATAATTTCGGTGATGTAATTGCTGTTAGCCTTTTTTGGCTTTTACAGCTTCATCGAATACTGTGCTCACGGGCCAGGGGCCCGCGTGCACAGTGCATATATATATATATATATATATATATATAGATATATAATTATATATATATATATATATATATATATATATATATATATATATATATATATATATAAATACTCCAGTGAGAAGGTTAATTTCCTCATCCCAAGTGAGTACATTAGCGTTAATATATACTCGTATAATTTAATTTAAGCGCAACTTCAACAGTAAATTAAATTTTCCAGTTAGTGTAAACTTTTGCCCTCCGAGCAATCTGCACTACTTTGATATTCAAATCTCCAATACTAAAGTCCAACATTTTCCATAAACTTGACACCAAGTCAATATTATGACACTAATCGTAATAATATTCCAGTAAGATGAAGTTGCACTCGATCGGCGAAATATTTCGTAAATCCGATAATTGTTAGAATATGAACGTTCTAGAGAAATGGTTTTGATAATAAAACCGGTAAATTTCGAGCGCGTAGCTTAGTGGCCAGAATACATGACTTCTAGACTGTAGGTCCAGGATTTTAATTCCAGCCGCAGCTATTATTTTTGCAAAAACACAAATTGTTGGTTATTGGTTCTCGTTGTGTTGTGAATAACAGAATATGAATACTAGGTGGTAGATTCTCTTTACCACACGGTGGCGGCTTAAGAGAATCTACAACCCCATCTCATTTCGTGGGTGTCGTAAAAGTCGACAGAGGAAAAAAGAAAACCAGGAGATGGGCAGCAGCATCTTCTTAGAACATCTTAATAAATAAACTGCGGTTGCCAACCCGCCTGCCAAGCGTGGCAACTATGGCAAAATCCCCTAAAATAAAAGCTACAAACTTTTGTGTCAATCTATAAGGGAGGCCTATGTTCAGCAGTGGACTATTGATAGGCTGAAATGATGATGATGATGATGGTGGAATACTAGAAAATTCCTAGAGGGGGCATCATTTCAAAGAGTGGAATAAGTGAAAGAGTTAGTACACTTAGGTCAAAAACGGCGACGTGGTTTGCCACCCATCACATCTCTTTTCCCGCGGGAGCGAATGATTACCCCTATTATGGGAAAAAGGCATGAGTGTATGTATGTATGTACTTGGGTCCAAAGTTTACGAGAGACGAAAAGTACGACGGTGACATTGAGCGAAGTGTGTTAGCAGGAAATCACGTACTCGTATCTAAAAATGCACGACTAGCTGTACATAGAGGAGTACTGACCCCTACAGTTATGTATGGTATGGATATGGATGTAGTGACAAAGATAGAAAAAGTGATGCATAGGTGGTTTGGACACTTGGACAGAATTGAAGAAAGAATATTGACGAAAAAGATTTATAAGGCGAGTGTGAATGGGCAAGCCGGTATGGGCGGACGTACGCGAAAGTATCACGATCAGATCAAAGTCGTATTAATGAGAGGCCACGTCAAAAGTACATAAGTAAAGTAGAAGAGGCGAAAGATGTAGGTCAGAATCGTCACAAGTGAAAAGATGTGGTCTTTTCCTACCCCAACGGGAAAGATGCGTGACTCTATGTATGTACGTATAAGACTTAAGAACTGATGTCGTAGCGTGATGAGTGCAATATGGTGTCACACAGAAATGTTCTGCGTGACACAACGTATGTTATAGGTACATTGCACTTATCATCAAGTTAATACATTACAAATTGTTAAATATATTATTTTTTTAAATACTGCTACTAATAAAAGCAGTAGTGGGCAAACATTATGTTTTGTGTTTCGGTTTGAAGGGCACTGGCAGCTAGCGTAATCACTGGGCATATGAGACTTAAGAACTGACATCTCGGGGGACGGGCGCAGTGTGGTGCCACACGGAAATTTTCTGGATGACACAGCATTTGTTATGGGCAGACGTTGCACTTAACATCAGGTGAACGTTTTGCCTCGTCCCTTTCTCCTATAAAAAAAATATATATTGTAAAAATAAACAAAGTTATGTTATAGAAAATAAAAAAACCGTATAAACGTATGTACGAGTACATTAATTTACTTCACAATGATTTATATATTATAGTGATTGCAAAATTAAAGATACCTTATGCATACAAAACTCTTAACTTTATAAATAATTAATTTTATCTCGGTTTTTAATCTCAGAAGATTCTCGATTTGCATGAATTAATTTAGTAAGGTTTATGTAAAGTCGTGGACAGTTCTTGTATTACAAAACTGACAACTTATTTGTCAGTTTTGTAATACAAGAACTGTCCATGACTTTACATAAACCTTAATCCCAATTTCAATTAGAACTTTACGACGCAAATTTCCGACGCGAGTCGCTACGAGAACTATTCAAGGATACTAATATGTTGACACTTCCGTCTTTGTATATTTATGAAAATATAATGTACGTACGGAAATATTTATTTATTTAAAAAAAGTGACTGTATCCTGTAGAATGGACAGAGGAGACGCGCTAGAGGTTCCTGTGTTTAGGTTGGCTAATACTAGAAAATCTTTTCTTAGTAGATCCATAAAATTCCTAAAAGCGTGACTCAAAAAACCGACATAGAATTCAATAAACTTGTCAAGAAGACATTATCAGAAAAAGCGTATTACAAAATAGCTCATTACATAGAGGACAGAGATCTATGGAAATAACTCTTACTCTGCACTTGTAAACCCCCTGACTACTAATTTATGATGTAATTTTTATGTAACTTATAAATTACATGTAATATGGCATTGAAAAAAAGAAAGCCCTCAGAGTTTCTTGCCGGTTCTTCTCTGACAAGGTCTTATTTTTTGAACCGGTGTAGATTAAAACATTCAGAAGAGTTTTATAGAAGCCTAAACTGAATAAAGAAATTTCGACTTTGACTTTGTAAGTACAGCCTATAAATGTCCCACTGGTGAGCACAGGTCTCCTATAATTTCTGAGAGGGTTTTGGAGTCGAGAAGAGCCCGCTACCCTGCTCTAATGCGGATTGGCGGTTGATTGATTGGCGGACTTCACGTCCTCTAAATATTTTTTATTCCTCAGACATGAAGATCTCATCACGCTGCTTTCTTTCATCGCTTAGCACATGGTAAATCAGCACTAAAGTTGCAGAACAATTTTTAAGGGGCGCTCGGCCCCTTGACTATCACAGCTCAGATTGGCAAGGTATAAATATATATATAGACGAGAATAAACCAGACCACTTATCAGAGGTACAGTGAGCTAGTAGGAAAATCTCCCCGCGGTGTCACGACAAAGGTCGGGAATGTCGTGGTTGTAAGTAATAGCAGCAGTTGACTTATGTACGCTATTAAGGAGGACAGAGGGTATAATACATATTATTTTCAGCAAAATTACTTTGTATTCCACCGGTTATCGTAATGGATTTTCGCAAAGCATGAGATAATGGGATAAAAAGAGCAAGTCTTGAGTACTAACACGCTACGTTTATTTTTGGTGTTTTGTATATACCTACATGCTAATTGTATGAACAAAATATTCATTACTTGACCCATTATCATTAAAACTGATCGTCTGGTCGATCGGTCTGCAGATGCACCAAGCATGACCTATTTTATATTTGTAAAAAGTGCTCAAACATTGAAAAATTATAAGTCGCTGCAGATGCGATAAAAATACTATTTTTAACATGTTTGTAAATATATTAGTAATTTTCCTACCTTGAAAACCTTATTTAAAAGAAACAGCTAAGCAAAAAAAGTGTTTAACAGACAAAAACCTCCCATTTGTTGTCCTACATCTACGAAAATATTTGCATTTAGAAATTGGTTTTCTTCCAGGTGCTGAGATATTGATCTCGTGGCACACAACTCACTCTCGTCGTCGGTTAACAAGAAATCTGCAATTCAATATCTATGAAGCGTAAACTATGTGTGACACCGCCTTTCACTTGTGAGGACGACATGGAAGAGTTGAATGTTGTAAGTTTTAAGTGCATTTTTATGAACTAATGATATACTAAAACTTTTGAAATACAAGTATGAATTTTTTTCTATGTATTTTACATTTGCCGTAATTTACTGTATAACGTAATGTATAACATAAAAGACTTCATCAACGTTAAATTTTATGGATTTCTTTTATTTGAGAAAGTGTCGAGACGAACAAACTGATGGTAAGTGCAACGTTTGCCCATAACAGATGCTGTGTTAGTCCGAATATTTCTTTGTAGCACCACACTGCGCCCATCACCCTGAGACTTAGGTTCTTAAGTCTTGAGCCCAGTGTTTACACTAGCTCTCAGTGCCCTTCAGACCGAAAGAATGTAATATTTGCACATCTGGCCCCGAGGTGGTACTTACCTAGACGGATTCCTGCATAGGAATCCTACCACCAGTTCGTATTCATAAACTCTGAGGGGCGTGACTTCCACGGAATAAAATACAATGTTTTAATAGCTACGTTGATGTTAGTGCCAAGTATAATTCAGATTAAATCAAGCCAATTTTAATAATGTCTTGTCTATATTTATTTTTCTCTAACTATAATAAATGGCTTAAGTTTTTGCCATTATCAATTTAACAGCCAGTACAATTTAGTTGATCTTATTTTTTTCATAATGTAGAAATTTTATTAAGAGTTTTAGTTTTAGGCAACTGCTACCAGTACTGCTTGTTTTTTAGATTGGAGGTCTTCCGGTTCTTGCCACTTGCGATGATTAGATTCATTAGGACATTTGAATAATAACATATTGTGTTTAGCAATAATAGCTCGGCGGTGAAGGAAAACATAGTGAGGAAACCTGCATGTCTAAGAAATAAAAAATATTTCGAAGACATGTGAAGTCCGCCAACCCGCAATGGAGCAGCGTGGCGGATTCTTCCTAGTGCCTGTGCACAGTAGTGGGACATTTATAGGCTGAAACTTTTTTTTTTAAATGCTTAATATAACATTACTTTTTATTTCAAAGTAAAAGTAAATCAGATTCGTACAACATTAAACGTTTAAATTGAATGTTAAGACATTTTTTTTGCAGGCTACGCTATCTCAACGAAAAGAATCAGTTGCCCCACTTACCGGTGAACGAGATGGAGGAATTTTTCGTCATGGTTTTTCATATCCCCTGGCCATAGTTCTAAGGCTTCGTGTATTACAGGTTTTTCTTTTAAAAATTTTGATGTTTGTATTGAAAAATCCCTGTCGCTATTTCAAACATTGTATGTTATTTTAGATAGTATGCGGTATATCGGCCATGGTGATGGGAAGCGTAGCTTTTATAGAAGAGCGTCAAAAATTTAATATGGGGCTTGGAATACCGGCCGGTGCTATTAGTGTTATAGCTGCAGGTGAGTTTGGAAATAGAATAAAATTAAAATTACCTGCAATTTTTTAATCTGTTTAGGGATTATGAATTAGTATAACATTTCATCTTTTCATTGCAAGTATACATGATCTTATGCAATGCTGTATTATTTCGATTACTAAATTATCGAGTTAAGCATTGTGTTAAAAAAATGTTTTCGGGTATGATTGTGTTGCGATTGTTCCCGTGTCTCTAATACAGTATATTAACCGACCTCCGATCTTTTCGCATGAGCGTTAAATCGTGCGTGTGGTAGATTCTTTTTCTACACCTTAATTAAAAGGGTAACAATGGGCGGACTTAATGCCTATTGGCATGCTCTCCCAGTCAACCCGTGAAGGCGTGAAGAAAGTTGTGAAGGGTGCAATATAAAAAAAATGTAAAATATACCTTTCATAACCAGCCGAAGTTAATAACAAAATATAAAAGCAAAAGAAAAAAAATATATAATTATGTAGTATACATAAACATACAAAAACTTAAATACAAATATATATTTACAAATAAACATACACACATATTCATACATACTTCTCTATACGTTACATATACATATAAAACTGCAACGATCAAGGAAGACGTACAAATGAACTATCAATAGATGTCTTCATAGAGTGTCTTATGTATCGTATTTTATATATTGACATGTTTATTCATACATATCCAAACCAGACGAGAAAGGTATAGAAATGCCCCATGTGAATAATATAAAAAATATTATAGAGTATTGCAAATTTTTAGGACAATTTAAGATTTCGATGTTGACATTTCATTCAAATTGAGTGAGAAATCGCATTTGCTTTCATCTTATCTTTGGCTTTTGTCGAGACCCTTCTGTAAAGTAATGTAAAACGATTTTGTCTGGATTGCCTGACTAACAGCTTAGCCGTGTCGCGCGTCGTCGCAGGTTCGATTTCCGTACGGGACATATTTGTATAACCTATAGACAGTTGTTCGTATGGTGGCGGTGTAAAATTTCAGTGGGTGGTATTAAAGTCGTCTAAAGGAAATACCAGGAGAGAGAAATCAGGTAAAGTAGCTACTCAAACGAAAATTGTCTTTCTTTTTTTTATTATTTTAGCTGTGTCAATACATACATCGCGGGGTTGGAGCGCAATGACGGGAACGATGGTTGGTGCGGGAGCGGCCAGCGTTCTATGGGCAGCTGCTGGATGTTTTCTGGTCGCACTGATTGTGCAATGCTGCAGAACCATAGTAAACCCACCGGGCCTCGATTATGAGTAATTTTAATCTACAGTTAAGAATTTAGAATAAACAAAATAGAGTATGGAATTTAGGGCGAGCTCTCGGCCCCCGAGGTCACGGCCCTTTTTTATTTTTATAATTTTTTTTATTGGATAAAGTGATGATACGAGCAAAACGTTCACCTGATAGTAAGTTCAACGTCTGCCCATAGCAAATGCTATGTCACACAGAACATTTCTTTATGACACCACACTGCGACTTCAGTTCTTAAGTCTCATATGTTCAGTGTTGATACTAGCTCACAGTGCCCTTCAAACCGAAACATAGTAATGTTTGCACACTACTGCTTCACGGCAGAACAACTGGCCCTGGGGTGGTACCTACCTAGATTCCAGCATAGGCGTCCTACTACTGAATTGAAACTTATTTCGCAAAGAAAAAAAAAACATTGCCTTGTAATTTGTTGTTTTTTTTATATATATGCTTTTGTCTATAAATGCTGATGTCTGTTCACCCCTTCAACTTAAATGAGCTAAAAATACTATAATAGTACAAAAAAAAACTATCTTCCCTGTTCTTGTAAAGTGTTCATTTCGTAGAAGGCGTGAATATGTTGACAAGTCGTCGGTGAACCAACTTGATAAGTCTTTTTTATTTCTCGAAATTAACAATAATTCAATATTATTCACACATTATGTGAAAATTCCATAATAACAGAAAGTGTATAACATAAAACACGTCTTAGCAAAATGATATAAAAAATAAACTTTAAAATAGCTGCCCTGGAAAGTACGCATTTGCAAATATAACTTATCCACGCCATGCACGGAATTACAAATAGGCTAAATTTTCAGTGACGGGCCGTTAGAAGAAGACTCAAGACCACCATCACGAGATTTGGTGGTGATCGCATGTGTGCAAATCGCTCTAGCGGTGATCACTCTTCTTAGTGCCGCAATCTGCGCGCGCATCGATTGTGGGGCATGACGCGAACCACCGCTCACACGTCGTCGTGTGAGTGAAGCTCCGGGTTCCGCTAACGTTTCCGCTCCGCTCGACACTGCATCCTTACCCAACGAAGAAAGGGAGAAAGGTGGACGAGTAGCTTGGCTTATATAGACTTTCGTGTTTGGTCGTTGGTCTGTCTCACGTAGTCAGACTCACAGGGGACTTGTGCGGGTTATGTAACTTTAATCATATCTTTTAGTCGTGCCGACGGTATATGTAAATAAAAATATTTATATCTTAGTTAGATAATAAGAAATTATTACATTAGTTATATGGTTTTTGTGTTTTGTGTTATACTAGCGACACGCCTCAGACTCGCACGGGTGTCGTGGACGTCAAAAAAATATTAAGTACTGAAAACATATGACAGCAGAACTCTCAAACTGAACGTCGTCTTTTTATTGAGATTTTAATATTAAAATGCCATCTAAAAAAAAATCTTTCATACAAACCTGAACAACAAAAAAAAACAGCCAAATCGGCACGTATCAATCATACATGTGACAATTTATTATTATTTATATAGAATATTGAATAAATAGATAGATAGATCTGTGTAATTTTCATGTAAATATTTTCAGTACTACTTAAGTAATTTGCGGTCGAAACAAACGAACTCAGATTTTCCTGAAGGTCAGATTTGTCTAGTAACATAATGTACACCAGGAACAACTTTTAAAGTATTTGAATCTCAAAAATACGAAAATCAAAGAGGCACTTCTGTTTTATTTATGTGTATGACAAATATTTGGTAATCATATCTGTTGAAAAATTGTTAAAATAATTGATAATAAAAGAGGTGAAGGAGGATTTCGGAATTTACAAAAAAAAATGCACGTATAATCTAGTTTCATTTTATTACTTTTGTGCTGAGTAATCATAGGGTGTTATAAAATTTTTGTCACAGATAATTTTTAAGTATACTATTTATTTTAAATTTTGAAAGTGAAACGAGTTTCACGATAAAATATTTTCAGTTTAATACATTGTAAATAAATATTGAAATAATTTTAAATATAATAGCTTAAATAAAATAAAATCTAGACTATTTTTAAAATTTCTTTCAGATTTCTGTAAATAATTTAGAATTTAAATATGTTTTATCGTATTTTATATAGAATATTATCTTTAAATAAAGGCACGTAAAATTGAGATTGTATATATAATTAAATTAAATGGAATCTTATTTAATTAAACTGATTTAAAATACATAGTTAACTTTTATTTTTCCTAGACTTTGGTATGTGTCTTAGGTAAATATTTAAATGTGTCGGCATCAGGAAAGAGTTCCGAAGACCTTACGACAGCTTCAGCTTCTTTGACAGCTATAATAGAATTGACATGTTAGAATAGTTCACAAGCCCATCATCTGCTCCGTAGGAATAAGTCCATAATTTATCAAGTGATACACATGGAAAGGCCGCATACTGGTAGGAGGAGATCTCTTCCCCGATCTGGCCGGTAGCTCTACACGTTTCCTTGGCAATATCTTCCACCCTTAACAAATGCTGTCTCATCCAGAATTTTTCTGTATAGCACCACACTGCGCTCGTCACGTTGATACATCAGTTCTTTAGTCCAGTCCCAGTAAATTACACTGGGTATCAATGCTCTTCGAACTCGGTATCCTATCCCTACCACCTGTCAGACTGTACTCGTATAAATGTTTTTGGTCTGGGTCAAATATCTATAGTACCATTTTAATAGACAATAGACTATCTATATCCTATCGGTGTCCGGCAGAGTAGAATAGCACCAACCTCTTTCCTTTTAATCGTGCAGTATTTAATACTCCTTGTGGGAACGCAATGGAGAGACGTAAAGACACAGACGTAAAGTGCAACGTCTACCCATAACAAATGTTATGTCACCCAGAACATTTCTGTGTGACACTACACTGCCCCCGTCACCCTGAGACTTCAGTTCTTAAGTCTCATATGCCCAGTGATTACGCTAGCTCTCAGTGCCCTTCAAACCGAAACACAGTAATGATTGCACGCTACTGCTTCACGGCAGAATAACTGGCCCTGGGGTGGTACCTACCTAGACGGATTCCTGCATAGTGACTAGTACTAAAATGGCGGCGACGTGGTTCACCACCCGTTACGTCTCGTTTCCCGCGAGAGCGAAGGTTGGGCTACGTGAGTGGCCTCTGCCTACAATACCACCATACCACCGTACCATTTTAAAAATCATTATGAACCAAAACTATTTAAATAAAGCAAAAAACGGTATTTCCTACAACCCGATCGTGAAAGAAATGTGATCTTTATTAAGTCTCGTTAATGGTGAAACGATTCTCAATAAAACCGCTGAATTACCTTCAAGATTACGTCATGAATTTTTACGATACTTTGAAATAAAGATCAAATACGAAACGAGATTTTCATCGCATGTTACTTTAAAATCAACAAGTGTGTAAAAATTAAAGTAACTGCTTCATGTGTGCTTTGATGTTGAAACGATATAGCTTAGGTAAATTACCTCACGTTCAGCGAGTATCGACTTTGAAGTTTTTTTAAGGTTTCGTTATAAAAAGATTAAAACGGTGGCGCCATTGTTGATACCTCTGTAGAGTTCTCTCTCTAGTCGTTCCTTCATGACTGAGGGTCGTGGTCATCAACAAGTGGTCCACACTTGGAGTGAACTATTTGCTTCCATCGGCTTCTGTGCATCGCGGCCCTGACGACGGAGCTAAACCTCGGGCTAAACCTGGAGTCTTCTCTTTGGTCGGTCCATCTGGTAGGAGATCGGCCTCGGGCTCGCTTGTAGAGTCCATACAGTTTTAATTAAATAATTGGTAGAGATGTTAAACTTAGGCTCTGGAAGGCTGTGGTAACTCAGGGATCATACGCTCGCCTTAAATTTCGTAGTATGCGAGTAACCCGAATTCCTGGTACCGGCACCTCTAAAATTGTTCTGCAATTTTAAGTGCTGATTTACCAAATTCTCGGTTTTGAAGGGAAACATCTTGAGGAAACCTGCATTGCTGAGAAATAAAAAATATTTCGACTGCATGTGAAGTCCACCAACCCGAAGCAGCAGTGGAGCATCGTGGCGGATCCATCCCGGCTCGGAAAACCCTTTCAGAATTGAGAGCAGGCCCGTGCTCAGCAGTGGGACATTTATAGGCTGGTACTTTTTGAACTTAGAAATATAAATATCCTATATATATCTTGAAAAATAAAAGTTTTTTAGTATGTACTAACTACACAAATGCAAAGATAAATTTCATTACGGCAATATTTGGCGTTGCTCGCGTCCATGACTATAAAAAATCTATACGAAGCGTAGTCATCAGCCACTAACTAAATAGAATGATTATGATATTTATTTTTATAGTTTAAATAAAACTTTATGAAACTATAAGGCTCACGTCACGACTCGTTTCCCGCGAGGGCGAATGGTGGGCGACGTGGGTGGCCCCTGCCTACCTATATGGGAAAGGGGCGTGACTGTATGTAAATACGAGTAAAACTATATTTTTTTAGCGTTTAATTTACTAATTATAACCTAACGTAACGTTTCTATACCTTTCGTGAACATGGGTACTGTAATCTTCGTAAAATGTAGTTTTATTTTAATGTGTAGTATTGGCGTAAATATAAGAAATCATTATGATTTTTATAGTTTTTTGTCAGTTTACATCTAGAGTGGACTTACCTAGTCCACTCGGAACGACCACCCCGGGCCAGCCCGATGTCTCAGGCCGACCATGTGGTATCCTCTTAGCTTCACCGTGGGTGACCAAGCCACGGTTACTAAGCCCCCCCGCCACGACAAGGCGAGAATCCATTGAACGCTGATGCGATAAGACCGGCGGAAGGCTAGGATGCAGTGTCAGAAACATGGTCATATCACATGACAACCAGACCCGAAAACCAACAATATGTGTTTCAACACAAATGTTGGCTCTACTAGATTAAAAAGTTATTCGAAAACTCTTCGTGTAAGAAATAATTTTAATCAACATGTGTTCTAAAAAAATTAAATGTAGCGAATTCGAATACTGTTTTAGTCTTAATTCTAAATAGGAGCTCAAATAAACTTTTATACTTCAATTTCCTAAAATTATTTTATCTTTCATACAGTAATCAGCTAAAAGTTCACTTAACTACTGTTTCGTGAACGTCTAACGACCTATTTGGCTGCCATTTGCTCGGTAAAGACCCGCGGTTAAATGTCGAAAGTTTTTTAATTAAAAATGCCAAAACAGATATTTACAGATTTCAGGGAATATGTTTAGAGTACCTGCTAAGCAATAGTTAGTAATGAGTTAATTTACAAGGCAGTTCTTAATTGTTTGTGATACGGTAAAGCCACACTATGTATTTTTTGGTATACGGTCGTGCTGAGCCATTTATTCGGGGAGATACCACGTTCTCACAGAATATCATACATACATACATAAGATCACGACTGTATCCCGTAAGGGGTAGTCAGAGATAGGGCACTCACTGCAAAAACAGATGACTGCCACAATCCACGTTTCACCAAAACAATATAATGCATTTGGTGTGATAGGTGGTGAGCCCATCGCCATCATGCGCTGTTGGGTGCACAGTGCAGTTTAATTCCTTACTCGCTTTTTACGAGATCCATTGGATGAGATGGAGTGGTAGTATTCTTTTACGGTGTAAAATAAAATGACGCTGTTGAGTTTCGTAATGCAACGGATGAGAATTCAAGACAATTTTTTTCTATATGTGTAAAGAAAACCACTGTACTTATATACGACCGATGTCTAACTTTTTTAAAAATTTAATTTGACGCGTCATCGACTAAGCCCACTACATGACTTTTGAACGAGATATATGAATGACAAATTATAAATAAACTTTCGTTAAAGATAATATTTCCTATATTTGTAAAAATAAAAAAGACCTAAAATAGTGGGTAAATTATATGTTTTTTATTTTGTATTTGTGTAATTTGTTTAATATTTTTAGTATTTTAAATAAATAAATATTTTGTTTTTATAGAGAAACGCAATTACGTCTTTGTTTCATTATTCCCAATTATTCAAGTGTATAATATAATTATATATGTATGAAAGTGACCAGCAAATCGTTTACCTGATGATAAGTGTTGTGTGTGCAACATCTGCCCATACCAAAATTTGGCACAGATGGCTTGCACCCTGGAGATGGTAGTATACTTTTGATCTCAAAAAAACTTAATAGTTCCCACGGGATATTTAAAAACGTATATCGACGCCGAAGAAGCCGCGGGCATGTGCTGGTACAATATAATTTAGTGATCACATGCATGTGAATATAGGACAAGAGACTTATTAATTTCATGATGCTTTGCACATATGATTGCGTGTGCGTGTTTGTGTGTGTGCTCGTTAGTAGTTTTTTTTATTAGATAGAGTGACGAAACGAGCAAAACGTTCACCTGATGTAAAGTGCAACATCAAGCCATAACAAATGCTATGTACCCAGAACATTTCTGTGTGACACTACACTGCGCCTGTCACCCTAAAACATCAGTATTTAAATCTTATATGCCCAGTAATTACACTACCTATAAGTACCCTTCAAACCGAAACACGGTAATGTTTGCAGACTACTGCTTCACGGCGAAATACCTGGCATGCGGCACCTACCTAGACGGATTCTTGCTTAGGAACCCTACCTCTAGGAAGTTGAAGTTAGTAATTATAGGGAATGGCCTCGTTTTGTCCTTCTACTTCTTCCTTAGATTTCACATTATTATCAGAGGGGACAATCCTTAACTGTCCTTCTCCAAACCCTTCATTGACATTCGATTTACTGGTGATATAATTAAAATAACCCATCATAGTAGGTACCGCCACGGGGTCGGTGTTCTGCCGTGCAGCAATAAACTGCAAGAACTATTGTGAAACACAATAGTTTAAAAGGCTCTGAAGCTGGTGTAATTAAAGAGCATATGGGACTCAAGAAGCGCTGTCTTGAGGACAGATCTTCTCAGTGGAAAGTGAAAAAATTACCATTAGGTGACGAGGACTTGCTCCTCCCGTCATTCACTTCCATAAAAAGATGGTTTATGGGCCATTATGACTACTTACCATCAGGTGAATGGAGTGCTCCACGATCTCCTTAACATACTTAAAATATGACATAAGGTTGTAGCATTGTGGCCACGTGATAATAAATTAAAGCCTGTACATAAGCTCGACTGAACGAAGGCTCATTATGTAGGTGCATTGTTACCCTTGAGGAACTGAAAACTTAATTCTCATTAAACATCATACGAAATGCAACAGCGCTCTAACTATGCACTACTAATCTACGAACTGAACGTGTTTGAAAACAAAGAAACCTGCCCTATTTAATCTTATAGAAGAAATGTGTGACTGAAATGAAATTCATCATCATCATCATATCAGTCTATCCCTAGTCCACTGTTGAACATAGGCCTCCCCCAAAACATTGCCCCAAAGTTTGTAGCTCTAATTTTGGGGGATTTTGCAATAGTTGCCACATCGCCATAATAGGCAGGCGGATTTGCATTTGCGGTTTATTTTATTAGATGTTCCAGTAAGATGCTGCTGCCCATATTCTAGTTTTAATTTTCCCACTGTCGATTTTGACGACACCCACGGGATGAGATAGGGTGGTAGATTCTCTTAAACCGCAACCACACGGCTGAAAACCAAATATCAGTCCAGAATCATTATAATACCTAAATTAAAATAAAGTCGGAACTTAAATATACGAGTAGCACTAATTTTTTTATGGCAATACGAGTAAGCGCGGTAAAGGAGTAAAGAGTCCATCTAATAGTTTGTTGTAACCTAGCAGCATCTTCGGGATTAAGATGTAGGGTGTATTGTAGCCCTTCAGAATTATGATGGGAGATCTCGATGCTTTTTCTTTTTATAGGAAGTAGGGGCGAAACGAGCAAAACTTTCACCTGATGGTAATTGCAACCTCCGCCCAAAGCAATGCTGTGTCAACCAAAATATTTCTGTGTGACACATCACTGCGTCCCCTCAGACGTCAGTATTTAATTCTTATATGCCTAGTGATTAGTAGCTCTCAGTGCCTTTCAGACCGAAACACAGTAATGTTTGCACACTACTGCTTCACGGCATATATAACTGGCCTAGTGGTGCTACCTACCTAGACAAATTCCTGCATAGGCATCCTACGACCAGTAAAATGGCTGGCAATAGGAACTTCTGTTTTCGTCATTCATCATAGAAAACGCAGCGGGGACATACTACTATTTAACGCTGTTATTATGTGTGAGCGAACCAACCTTTTACGTGCTAGTCGCTAACACAAGATTTACCGTGTCAGAATGATCAGAATGCAACGACTTGCAACAATGCATTTGATTTTAACGTTTAACTATAACAACGATTGTTACAATTAATAAGGATGAACTTTAATCAATGGTTATAGTTGAATATAGTTCTAATTTCTCTAAATGTAGCCGTAGCTCAGGGTAGCTCAGGGGCCTGGTGCTCGCCTTTGATTTCATAGTAAGCGAGTAACCTGGGTTCGATTCCCGGTGCCAGAACCTCTAATATTGTTCTACAATTTTAAGTGCTGATTTACCACGTGCTTAGCGGTGAAGGAAAACATCGTGAGGAAACCTGCATGTCCGAGTAATCGAAATATTTCGAGGACATGTGAAGTCCGCCAACCCGCATTGGAGTAGCGTGGCGGTTTCTTCCTAGCTCCAAAACCCTCTCAGAAATGAGAGGAGGCCTGTGCTCAGCAGTGGGACATTTATAGGCAGAAACTTACTCTAAATATTTAAACAATAAGACGATTGTTTCATTGTGTCTTAAGGGTGATGTTTTTTAATAACAGACAATTTCATCCTACATTCGTCGTGAATGGTGGTAATTATATTAGTCGTTTACGATACATGAAATAAATAGTAATAAAATGATTAAACAATTCTGATTTGCACTAAAAAAGAATAAAATAGAAACTTCATTCAAAATGAAAACAATAAGTAGTTTGTTCATAGTTAACCTACAGAACATGCCAGGTTAATTAACATCGGTGCCTCTTAACGTTTCGACGGAATCCATTAGCAAATTGGTTTGTTCACTCTGCGGATAACATAATTGATCTTTGTTTAATGTTTATTCAATCATGTTTTAAGGTAAATATAGAATCAATATAGGTAAAAAGATCGATGCAAATTTATATGAAATTAAATTTAATACTTGATATTATAATGTACATGAATATTTATCTTAATAAGAAGAGAAGACTATAGGATCACCCAAATGTAATAATTCTAGCTGATGCCCGCGACATCGTCCGCGTGGATATAGGTTTTTTAAATATCTTCTGGGAACTATTTGATTTTCCGGGATAAAAAGTATCCTATGTTCGCCCCAGGGTGCAAGCTATCTCTGCCAAATTTCGTCCAGATCGGTTCAGCGGTTGAGCCGTGAAATGGTAATAAACAGACAGAGGAACAGAGTGAGTTACTATCGCATTTATAATATAAGTATGGATATCAAAGGGCTAAATCCTATGGCGGCGTTCATGCCATAAGTTTGCAGAAATATCTGTTGCTTGATTTCACCCGAATCGTACGTCATATAGTCATGATCACATGGATCACTACTGATCTATCAATGTTTTATATTATTCAGTATTATATGTAAAAATTAACGTACACTTGGCCTTTTGGTCAGGGTATTTTTAAAGGACCCTCTTAAAAATTAAAGGCCTGTGGCCAGAAGTGACACGTTTTATAGGTTGTGATTTTCTTGTCTCTCGATTCTCTCGAGTCGCCTCTAATTTTGTGCGTACATGAATGTACTAATCTTCCAACTTCTACACCACAGGTCTTGGGTTCTCCCAGTCGGAGCCGACATTTCTGCATAAATACAAATTGTCGGTTTCTGGTAGAGCTCTGATATGTGGATTCTGTATGTAATGTAATCGAGCAGTATTATCTTACTACGTATAATTTTTTTTTTCAATATGTCTGCTAAGAAGACACTTGTTTTCGACAAAGTTCCCGAACCTTGCTTCAATCATACCTTAAAAAGTAAAAGTTTCAGCCTATAAATGTTCCACTACTGAGCACAGGCCTCCTCTCATTTCTGAGAGGGGTTTGGAGCTAGGAAGAATCCGCCACGCTGCTCATATGCGGGTTGGCGGACTTCACATATCTTCGAAATATTTTTAATTTCTCAGACATGCAGGTTTCCTAACGATGTTTTCCTTTCACCGCCAAGCACGTGGTAAGTCAGCACTTAAAATTGCAATTAACAATTTTAGTGGTGCCGGCACCGGGAATCGAACCCAGGTCACTCGCGTACTATGAAATTTAAAGCGAGCGCCTAGCCCCTGAGCTACCACGGCTCATACCTTAATTACACTATATTCGGCTATACCGGCTGTATAATGAGTCTTGCGAAGTATTTTTTCGGTATTGGAATCTGTCGTCGTGATCAAAGATAGCGGATATGAACGAAGATGAGTTTTTTCGATTAATTTTCGGAACTGTTTTTGGATACGTCGTTTTGTCCCCAGTACTCCCGATGCTTCCTGCGATATAATCTCATAATATTGAAAGACAAGAATGATTACCTTCGTATTTGGTATTCGTGGCACTATTGTGTACATAAATACATATAGGGTTAGGTAGCGACCACATATGCCCACTTTTCGCCCCGCAAGAAATGAGATGTAACGGGTAGCGAACCACGTCGACTCTATTTTGGTACGATTCAAAACACTCTTACTCCCAATTGCGTTCCCACGAGCAGTACAGCGACAGCATTGCATTATGGTATTATTCTGCACGAGTAAAGGCTGTCGCCTCTTACGACAACTAGGTAGGAAAGAGGTGATATCTACTCTGTCTATAATTTATATATACTCGTATAAAATAAAGACGTCTTAGTTACAAAATTTATACCTCAAGAACGGCTGGACCGATTTTTATGATGTTGGATTTGTCTCCGCCCCTAATAGCAGAATAACTATTAAAACATCAAAAAATAAATCACGAATACAAAATTATGAACAAAATACACGATTTCGTGCACTTTCCGTATACAACGCCATCTGTAACAACGCCAAGTGACACATGACAGAAACAAAGCGACAGTTCTGTAAAAATAAATACTTTTTCTTTTTTTTTGTCTCATTTGATTATCCTCTGACAGCTGATTGAACTGCACGGTCCTTTCATTGCATACCATTGAGCAAGCAGTGCAGACAGGTGCCGCGATCCGAAGATGTTCACCTTCTGAGGACATCAAAATTGTTACTGATAATTTCTTCATTAAATAATTTTGAATTGTGTGACCAATGTTCCAGTGCCATTATCAATGCTGGCAGCCAGAAGATCTAATCTTTCACATCGAAACTGTAATGCAATTAGACTTCGCAATATTGAAAATCAATCCCATGTTGCAATGCGCTTTTATACGGAAAAGTGTTGTCGACCACAAAATCGTTTCCTGTCACTTTCGTTGTGATAGTTCAACCATTATCAACGTGCATGGCCGACGGTAAGTGTTCAAAGTGTTATTTTTTTTATTGTATAAAGTGACGAAACGAGCGAAACGTTCACCTGATGGTAAGTGCAATGTCCGCCCACAACAAATGCTGTGTCATCCATAATATTTCTGTGTGACACCACACTGCGCCCGTCACCCAGAGACATAATTTCTTAAGTCTCAAATGCCCAGTGATTACGCTAGCTCACAGTGCCCTTCAAACCGAAACACAGTAATGTTTGAACACTACTGCTTCACGGCAGAATAACTGGCCCTGGGGTGGTACCTACCTAGACGGATTCCTGCATAGGAATCCTACCACCAGTAATGGATGTGGATGTTATATTTGACGGCGGAGACTAACGATGGTTATCCAATGTATCGTCGTCGATATAACTGTAGAGAATCGTCTACCGCTAGCACATCGTTTTAGAATTATATTTAATTCTAAAATTTAAGTGGAAAATCAAAAAAATAAATTACAAAATCTGACCAATCGTGATCATGTGGCTGTAAAGTTTAATACTTAAATGTAATTTAGAAATCAAACTCATCGCGTCACATACCGGAACTGGCAGGACAATGTCTGCCGGGTCAGCTAGTATTGTATATAATATATACGAGTACAGTTTTTAATTTCCCGTCGAACCAGGGAGACACCCTTACCGGTTCGAACACGGCGACAATTTCCCGATACTGCCGACTTTCAACTGCGCAGAGTATTATGCCACCAGTGTCTAAGCAAACAGAGACAATTCACACGTGCCTGATATAACGCTCATGTAATAAGATTGAAGGTATGCTAGGATGCGTCAGAAACACGGTAGCAAATCAACAACAACACAACCAGACAAGAAAACCAACAGTTTGTGTTTTTGCACAAATGTTTTCGTAAGGTATTCTGACCTGTAAGGTACTGTAAGGCAGTCAACACAATAGAAACACATATTGTGAGCTCCTCGGAGTGAGTCCTTTATCAGACGAAAATGTACCTTTTGTTGACCTACATCTATCAAAATATTTGCGCTGCGAGATTGGTTTTCTTTAAGACGTTAAGATACTATTGATCACATGGCACACAACTCGACGTTTGCAAACTAAATGATTTTGAAATTCAATATCTGTGAAGCGTAAATTACGTGTGACAAAGCCTTTCACTATTTAGAACGACATGGAAGTCCTCTATGTAGTATACTAAGTGCATTATAAACATAATAAAAATACAGATTTTTTTTTATTGGAAAAAGTGACGAGACGAGCAAAACTTTCACCTGATGGTAAGTGCAACGTCTACCCATAGGAAATATTGTGTCACCCATTTCTATGTGGCACTGCACTGCGCTCGTGTTCCTGGGGCATCGGTTGTTAAGACAGTCTTCAGTAAAAAAAAGTAAAGTTTCAGCCTATAAATGTCCCACTGCTGAGCACAGGCCTCCTCTCATTTCTGAGAGGGTTTTGGAGCTAGGAAGAATCCGCCACGCTGCTCCAATGCGGGTTGGCGGACTGCACACGTCTTCGAAACCATTTTTATTTTTCAGTCATGCCGGTTTCCTCACGATGTTTTCCTTCACCGCCGAGCACGTGGTAAATCAACACTTAAAATTTCAATTCGCAATTTTAGTGGTGCCGGCACCGGGAATCGTGAACCCAGGTCACTCGCATACTATGACATTTAAAGCGAGCCCCTAAGCTACCACGGCACTTCAGTAATGCTCTGTAATAATTACACTAGTTCTTAGTGCCCTTAAGACCGAAGCACGGTAATGTTCGCATTCTACTGTTTCCAGTAGAATAACTGGTCCTGCGGTAGTACCTACCTAGACGAATTCCTGCACAGGAATCTTACCACTAGTGTAGGTGGCTGATGGTGTTTCCTGGCAGTCTATCAACAAAGCTACGACGAGAACCCGATCGCTTCTGAAACAAGTAAAATATAATTCTAAACCAAAAAGTATTCTAAATTTGAATAATACACTCGGCGTCAAAAAAATCGCACATCCGAAAAAAATAATTTAAATACTATTTTAACACAACAGGCCAATGGCAATGTTGTGGTTTGAGGGTATCATTCGAAAGGTAATTTCATTAGCTTTCAGGAATTTTAATTGAATTTTACTTTTATAACGAGACGAAAGAGAAATTAAAGAAAAAGACAGGGTATGTACAAATTTGCAAATTAATAATTTAAAAAAAAACTTAATAAATACAAAAAAAGTTCTTAAAACCTAGTGTTACCCCCCCTTGCCTTGATAACGGCTTCCATGCGATCTTTCATGGACCTTACAAGGATCGCAACAGCCTCTTGGGGTATTTGTTCCCACTCTTCAAGTACCGCATCTTGGAGCTCTTGAAGAGTGGCTGGAACTGGATCTCGAGCTCGCACGCGCCGTTTTAGGTCATCCCAGAGATGTTCTATTGGGTTAAGGTCTGGACTTCGTGCTGGGCAATGCATAACAGGGATATCGACCTCCTGTAAATAATCCCGTACAATAGCCGCGGTGTGGCAACGAGCATTATCATGCATTAACATGAATCCATCACCGACATAACCAGCATACGGGACCACATGTTCCTCCAGGATTTCAGTAATGTAGCGACCAGCATTTAATGACCCTTGCCCACGGCCACCCCGAGTCCGGGAAACGCACACAAGTTCCGTTTTCTCGTCGACGGAAATGCCGCCCCAAAACATACACGAGCCACCCCCGTATTCAACGGATTCTTCGAAGCAGGGTTAGTGAACCTCTCCCCCTGTCTTCTGTAGACCCTTCTACGTTTGTCATTGCAGAAGAGACAGACCCTCGTCTCATCAGAGAAGAGTACGGTCCGCCACTGTTCTAGAGTCCACTCGCAATGATTGCGAGCAAACTCTAGGCGATCTCTGCGATGCTGTGCAGTAAGTTTTGGACCTTTAGCAGGTCTATGGGCTGTTAAACTCTTTTCGTGTAACCTTCTTCTTATCGTAGAAACACTCACAGATGTTCTCCGAGTTGATCGAAGCTGTTGTTGCAACTCAACGGCATTTGTAAAACGGTTTCGTAAAGATGTCGTAACGATGAAACGGTCATCTCTTTCTGATGTGCACCGTTTTCTTCCAGATCCCGGTTTTCTAACATAACCACCACTCTGCTGAAAACGTTGGAACACCCGTCGAACTGAAAAACGGGACAGGTTCAACTGTCGAGCAACGTCACTCTGCCGCATCCCCGACTGCAATAGGGCAATCACTTGAGCGGCTTCTTCAGATCTGGTGTCCATCTTTACTTGTTCTTACTTGGGTTACTTGTTCACGTGTGTTCACTGCAAAGTCTAAATTACGACTGGCCCATATTTCATCCAGATCGACCCTTTCATACCCTTTTTAGGTGGTGTAATTAGCGTCCTTACTAACGAGCATTTGACAGTGTTTATTTTTGACGCTCTATAATGATAAATGTTTTAATGATTTCATGATTTTTTTTATTAATAATGTAAAGCTATTCAAATACCCATTTCAAACCTACCAATATTTATATAAATATAATTCGTTTCTAGCCATTACAGCCATTTTTCGCGCAAACTCAGAGGTGCGATTTTTGTGACGCTGAGTGTAGTAAATGACTGATTTTATTTCTGTAAAAACACTTAACTGTTGGTAGGATTCCTATGCATGAATCCGGCATCATAGTTGGATGGCACCACGGCAGCGCGAATGGTTCTACTGCGAAAGTAGTGAGAAAAATAGTATTATTTTATGAGACTTTAGAGGTGAGGTCTGAGGGTGACAAGCGCAGTGTGGTTTTACACAGGAAAGGTTTGGGTGATAGCATTTTTGTAGGGCAGACGTTACACTTACCATCAAGTGAACGATTTATTCGTCTCGTCCTTTACTTCCTTAAATAAAATCGTAAATTACGCAAAATATAATACGTAAACAGATAAAAACATTTATAGTTCCACTTACATACATATAGTCGCGCCTTTTTCTAATATAAGGAGTAGGCAGGGGCTACACATGAAGCCCACTTTTCGACCCCGCCATTTTTGTACGGCTCAAAAAATTCGTTCTCGACTCTTCGTTGCGTTCCCACTAGCAGTATAGTGACAGCATTGCATGTTATGGTGTTTATCTGTATGAATAAATGCTGTCTGTACAATACCTGAGTCGCCTCTTACGACACCTCGGTAGGAAAGAGAAAGGTGCTATTCTACTCTGCCGGACACCTATCCACTTAAACATACTTTATATAAATAATCATCTATAGCTAATAGAATCTGGCGTTACTTTACGAAAATCCATTATAATAAGAGTAAGAAAATTAATTTAGTTAAGATCCGCATGCGAAATGTGAAATGGTATGTATAACCTAGTTCATATTAGCCGCTTAGTCAGCGGCTGTCTGTCGTAAAATCAATAAAGATGCCTTCTTTTCAGGTAAAACACGTGCTGTGTCCTCTAAACGAGTTATTGACTCGATCTCGTATTGCCTAGTGGTAGTTTTTTAGTGGTGAAGGGTATCTGGTGGCGGTTTCCGATGGTGATATTAGTTTGCTTGCGCACGCTTTTTCGGAAGGGCGAGATTTGTTCTTCAAAAACCTATGTAAGATACACTATTATACATTTTGCATGCGGATCTTTGCAATCATCTTTTTCCGTGTGGTGGCGGCTCGTTAAAAGAATACTACCACTCCATCTCATCCAATGGATCTCGTAAAAGGCGAGTAAGGAATAAAACTGCACTGTGCACCCAATAGCGCATGGTGGCGATGGGCTCAACACCTATCACACCAAGTGCATTATATTGTTTTGGTCAAACGTGGATTGTTGCAGTCATTTGCTTTTGCAGTGAGTGCCCAGTCTCTGACTACCCCTTATGGGATAAAGTCGTGATCTTATGTATGTATGTATGTATCTTTGCAAATTAACTTAAATTCCTTATTACTAAATATAATAATTTCAGACCATCGCAAGCCCACTAGAGAACATAAGACTTCCCCATAGGTACCCACAGAGCGCGCTTTTCAGCCACATTGGCTTTTATAGGTTCTCGTTCTATCTAGTCATGGTCATCATGTATAACATCTTCCGGTACGATGTTAAATATGTACAGTCACGCATATTGCCCATATAAGGCGTAGGCAGAGACCACATACGAGTACGAATCCCACTTTTCACCCACGCCGGAAACGTGAAGTGACGCGTGGCGAACCAAGTTGCCGCCATTTTGTTACAAGTCGAAAAAATCTTACTCCCCATTGCGTTCCCATGAGCAGTACAGTGACAGGGTTGCATATTATGGTGTTATTCTGCACGAACAAAGGCTGTCCGTACAATACGTTAGTCGCTTCTTACGACACCTCGGTAGGAAAGAGGTAATGAACACGGTATTGTTTGCACGCTGTAACTTGGTGTTAGATTAATTATCAACTTAAGTCAGTATAAACTTAAGTGAACTCCTGCAT
Organism: Luehdorfia chinensis; assembly: GCA_019845155.1. Taxonomy (NCBI): domain Eukaryota; kingdom Metazoa; phylum Arthropoda; class Insecta; order Lepidoptera; family Papilionidae; genus Luehdorfia; species Luehdorfia chinensis. The sequence continues at coordinate 3,793,958 of JAHVAK010000643.1, forward strand.
AGAAGTTTAAAAAAAAAGGGAAAGTTAAAGGTTACAATATCCCATTGCCGGAAAAAGTCCGAGATGCTGCTCCAGTGTGGATGACCACGTCGCTGGTGTTTGGGTACGAGTAAAAACGAGCCTGAGTGCAAAATTACTTCGATTGTCATCATTCTTCGCAACGTCGCTATTTAACGATTTAAATATTGTAGTGCGAGCGAAGCTCCGTGTTCCGCTCGAGTATTCGCGCCACTTGAGAATATCTCTACGAAAAGGCGAAAGGGTGTTTCTTGGCTTATGTAGACTTTATTTATTATAGTCATAATACCATTGTTTGGTGGATTCTCTGCATTACGTAGTTAGGGCCACTTGGGACTTCTGGTATTTATGAAACTAAAATCATCATACGGAGCGGATTGTAATTTAAAGAATTGTGATTGTACTTTGCAAAATAAAAAAAGGTATTTGGTTTGCAAGAAATATAGAATTAATGACGCCGTAATGTCTGGACATTACTTTAGAAAAAAATAAACAATATTTTCAGAGTAAAGAGATGAATTACACGATGTCGTTTGGTAAGAACATGAAACGTCATCATCGTAATTTCAGCCTATTATTGGTCTACTACAAACCATAGGCCTCCCCCCCATAAATACCAGCGGTCTAATAAATAATCGTTACCGGTCAATAGTATCCGATGAAGCTGTAAAAGCCAAAAAAGGCTAACAGCAATTACATCACCGAAATTATATACCGGTCAACTAAAATTATTATTAGTTGCGATAAATAAAAGTGCTGATTTTATGACACGCTGGCGGTACAAAATATATCATGAAAAAACCGGCTTATCCGAAAAATTACAAATATTCGAGCACCGTGGATCTTATCGCCTCCAAAAAATTCATCTTTTTTGTGATGCATTTTAAATAAATAGTTACGTTACATTCTAAAAAATATATTTGATATAAAGTATTTATATAGCTGGAACATAATTATGCCAAAAATTTTAGATGCATCGTTGTTTTTATAGTATGATTTGTTTTATTTTGTAAACCCTTAAGCGATGATGGAGAAAGTCATGAATGCGGACTTTTCTTCTTTGGACCGTGTTGTTCTACGTTGTTCGCAATTCACACAACATATGCGGAACCACCCGTATGTGTTGTATAAATTGCGAGACTATTGTGCGCTCTACGGAATAAGCCCCTAATGCCTTTGAAATGGGAAGACCGCAAATAAAGGAAATGCCTTCTCAAGTCTATGGATGGACGATTATAAATCATTCTGCGACTGTGCAAGACTAATGTTCGGAAGTAAATAGGGTATTAAATTTAAATTTATATTTTTTTTATAATTCGTGTCAAAAATTAAAATAAGATACAACCAGTACATACATCTATTTCCTGTTGGGTACAGAGACTTACTTATTGGCCATCTCAAGTATCAAGACGTGACGGGTGGCGAGTCACGTCGCTGTAATTATAGTAAAAGGTAAAATTATTGCCCCTATAGCGTTCCTAAGAGTAGCTAGGGCAGATGTTATCCACCAAAACTCAGATCCCAAAGGAGATCGGGAGGCTAACGACTAGGCTCACCTCTAGCTACGCAGCCATCGGCACGGCAACTATTGGCTTGGCGGAGAGGCTGACTGGTGATAGGATTCTTATGGGCAGACGTTGCACTTACCATCACGTGAACGTTTTGGTCGTTTCGTCACTTTTTGAAATAAATAAAAAAAAGGAACCACAATTTCGCAGGACAGGTCTATTTATGGGATTTTACTGGTGGTAGGACTTTTATGCCGCAGTTACGTTAACTGTAGAGCCGAGTGCTCCTGGGAATAATAAATATTTCCACGACGTGTGAAGTCCGTATTCCCATTCTACAGACTCTTTCCGGCTCCAGGCAAGGTGATATTATGATCTTAACTTTAAAAAATTATTATATATTAACTTTAAAAAAGTAAAGGAGAGAAAGTTAATTTGCTAAGATAGGCATGCAAAATGTAAAATGGTGTGTATCACCTAGTTTTGAAGAGCAACGCCCGCCCTCCCTCACAGCGTGCACAAGAAAACCAAAACCGCCACCGGGAGCCGCCACCGGATAATCTCCACCACTACAACACTACCACTAGGCAATACACACAACTGAAGTTGAGAACACGATATGTGTTTCAGCTCAAAACGAGGCATTATCAAGTGATATTGACTCTACGACGGCGTTTGACTGTATTGTGCACGCTGTTGAGGGAGGGCGGGCGGTGCTCTTCAAAACTAGGTAATACACACCATTTTACATTTTGTATGCGGATCTTAGCAAATTAACTTTATCTCCTTTACTATAATGGATTTCCGCAAAGTAACGCCTAATTCTATTAATCTTTAACTTTCCCTTTTACAAAAACATATATCCACGAGTTCACTTAAGTTTATTCTGATAATTAATCTAACACATTACTCTGTTCGATTAAGATGTTAAGTGTTTATTATAAATCTGCGCCCGATAGGTGTCCGGCAGAGTAGGATAGCAATTGCTCTTTTTCCTACCGAGGTATCGTAAGAGGCGTCTAAGATATTGCACGGACAGCATTTATTCCTGCAGAATAACACCATAATTAGTTACGCTGCAACTATACTTCTCGTGAGAAAGAAATAGGGAGTTAGATTTTTTTTGACTCGTACCAAAATGGCGGCGACTTGGTTCGCCACCATAACGTCTCGTTACCAAAGTGGCGAAAAGTTGGCTACATGTGTGGTCTATGCCTACCCCTTACATGGAAAGGAGGCGTGACTGTATGTATATAAGTATTACAAATATGGTTCAATTTCGGTGACGGGCCATTAAAAGTGATCCTTAAAGGGAATTACTCTCACAGAATTTGATGCTTAGTAACCTTAATGCTGCGATCTGTGCTCATACACGTTACGTAAACAAAAAGTTCCGCTAAAGGCAACATAGTCACAATGAAATTCTGTCACACAAAGAAAGACAGAAAGGTAGTTACCAAACTCGATATATTTTACGTAGTCATTTTATCGTCATTGAAAAAGTGACGAGACGAGCGAATCGTTCTGATGGTGAGTATGATGACTGCCCATAACAAACGATTTGTTATCCAAAACATTTATGTGTGGCAACACATTGCACTCGTTACGCTGAAACATCAGTTCTTCAGAGATATGTTCATAATTACACTAGCTTTAGGTGCCCTAAAGACTGAAACATACGAGTAGTAGTGTTAGTTATTATCGTATTATTCAATTGTTATGATATTAAATTTTTCTACATAAAATTCTTAAAATAACTTATGCGAATTCAACCAATATTTTTAATCTCAATTAGGGTTTTATACATACGATCCGTGAAGTACACAAGCCATCGAAAATTATTAAAGTCAAAATTTGTGACATTGCTTCGTATTACATTTTCCTCCGAATCGAGTTACCTTTAGCATGTTATTAAAATTGCTTTCAATTTTGTGGGAAAAGTTATTTGATTAATTTGCGAAGTACACCGTAATGAAAGAGTTTTTTGTATTTTTTTTTTATTCACCGACATTGTCAGTCTTTTAGTCAACTGTTGGAGAGGGTCTCTCCCAGGTTGGGATTTGACATAATCGCCTCTGCGCGATAAATACACGCTATCAATCACCTAAGTCGACTTTTTCAATACTCATGGAATATGATGGTGTGGTAGATTCTTTTACGCCACCACCACACGGCATTACTTTATTTTAATGGTAGATTTACTGGTGGTAGAATTCTGTGCAGGAGTTCGTCTAGGAAGGTATCGCCGCAGGTGACCCTGCGTTATTCTGCCTATAAGCAGTAGAGTGCAACCATTATTGTATTTCAGTCCGAAGGGAACTGAGAGCTAGTGTAATTACTGGGCATATGAGACTTAAGAACTGATGCCTTAGGGTGACGGGCGTAATGTGGTGCTTCGCAGAAACGATCTGAGTGCCACAGCATTTCTTATGGACAGGCGTTGGACTTACGACGTTTACGATTTACGACGTAGACGAGCAAAACGTTTACATGATGGTTATCAGGTTTTGCTCGTCTCTTCATATTCTCCTTTAAAAAGTCAGTTTTTACTGTTCTTGGAAGGTGGTGGATATGAAACCGTAAAAATCATATTCGAACTAGTGTAGTAAAAGATTCATCATTGATCGGCAAACCTGGAGTATGTCTCTTGATTTAACAAAAGGGAAACGATTGGATTGATGCGAGAATGCCACAAAGCATTCATTACTTTAGTTAGTAGAATCAGGCGTTACTTTGCGGAAATCCATTATTATAAAGGAAATAAAGTTAATTTGAAAGGCGGATCTTTCAAATTACCTTAATTCTCTTTAGAAATTAGTTTGTTCATTGAAGTTAATTAAAAATACTTATTTTAATTTTTCTAAAATACCATCGTTTCGTAATAGGATTCCTCAGACGAAAAAGAAACAAGTAGAAAATAACTCCACAGATATTATTTTTCTTAATATCATCAAAACATTTTAAGGATTACATATTACATCTTAGGTACTAGTATTTTACTCTATAGTTTTTGTTTCTTTCCTAATTTAGTTATAACTTTACGTAATGTTAACATTCAAATTTACTTTCAAAGCAATATTTGTAAACTTAAACAAATGCGTTTTTGTGTTGTCAACTGAAATATCGTTTCCTTTTTCGTAAGTATTATATTGACATTGCATGTGATGTTTTCGAAATTTGCATTGCGAATTTTATTACTAACATCTTTCATAGTAACTATCGATTTATCCTTATAGTATACATTCGTTGTATAGCTGTATAAACATCACACACATGTAGTATTTATAATGTGTGTGATGTTTAATTATAATGTTAACAGTGTAGTTAATTACACCACTAGACACCATTTCGCTAATGGATCTCGGCTTTTGAATCTTTAATGGGCAAGTATGGTGACGGAACTTCACTAAGGAAACACGTATATACGTGAACGTCCTACCTTAGTCTTTAACTATTTTAATGTCATAATGAAATTATTTCTTATATTTCGAGAGTCGTGGTAATTAATTTGAAAATGTTGTCAGATTAATTAGACCACAATTAGTCTTTTTTTCTAATTCGTTGTCTGTACTATAAAGGTGGTGGACTGGTAGTAGAAATCCTATGCAGAAATCCGTCTAGGTAGGGTGGCAAGGGTTGCCAGTTATTCTGCCTTGAAGCATTAGTTTGCAAACATTACTGTGTTTCGGTTTGAAGGGCACTGTGAAGTTCTGGGTTACACAGCATTTGTTATGGGCAGACGTTGCACTTACCATCAGTGAACGGTTTGCTCGTTTTGTCACTTCGTCTTCAATAAAAAAAGTAACAGCCCATAAATATCCCGCGGTTAAGCACAAGTCTATTTCTGAGAGGGTTTTAGAGCCACGCTGCTCCAAAGCGGGTTGGTGAACTTTACATGCAATCGAAATATGACGTATTCCTCAGCATTCATCACGTCACTCTCGTCGCTTTCTTTCATAAAATAAAATGTTTTAGTGCAGTTTGACCTATTTTATCTTTTAATTTTGTGAGGTAGAACTCAATCAAGTACAAATACTGGCTTTTTCCGAGACTTCATTTCAGGATCCACGACATTTTACGCAGGTATAATCGGCGTCTGTCGGTCTCCAATAAAAAAACTTCATAAATTGTAATTTGCTTTGTGGGCATTGGCGGAGTACATATGTCCTTAAAATATTTTTATTCGTATATGCTGGTTTTCTCACGATGTTTTCCTTTACCGCCGAGCACGTGGTAAATCCACACATAAAATTGCAAAACGATTTTACAGTAGCCGACACCGGGGATCGAAGTCAGGTAACTCGCGTACTATTCAATTTAAAGCGAGCGTTCGGCCCCTGAACTACCACCACGGCTCATGTATTTAAAAAAATGAAGGTAATTCATAATTGTGGCATGGTATTTGGACGTTGTCACCGTTGTCGAAAATCGACTAGAATGACATCATCATCACCTTTCTTAATTTACTGAAACTTACATTACCGCAGTGTGTGCTATTTATGCCTATAAACGCACATGATAATCTTAGTGTGGATTACATTTAATATAATTAGAAAAAGCCCAAGTGCAATGCATATATTATTTATTTGTAACATTTTTACTTAGAAAACAATATGGATAGCATACTGTAATGAGAATAGAATTTTATGCATAGTTATAAAAGCTCGCAGTTTAGTATAAATAATTTAATAAAAGAAATATTCCTGGCTTTAGTGTAAAGTCGAAACAAAATTGTTACCTTTCGATGTTCTTCTCATACACATTTCATGTTCGACACGTTAACATTTAAATAATTTTCATGTAGCGTTACGAAAATGTTTTCCTTCGATATCTGTCTAATGTTTTCCTTTAATAACATAGCCCAAAGTAGTTACTGGTGTTCCTCATCCGCTTGTACGTCTTGTGTACGTAGCGAACGAGGTCTGAACAAACAACTCCCTTCGTATCTACTCCCACGAAGGAACTTGATTTGTGTGCTATTCTGTGTTTCCAGTCGACTGCGCCCGCTGTGACATTTTACGTATTTTGGTCACGTACGAATTCCTACACACGAAACTTCAATATCAGAATAATAGTCAAAAGAAAACTCATACAGGATACATACATGAATAAATAAGATTAATAGTTGAAACCACAGGTCTACATCAAAGTTGCGAGGGCGAGCGCATATCTTAAATTTTACAGTGTGCGGGCAACACGAGTTTTATTCACGGTTTATAGCTTGTTGAAATTTTTTGCTGCTTTACTTGGCGGCCTTAGAAAACATCACTAAAAATCCTAGGCATAACAAATAACTTGGCAACTATGGCTAAAACCCGCCAAATTGAGAGCTATAAACTTTTGTGGCAGTCTATTAGGGTGGCATATGTTCAACAGTGGCCTAATTGATGATGACCATGGACAAAGTATTTGAGGGTATACGCAACCCGCCAATTCGAGTTCGCGAGAATCCCAGATAATACAAATGAGAGCAGTGTCTTACAGCGGAACACTTTGAGTGTTTATTTTGGTTTTTTTATATAGTTAATAGAACCAGGCGTTACTTTGCGGAAATCCATTATAATGAAGGAAGGTAAGTTATTTTGCTTCCTTCATTTTTTATATAGAATAGTGGGCAAACGACTAGCCCAGTTTGCCACAAAGTTTTGGTGCTTTTTCTGTGCGGCATGATAGACAGTTTACTGACACATCAAAAGCAAAATTAGTGTTAATTAGTGTTTTTTATTGAAAAAGTAAGAAATAGGTAGTCATTTACGATAAAGGAATTCTAAAAAATAGGTAAAATTAAAATTGTAAAGACCGATTATTTTATAAAGGCAATTAAATTATAATGCTGTGAATGCCGTGTTCTTCTATTTTGGTCGTAGTATTTACAATGATATTAGTACTTACTTGTTCTGTTCGCAAAACTAAACAAAAACTTTCTTTTGCAGAATTATTAAAGTCTATAAACCGATTCCTAACGATGTTGTCCTTAAGGAAAAATTTTCGAAAATTATATAGTTGAGTAGGAAAGATATTTTATTATGAAACTGAGCATTAGATGACCATAACTCATAAAAGTGTTTTTTTTATTGGTAGACACGTTTGGTTTAGAGGAACACCACGGTCACATGCCTAGTATGTGTGGCCTAGCCTACCTCCGATCTTATCGCATCAGCGTTACATCGGGCGAGGGTAGGTTGGGACGAGTGATTGCCTCTGTGTTTGCGCGTACACTTGTGGCACTATAATATCTCCTGCGCAGTTGATGGCTGTCGACATTCGGATTCGGAAGTTGTCGCCGTGGTCGAAATCGGCTAGGAGAACATCATCATCATCATGTGTGGCCAGCGGTTACGACGGCTCATCTATAAATGAAACGTAATATTCCTTAATTATTCTTATTATTAAGACATGCGTAAATGGTTGTACATACACACTTTAACTTCTTTTCTTATGTAACATTATCTTACTCGTTCATTTCATTTCCGTTTATTCCATCTACAAATTTGACGGGTCGGAAATTCAGAAAAAATAACTTCCGTAGGAAAAAAAACAATTTATCAAATTCCTGCTATTTCCGAACGACAGATTCAGCGTTGAATTTCGCTTTTCAACATCACCGTTTTATTATGAATGATTTAATGAAAAAATTAATTCACTTTATGGCGTAAAGACCTAGTAGTGGCTCGCTGTGGACTTGGGATAGGCTCAATGGTTATGATAATTATAATTTAAAAAATGGAGGTTTATCGCGCTTAAAATGACAATCTATAAGTATAACAGCTATAATGAATGCTGTATCACTCAGAATATTTTTGCGTGGCATCATTCCTTAAGTATTATGCCCAGTGATTATACAAGCTATACAAGCTATATATAACCGGATTTCTGCATAGGAATCCTACCATCATTTACGTTAAACATGATAAACAATGTTTAAATGAAACTATTTTTACGGATCTTATAGGTTTAATTTAAACTTTTTGTAACCTGTCGTTTCGAGCGCTTTACAGCACCCACGGTCAGTTCAGATTAGAAAACTAAAAGTGTATCTGTAATAGGAACATTTCTTTTCCCTGCTTATCCATCGCTCTTGGGCATGTATGTAGCAGCAGAGTTTGCGCAATTATTCATCGACTAACCAAGACCCTAAGGCATGGAAACAAATTCTGGAAACGCGAATCTATTAAGATGATTGGTGTTATGTTCATTACCATTGTTTTTATGCAATGGAAATAGCGAACGAGCTTGCAGTGCACCTGATGGTAAGTGGGTACCGCGGCCCCTGAAAATCTTCAGAACATTCGAACCAGATTGATTTCTTTTATGGAAGAGGGGGCAAACGAGCAAGCGGCTAACCTGATGGTAAGTGATCACCGCCGCCCATGAACATCTACAATACCAGAGGACTAGCAGATGCGTTGCGTAAATGTTTGCATCGATCACACTGCAGATATGTCGCTGTTTAAGAGGAATTAGTTATAGTGTCTGTTGTGCTGTGAGCATTACAATCTTGCCATCTAACCAAAACACAGCAGTAGTAGTATTATTTCATCATCATCATCATTTTAGCCTGTCACTATTCCACCGCTGAACATAGGCCTTCCCCATAGATTGCCACAAAAGTTCGTAGCTCTCATTTTGGGGGGATTTTGCCATAGTTGCCACTCTTGGCAGGTGGGTTGACAACCGCAGTTTATTTATTCAGATGTTCTAGGAAGATGCTGCTGCCCATCTTCTGATTTTAATTTTCTCTCTATCGACTTTTACGACACCCACGGGATGAAATGGGGTGGTAGATTCTCATAAGCCGCTTCCACATGGCGCAGTATTATTTGGCGGTAGATGAAGGCATGGCGGTGTTACTTTTATAAAGGTGGTGGTATTTAAAATAATATTTTGATAATTGAAACTTACGGACTCTTTACTAATTTTATTTTATGATAAAAATTGTCTTTTTATAATGAAAATGTAAACTATGCAGAACTTTTCTGCACTTCATCTCTGTACAAAAGATATGCATAGTCTCTAGATTGAGTAAAATATAACCCTTTCTTATGCAAAATGAAAATTGTTTATACTAGATTTCGAAAAGCGTTCACCCCTGTAGCAAAAACATTAAACTCGGTCAGTTTATCATTGTCACTGGCTGCTAATTTGCGTAGATAAGATCAACTATGATATCAGGACGTCTGACACCTCGGTCACTCCGTGACCATGGGTGCTGTAAAGCGCTCTAAACGTCGGGTTTTAAACAGTTAAAAATTAAACGCGAAAAAATCCGTAAAATAACTTTTATTAAACTTAAATATTTGTTTCATCGTAATATCTATATAAAGGTAACATATTTTTTTTATTTGTAACTAAAATAATATAGGATTACATACATGAATAAATGCACATACAAACATACATATATTTGTTCCGTGCGGGAGTCAAACCCGCGGCCCGTAGTGCAAAAGCCAATCTTAGCCAATGCGCCAACCGTCATATTAGTTGCATTCTAAGCGAACAAAATCGCTGGGCATTTTAGAATAGAATAGAAAAACATTTATAAGGCACAAGAACATAAGACAGTTGAATATGAAAAAATAATTTGAGTAAAAACGAAAGATTATAAAATATATTCTATTAATTAATAACATATATTTTTAGTAGTGGCTGGATTCCTATGCAGGAATCCGTCTAGGTAGGTACAACCGCAGGGACAGTTATTCTGCCGTGAAGCAGTAGTGTGCAAACATTAATGAGTTCAGGCTTGATGGGCACTGAGAGCTGGTGTAATCACTGGACATATAAGACTTAAGCCATGGTAGCTCAGGGGCCTGGGGCTCGCCTTTAATTTCATAGTAAGCGAGTAACCTGGGTTCGATCCCCGGTGCCGGCACCTCTAATATTGTTCTACAATTTTAAGTGCTGATTTACCACGTGCTTAGCGGTGAAGGAAAACATCGTGAGGAAACCTGCATGTCTGAGGAATAGAAATATTTCGAGGGCATGTGAAGTCCGCCAACCCGAATTGGAGCAGCGTGGCGGATTCTTCCTAGCTCCAAAACCCTTTCAGAAATGAGAGGAGGCTTGTGCTCAGCAGTGGGACATTTATAGGCTGAAACTTTATAAGACTTAAGAACTATTGTCCCAGGGTGACGGGCGCATTGGAGTGTCACACAGAAATGTTCTGGGTGAGACAGACGGCAGACCATCAGGTGAACGTTACGCTCGTTTCGTCACTTTATCAAAAACAAATATCTGTATATTATATAAAAATAATGGTATTTATATAAAATGGTTTATATTACTGTGCTTCGGTCTCAACGACACTGGTAAAAAGATTAGTCTGAGCGATTATTGAGCATTTATCAAACAATATGAAAGGTTGAAAAGTAATTTTCTTTGTCATGTAATTAATTTTTAATGTCACACGTTTCATGCTTATGCGGTTAGAACAAACCGCGTCTTACTCAGCATCCTATATAAATCCAATTTATGTCACATGAAAAGAGAAGTTATATTAGTACAAAATTGAATGGCTTTCATAATAAATTAATTTGCATTGTTTGCTGGAAAACAATTTTTTCACATAAAAGCAATTAAAACGCTTTATTTTGTTCTAAAATACGTTTCAGAAACACAACTGACTAACCAAATATTCATGAGCTTATGTTTACCAGCCTTTATCCGTGTAATCTAGTTTGACGATAATATTATTTGTTTAAATATAAATTATAAATTTTTGATTTAGGATATGTTTTGGACCCGTGTCTTTATACTGCATCGAAAATGTCCTAAGGACAAATCGCTTAAGCCATCCGTGAGATAAGGTTAGTTTGGGTAGATATGTGCTGGCAGTGTAAAAAAATCTACCAAATAATACCAACTCGTTCCGTGGTATAATGAAAGTCGTTATCGCCATTATGGTTGTCCTGAGAAATAAGGGAAGCAGCATGCGTAAAAAAAATAAAAAAAATTAATAAAAATAAAAGAGAAAGTTTAAAAAAACTCTAGCTGTAGGGACTACGGAAAATAATAACTATAATGAATTTCAGAACTTTTTTTCTTACATAATAGTTATTTTTTTAACTTCAACCCTAGCTAGCTTTAAATAAAATAAACTAAAAAGTAAGTACCATTGCCTTATTGAGCAAGACAAGACTTTTGATATGTTACATATTCCTGTTTATATAGTTCTATTAAATTCTTCACAGCAGGCCGTATGAGAAAGCTCAGAGTCACGCAGCGAGCTATGGAAAGGGCTATGCTCGGAGTTTGTCTGCGAGATAAAATCCGTAACGATGTTATCCGCAGCAGTAGCAGTAGCAGTAGTAAGCAGCAGTAACCGACATAGCTCTAAGGATTAGCCCGCTGAAGTGGCAATAGCTCGTAGAACTAATAACCGTTGGGGAAGAAAGGTTCTCAAATGGCAGCCTCGTACCGCCAAACGCAGAGTATTACTATCTGTGTCTCACGGTTTCACCTGCGTAAAATTCTCTCTGTCTTCGTTGTAGTCGTAAGATAAAATAAAAACGTAAAAGAAATAATTATCAATTTTCTCAACTGCAATGGTCTAAAACAAAACAATTGCTAAAATGTAATTTAAAACCTCGTGTAACACGTCAATTTGCATTGCTCCTTATTTTTTCTGATTTTAGGCAGGAACCCTAAATATTTACGAAATGAAAAGTAACCTCTAGATTACTCTCTGAAAAGTCCTCTACCTACCATTGAAAGTCCAGTCAAAATCGATTCGGCCGTTTCTGAGATTATCCCGGACAAACAAAGAGACAAACAGACAGACAACATTTTTAAAAGCGCTTGTTTGAGTTTTGGTATCCTGCAAGTAACACTTAAAATGTATTTGTTTGTATTTACTATTGCTTTAAGAGAATCTACCAAGCCATCTTATCCCGTGGGTGTCGTAAAAGTCAACAGAGGGAAAATTAAAATCAGAAGACGGGCAGCAGCATCTTCCTGGAATATCTGAGTAAATAAACTGCGGTTGCCAACCCGCCTGTCAAACGTGGCAACTATGGCAAATTCCCCTCAGATGACAGCTACGAGTACAAACGTTTGTAGCAATCTACGGGGAAAGCCGATGTTCAGCAGTGGGAAGTGATAGGCTGAAATGATGATGATGATGATGATGACTATTGGAATGTATTACAGATTGGTTATTATGTAACCATTTGTTAAATTAATGACTACTCGTAACGAAATCATTTCGTGTCATGAACGTGAAACAAACCGTGTCACAGTCGGCGTGCGTCCTATGTTAACTCGATTTATTCCATATTTCATGATAAAGGGAGTAATATACAGAATGAAATAGCTTTCAAAGTAAATAGATTTGCATTGTTTGCGGATAAACTAATTTTGTACGTAAAACGTGTGTTGTAATGAATTTCCTGTTTTAAATATGTTTCAGGAAGGTCTTACGAAGGTACGCGGGTATTTACATATATAATAGTAGCTGACCAGCCCCGGCTTCGCACGGAAGTCATCGCTATGTTAAAGTCTATATAGAGTTATACTGCACCAGCACCTTCAATGGTGGCAGGATTCCTATATAGAAATCCGTCTAGGTACTACCACCTCGGGCCAGTTATTTTGCCGTGAAGCAGTAGTGTGCAAACATTACTGTGTTTCGGTTTGAAGGGCACTATGAGCTAGTGTAATCACTGGGCATGTGAGGATTAAGAACTCATGTCTCAAGGCGATGGGCGCAGTGCAGTATTTACTTATATGTTCCAAGAAGATACTGCTGCCCATCTCCTAGTTTTAATTTTCCTTCTATCGACATTTACGATATCCACGGGATGAGTTGGGGTGGTAGATTTTTTTAAGCCGCTACCACACGGCTCACGTCAATGTACCGAGATGTATTGGGCCACATAGACAACGGCAACGTTCACTGCGTGTGCACGAAAACTGCTATTTTTTTGACATGATATTGTAATTTTTTAACGTAGTGGTGTAAGTGTAGCATTTTAATAAATTAATAACGTACTCGTACTATACACTCCACTACTATGTAATAAAATGGTAATGAGACGATTTGAAGAGAGATTTGACGACCGCGTGGCCAAGTGGTCAGAGTACCCGACTTCTAAGCCGCGGGTCCTGGGTTCGAATCCCAGCCAGAGCCAACATTTGTGCTTAAACATAAATTGTTGGTTTTCGGGTCTGGTTGTGTTGTGATTGTCCCCGTGTTTCTGACACTGCATCCTAGCCTACCTCCGATCTTAACGCATCAGCGTTACATCGGGCGCGGGTAGTTTGGGACGAGTGAGTGCCTCTGTCTTTGCGCGTACACTTGTGGCACTATAATATCTCCTGCGCAGTTGATGGCTGTCGACAGTAGTCGGCAGTTGTCCCCATGGTCGAAATCGGCAATCGGCTATCAAAATGGTAATGAATGACTTCTCTTAATTAGATTTGTCTATCATAAAACAACACGAAGTGACACGAAGGTGGGTAATGCTGTGGTGTCATTCACAATTCATTGTTCCGGCTGCTAATCGAAGTTCAGTTAGACAAATGGTATATACCCATAAAGTAATTGGCAAGCGTCGATAACTCCAAGTGACCTTTCGCATTGACTTGAAGCATTAATTTTCAGTAAACCTATACAAGCGAATAAAAAGTAAAAGGGCGGATTTTCCTATAGACCGAGTAGGTATTTTTTAATGTATTAGGTAACGAGACGAGAAAAACCTTCACCTGATGGTAAGTGCAACGTCCACAACAAATGCTGTGCAACCCAGAACGTGTGGAACCACACTGCGCTCGATACCCTGAGACATCAGTTGTTAAGTCTCATATGCCCAGTGATTACGCTAGCTCACAGTGTCCTTCAGACCGAAACGGTAATATTTGCACACTACTGCTTCGCGGCGGAATAACTGGCCCTGGGGTGGTACCTACCTAGACGGATTTCTGCATAGAAATCCCACCACCAGTATAAGTTATTCATTGTTACTCACAAGTAAAAAATTATAAGCATCGGTATTTAAATATACAGATTGAGATAATTTTGTCGTTTACAGAATTTCGTAGTTTTTTTTTTGTAAATTTTTGTTGTTGTTATACGTCATTTAATTTTTCGGGCTTCGCAGGATGAAGGCTGGCGGCAATCTTCCGTAGGCCTAGGGCAGCGAGTGTAAATCCGCCCCTGAAAAGGTACGATATAAAATCTCTATGTAAAGAAATTAAGTTGTTTCATGCATTTGCATGTCAAGTCGTTATTTGTCTGTTAATAAATGTCCTGAACTCTAGTTATTTATTAGTGTATAGCTATTTTTATTCAACTATACGTTTATATTTTTGACTTAATTTATAAAAATATATACATAGGATCCAACTCAAAATTTCTTTTGGACTACAGCTGATTTTCTCCTGGTCGATTTTCAACAACTCCTACGACGGCGACAACTAGTGAAGTGTATGCGCAAGTATGACGGCATTAATTCGTCCCAACCTACCCCGACATCGGAGGTAGGCTAGGATGCAGTGTCAGATAGTAACAAGAACTCACAACACAACTAAACGTGAAAACCAAAAATTTGTGTCTTGCACAAATGTTGGCTCCGGCTGGGATTAGAACCCGTGGCTTGGTAGTACTGTATTCACTAGGCCACGAGGTCGTCTTTTGTAGTGAAAATAATAATATGACAGAACAAAAAGAATTTTTGATAAAATCTGTATCAAAATTAAGAAAAAAAAATATATGCTCAATGCACGCACAAAAATCTACACAAATAGATAAAATTGAAGTGTCTGTTTGTTATTAAAAAAGCAGCTTTTTACTCAATGCTTATTAAAGTATATACGGTACTTAGAAGTTAAAACAAAATAAAAAAATAATTTCTGTATGTCTGTTTGTTCCGGCTGATCTCCGAAACGGCGGGACCGATTTTGACGGGCCTTTCACTGACAGATAGATCATATTATAGCGGGTAACTTAGACTACTAATTTTAGAAAAAACACTAGGACTCAGCGCAAAAAAATTAAAACCCCAAAATCCGATTTCGGGAAGTATGTGTGTATATCATCGATCGAGGTCTGCTTTTTCATGCGGGAGAAATCGCGGGGCACAGCTTGTATATTCATAAAAATAAATAGCAATAAAATAGTGTTTTGTTACATACATACAAAAGATCACGAATGTATCCCATACGGGGTAGTCAGAGACTCGGCACTCACTGCAAAAACAGATGACTGCCACAATCCCCCCTTCACCAAAACAATATAATGCATTTGGTGTGATAGATGGTGAGCCCATCGCCACCATGCGCTGTTGAGTGCACAGTGCAGTTTAATTCCTTACTCGCCTTTTACGAGATCCATTGGATGGTCGCCACCACACGGTGGTTACATGTACATTTTGATTACGAAATAATAAAATAGAAGAAGTATAAAAAAACGCCTGCAGGTCGTGTTAAGATTAGTATTCAGATGACGAGCTTCCAAGGGCGTAGCGATACAAGACTATGAAAAGTAGGCACTTCACGAGCTTTGTATTTCTGTGCCAAGGACAAGTACAGCCTCTCTTTGATTTTTTTTTCTGAATGTTAAGATTGTAAAATTATGCAGCCAAAGAACACTACAGTTTTATTTATCGCTAGCGGTTTTACCTGCGTAAAATCGCGGTAAAAACCCGACCACATGACTGCACCGCACAGCGCGGTACCTCACTGACCAGAGCATTCAAAGTTCGGTTCTCAGTGTGCGGCTCATATCGTCATCATCGTTATTACAGCCAATCAATAGTCAACTGCTGAACATAGATTGCCTCAAGTTTGTAGCTCTCATTTGGGGGGATTTTGCCATAGTTTCCACGCATTTCAGGCCGGTTGGCAACCGCAGTTTATTTATTTAGATGCTCCTGGATGATACTGCTGCCTATCTCCTGGTTTTTATTTTCCCTGTCTCGACGATGGCGCGGCGTGCGGCTCCTTAAGGCAGAAGCATGAAATTATAAATATAGTTAATGGAATGAGGCAGTTATAATAAAGGAAAGAAAGTTAATTTGCTAAGATCCACATGCAAAATTTTAAATTGTGTGTATTACTTAGTTTTTCAAAAGCACCGCCCGCCCTCCCTCAACAGCGTGCACAAGCAAACCAATACCGCCACCGGTGGCGGCTCCCAAATTTCTTTCCTATATGTTATGAATTTTCATGCTTTTGCCCGTTTTTAATTTTGGCGGATGCTGATTTTTGTATGATAAAAGATATGCTCAAGCCTTTCTGGCCTTATCATTATCATCACCCACTATCCTAACCCTATTCCACTGCTGAACATAGGCCTCGCCCAGATTGTCACAAAAGTTTGTAGCTCTCCTTTTGGGGGGATTTTGCCATAGTTGCAACGCTTGGCAGGCGGGTTGGCAACCGCAGTTTATTTATTCAGATATGGCAGGAAGATGCTGCTGCCCATCTCCTGGTTCCCAGTTTCCCTTTCATGAAACCCACGGGGATGAGATGTGTTGGCAGATTCTTTTAAGCCGCCACCACACGGAGCTGGCCTTAAAAGAAATAAATAATACGTTATATAATATAAATGGAGAATACTTCACTAGAAGATCTTCGCGTTCCATTTGAATAAATCTTAAGATGAACATGGAAAAGACGAAGATCATGTCTAGCGTCCATGACACCGTTGTTGTTGGGAACATTATGCTCGAAGCTGTCGGCGAATATACATACTTGTTTGACTAGGTAAGTAAAGATTTGATCAAGAGGTCGACGAATTAAAAAGTTCATAGCCGGAAGATGCCATGTGTATAATATATTTTAGTGCAGTAAGGTTTAGCACATTTACGTATACTACAATTTTTTTTTATTTGATAAAGTGTTGAAACTGGCAAAACGTTCACCTGATGGTAAGAGCAACGTCGGCCCATAGCGTAAAATACGTTGATTGTATCATTAAATATTTTAAAAACGTAGTGTTATATATTCTGTGATAGGTGGGTCCTACAATCATAGTGCCTTGCATTTTCAAAGGAGCTGCCACTAGGCAAATACTAGGAAACTTAAACGAATACAATAAATAAATAGATCATTTTATTACAATTACAACATAACTTTGACATTGCTGTTAATAAACACATAATTTAGTAGATGTTAGAGACTGAGAATATATCAAATTATTATAGACTAGTTGTTCTCCGCGATTACACCCACGTAAAAAAGCCGACCCCGATCGATTATTTGACCCTACTGAATTTGATTTTTGCATCGGATTTTGGAGTTTTGATTTTTTTGCGCGGAATCCTAATGATTTTTCTTAAATTAAAGTAGCCTAAGTTACCTGCTATAATATCAGAGCTATCTGTCAGTGAAAGTTCTTTCAAAATCGGTGCAGCCGTTTCGGAGATTAGCCAGAACAAAAAAACTAATTTTTTTTAAAGTATTTTTTCTTATAAGTAGCGTATACACTTTCTTAAGCAATAAGTCACCTGTTATTTTGTTATTAAAAACAGACACTTCATTTTTATTTATTTGTATAGATTTATTTCTTACGACGTACATAAGAAATACCCATTCAAAAGGTAATTAGTAAAAGTTACCCAATGCAAGGGGAATACAATTTAAACTTTTCAAAATAAACCCTTATAAACCTCTGCAACGGCTTACCGGATTAGTCCGTGATATCATATGCCAAGTAATTACACTAGCTATAAGTACCCTTCAGACCGAAATACAGTAATGTTTGCATACTACTGCATCACGGCAGAAAAAGACTCTGCCACCTAGACGGGTTCCTGCTAGGTAGGTACCAACCCATGGCCAGTTATTCTGCCGTGAAGCAGTAGTGTGCAAACATTACTGTGTTTCGGTTTGAAGGCCACTGAGAGCTAGCGTAATCACTGGGCATATGAGACTTAAGAACTGATTTCTCAGGGTGACGGGCGCATTGTGGTGTCACACTGTTCTGGGTGACACAGCATTTGTTATGGGCAGACGTTGCACTTACCATCAGGTGAACGTTTTGCACGTTCCGTCACTTTTATCAAATAAAAAAAAAGGTTAGATGCTATAAGACAATATGTAGCAAAGGAAAGAATGTCACTATTTAATAGACTATCATTATTTATTTCAAATAACCATTACTTTATATTTATTGCTAAATAAAGTATCACAACAGTGAAGTCTGCTTCTCTTCCTACAAAGGCTAACGAATGCAGTATTCCGCCTGAATAATAATTTAGGTCACGGAAGTCATGCGAAACGCAATTGAAAGCGATATTAAGCCACGGCTTTTTTAAGAATTTGAATTGAGAGTATAAATAACGGTTCAAAAAGTATCCAACTATTGGGCCTGTGGTTTTTCATCAGTGAGAGATTATGCCATGATGATTTACTGGTGGTAGGAATCCTATGCAGGAATCCGTCTAGGTAGGTGCCACCGCAGGGCCAGTTATTCTGCCGTGAAGCAGTAGTGTGCGAAAATTACTGTGTTTCGGTTTGAAGGGTACTGAGAGCTAGCGTAATCACTAGGCATATGCGACTTACGAACTTATGTTTCAGGGTGATGGGCACAGTGTCGTGTCACACAGAAATTTTCTAGTTGACACAGCATTTGTTATAGGCAGACGTTGCACTTACCATCAGATGAACGTTTTGCTCGTTTCATCACTTTATCCGATAAAAAAAGTGAGAATTGGCTGATTTCTTACTTACCGCAATCTATACAAATAAATAAAATTTAAGTGTGTGTTTGTAATAACAATGTAACAGCTGTTTACTCAATGCTTATGAAAGTATATACGGTACTTATAAGAAAAAAAACAATTATTAAAAATTTTGTCTGTCTGTCTGTTTGTTCCGGCTAATCCCCGAAACGGCTAGACCGATTTTGATGGGACTTTCACTTACAGATAGCTGATATTATAGCGGGTAACTTAGGCTACTTTAATTCTAGAAAAATAATTAGGGTTCCGTGCAAAAAAATTAAAGCTCTTGTAATCGTATACAAAATCCGATTCCAATACATCGATCAGGATCGACTTTTTTACGCAGGTGAAACAGAGGAACACAGCTAATACTTATATATATCCAACGAAAGTGACAAATTTTCGTTTGGTGTTTCGTTTGGTTTCATTTCTTTTGGTTCCCACATACCCAGAGCCAATATTTGTGCAAAACGAGTTGTTTGCTCATTTCGTCACTTTCTCCAATAAAAAAGAGTCAAAGTAGAGATAATTTTATGGTTAAATATACTCGTACCATCAAATATTAGTTAGATTATACTTAGTTTTGTGGCGTGTGGTGGCGGCTTGTTAAAAGAATACTACCACTCCATCTCATCCAATAGATCTCGTAAAAGGCGATTATGGAATTAAACTGCACTGTGCACCCAACAGCGCATGGTGGCGATGGGCTCACCACCTTTTTTTTTTTTTTTTTTTTTTTTTTTTTTATTCATTACACATTATACATCTTTTAGTTACTACACATTGCTACTTAAACCCTACAGGGGTTTAACTGTGGCGTGCTCTCACAGTCACGCGATGCTATTTATAAAGAAAATATTTTTTTAAGACATATTTACATCTCTTTGAGCTGGACTTACTACTAGTTATCTGACACAGGATTTCATTTGGAAGTTTATTACAAATAGCTGGTAGTATATACTCGCATATCCGTGTTCCGTAAGTATTTACGTATTTGGGCACAACATATGTAGGAAGCCCTTGCAAACCCCGCAAGTGATCGGGGCGCAGGTTTTTAACAAGTCGGTGGATATTGTGATACTCCTCGCATAATACGCTCATTTGAACCTTGCTGTAAACATCCACAACCTTACAGTATTTAAACAATGCAGAGTAGTCGTCTCTGTGTTGATTTTTTATCTTTTCGTGTACGATATTCTTGAGTAATGATATCTGTAAGTTGTAGATGGTTTCAACATAGGATTTATATGTACGACCATAGCTACTTAGCCCGTAACCTATAATTGAGTCCGCACCTATCACACTAAGTGCATTATATTGTTTTGGTGAAACGTGGATTGTGGCAGTCATCTGTTTTTGCAGTGACTGCCCAGTCTCTGACTACCCCTTATGGGATACTGTCGTGATCTTATATATATACTTAGTTTTAGCTTAAAGTTACATAATCAGACCGTTTCTAAGACTGATGCGTGGAAGTGGGCTGTTAAAGCTCTATATTCCCTTATGTTCTTATATGTCAAGATCCATTAGCGAATTATTGTGTTCAAGCACGGTTTAATGTAATTTTGATTCGAGAAAAGAGCACTTACTAACTTCAATTGTATTTGTATTTCCGAATGAATAAATAAAGCCTTTTTGCTCAATGTCATATATACATACGTATAGTCACGCCTTTTCCCATATAAGACGTTGGCAGAGGCCACTCACGAAGCCCACTATCGCGGGAAACGACACTTGACGGTATCAGACTTCTACACCGCGAGTCCTGGGTTCGAATCTCATCCAATTTACATAAAAATATTACAACAACCATTTTCAGGGTTATAACTTCTAAATTGGGCAAGCTACGTAAGTTGTTTTGACAATAACTGCTTTTAATTCTTTTTTTTTTAAAGAATAAGTGGAAAACGATCGTAATGGTCACGCAATAGGTTATTTTTACCAAAAACATCTGTAGCACTAGATGTATTGCTAGCTATATCTTTTCATACTTAGATATTTTGCATTATTCTAGTGCTCTGTAGAGTCTCTAGTAGAGATAACGGGCGTATTAAAAAACAACGTGTTAAGATTTTTAGACAGCGTTAGATAGTTTGATGGTGTTCTATATGATGTCTACGAAAAAAAAGTAACATCTTTAAAAAAAAGATACCAGTTAAAAAAGCAAAGTTCCAACTTATTCAAGTAAGACTGAATTTTGATCAGTTAAAAAAGGCAATGATAATGTCATTTATAACTTATACTCGTAGTTTAGCCTTTAGCCTATTATATTAATATTACTTTTCAAATAACTAAAACAAAAGACATAATTTATAAACAAGTTTTTCATGAAATATGATTGATGAAACAGATTTAAGATGATAATGATAGGCAGTGTGAACGGTCAGGCCGGTAATGAAAGTAGAAGAAGTGACAGATGTGTGTTGAATCGTAGCGAGTGGAAAGATGGCGTGACTCTACGCATGGTGTATCTATGTTTTTCATTAAGTACTCTCAACTGTAATTTAAAATGTGATTCTAAGAAATACTGTCGATATATTTTATGAAAAAAATATTTATCTGTATTTTCTATATTGCTCAGTAGTTTCTGAATTAATTGTAGCATAGATAATGTAAATCCTTCTCATTTAAAAACATTTGAAATTGATATCATATGTATATGCGGCTATTACGTACATTTCAGAGACAATATAACATGGATATTTACAGAAAAACTCGATTTATTGACATTGAAGGTCAAAATCAAAGGTCAATATCAAATCTGTAAATCTTATGTTTTGGGAGTACTATTACTATGCAATCAAAATAAACGAAAGTCTTATAATTTCAATGCTGTTATTGTACTTTTTTATTTAATAAAGTGACGAAACGAGCAAAACGTTCATCTGATGGTACGTGCAACATCTGCCCATAACAAATGCTGTGTAACCCGAATATTTCCGTGTGGCACCACACTGCCCCTGTCACCTAAAGACATCAGTTCTTAAGTCTCATATGCCCAGTGATTACGTTAGCTCTTAGTGCCCTTCAGATCAAAGCACAGTAATGTTCGCACACTACTGCTTCAAGGCAGAATAACTGGCCCTGGCGTCTAGACGGATTTTGCATAGGATTCCACCACCAATAGAACATTAAGTAATATTTGAGTTTAAAGTTTGAGTACACAATAAGAAATATTTTTAAATTCATATTTATTTATGATTATTTTAATCAAATTTCCAATATATATTATTTTCACTTCTCGCACGCATTCTGTGTAACACGAGCTCTCATTCGCTCGCTAAGATTTCTTTCGTATCGTGGGTGGCGTTCTGTTTAACAATGGTTGATTAAACTTTCACTATAAACTACGAGTACAATGCACTCGTTTTGTTCCTTAAAGAATACAATTAAACAAAGATGGACTATTGTGAGACAGTTAACCGCAAATTAATCTCGATGAATGGCCATCGCAGTGTTCAGTGCAATGTTCTATTGTTTTAAATAAAACATATATTTACGGACTTTATCGCGTTTAATTTAAAACTATTTTAACCCGACGTTTCGGGCGCTTTACAGCACCCATGGTCACGGGTGGACTGAGTTGACAGTTGTCCTGATATCATAGTTAACCCGGAGTACCTTCAGCTTTTAATTATTATTTTTTTAGTCCGATCTACGCAGAAAGAGCTTACTGTGTCTTGAAGCCTTGCAGTGGTATGCCTGGTTTTTGATTTAATTTTACTAATAATAGGATCCCAAGCCGGTGGTAGTACCCAACCATCTTCCCTATTGAAATTAGGATGTTTTTTAATTTCAATAGCCTCGCGAATCATCCTTGGTAGGAATCGATGTTCTTTTGTAAGGATTCGTGGTCTATCAAATCTGATGTAATGGTTGGGATGATCCAGAACATGGTCACAGACTGCAGACTTCCTAGAGCGTCGATGCTTCACATCAGCTATATGTATTCTAGAATGTTTTCTTTTATTTATGCGAATATTACACATTTAAATAAAACTACTTTTTGCGGATTTTATTGCGTTTAATTTAGAACTATTTTTAACCCATCGTTTCGGGCGCTTTACAGGTCACAAAAAAAATAATTAAAAGCTGAAGGTACTCCGGGTTACCTATGACATCAGGACAACTGTCACCTCAGTCCCCCCGTGACCATGGGTGCTGTAAAGCGCCCGAAACGTCGGATTAAAATAGTTTTAAATTAAACGCGATAAAATCCGTAAAAAGTAGTTTTATTGAAATATATGTATTCTATTTTTTTTCTTTAAAAAAAACATTACCCAAAGTAGGATTTTCTCCTGTACCGTGGGTGCGTTTTACAGACGTACATTTAACGTGCATAACACAAACAGACCCGAAAAGCAACAATCTGTGTTTTCTTACAAATGTTGGCTCCGGCTGGGAATCGAACCCAGGACCGGCGGCGCAGAAGTCAGATACGCTAACCACTACCGCTACGCGGTCGATTAAAATAGTATTTGTATAGGCTATCACGATTACAGGGGTAGCCTGATTGTAACCTTTGTTCAAAAAATTGGCTTTATTTAATTGAAAACTGCATGGTATTTTTTACTTTATTGGAAAAGGGAGTATCATAGGATAATCAATGCATTGTTTTGTTTTTTTGTCTAAGTAACATTTCAGGTTAGTGCGGCCAAGCAAAATCTAACTAAATGTGTTATAGAGCGCTGGCATTCATTTTATTTACGCTATGCATTTTGTTTATTAAATCCAATATACAAATAAAATTGCATAGTTTTTCTTTATTTTATTTGTATATGCTACCGGATCGTTGCTCTTTCATATACATTTTTATACAAGAACGGATGTCTACGATCGTCGTAGCACGTATGCACGGTTTTGCGGGAAGTGGATGGGTTCAGGTGGCTCTGGTCCGTGTTTTGTGATAAGCTATGGAGGAGGATTATGTTCAGCAGACGACTTGCGATGGTCTGAAATAATGATGATGATGGATGACAAACGAGCATACAATCCTTATTAAGGGACTGCGTCTCCACACTTAAGTCGCAGTGGACACTTGCGTCTGTAATTGATAAAGAATAAAGAAAGAGCGGCGTTGTCACTCATGACGACATGAAATAATGAATTCTTACCTGTAATGGGGTCTCCAGTTTTATAAAGGTAACCTGCAAATCTATAATTTATTCTAACTGGAAGAATTAACTGTAGGAACATCGGACCATACGATTAATAGTTTTTTTTATTCAGTGACAGGATTTCTATGCAGTAATTCGCTGAGACAGTTACGACCGCAGTGCCAGTTATTCGATCGTCAACAGTGGTGCACAAACAGCACAGTGTTTCGATTTAAGAGACACTGAAGTCAGTATTACAGGGCATATAAAACTTAACAAATGGCGCCTTATGGTAACGAGTGCAGTATGTACCACACAGAACTTCCCAACGCAAAGGGCAGGCGTGGCATTTACCATCAGGTTAACGTCTGGCTCGTCTCGTCACCCACGTCAATAAAAAAATTACATTTGTACACTTCTGTCAACCATCAACAAGAGGTTTTTTATTTAAGTAGATGAACGTTTAATTAGGTTTCAATACCAAAATATATATGACTACTGTGCGCCGCAGTTTCACCCACGTAGAATAAATCGACCTCATGACCTAAACATTCACAGTTCCTTAAGGCGTAAACATTAACTTTCATAGCTTATAACCTCTTTCAATAAACGGGCCGTCGAAAACAAAACAATATATTTTTAATCAAACTAACATTTCTTGTGATTACCGCGTTCACTGGTGGTAGGATTACTATGCAGGAATCCGTCTAGGTAGGTACAACCCCAGGGCCATTGATTCTGCCGTAAAGCAGTAGTGTGCGAACAGTCCTGTGTTTCGGTTTGAAGGGCACTGTGAGCTAGTGTGACCACTGGACATATGAGACTTAAGAAAACTAGCACATACAGTGACTGATTTCAATTAAGGAATAAACACAGAGAACTTCGAAAATCACAGCATTGAATTTAGCACTAAATATAATATTAGATATGTTAAGTTAATGTTATTTTTATGTTTCTAGAACTTCTATTATATGAGCGCTACATTCCATTATTGTCTTGTATGTCAGTATCCATTAACGAACTGGTGCGCTCAAGCAAGTTTTGATGTAATTTTGTCTACAGAATAGAGCACTTACTACGTAACTTACTAACTTGTCCCTATACGACGAAACACCGCTATACGTTTTCATAAATGGAGGAACGCCTGTATGAGTGGGAATTAGGAAATAAAAATAAATAATTTATACATCACGGCAACTTAAAATCGGCAAAAATTCTGAAATTGTATCTATAATATCAAATTATAGGTAACATATAATGGAATCCGTCTAGGTGTTAGTTAGTTAGTTATTATGCCGTAAAGCAGTACGTGCAAACATTACTGCGTTTCGGTTTAATGGGCACTGACAGTCCGTGTAATTACTTGGCATATGAGACTTGAATTTACCATAAAATGAAATTTATTCCGCAGGAAAGGAAGATAATTTGGTAAGATCCGCATGTAAAATATTGAATGGTGTACATTACCTAGTTTTTGAAGAGCACCGCCCTCCCGCCCTTAGTAGCGTGCACAAGCAAACTAACACCGCCACCAGATACCTCCTACGATACTACAACTAGGCAATATACACCACAAGTCGAGAACACGTCAAAACGACTTTCGCCCCAAAATGAGGAGTTATCTAGTGTCAGACTCTACATCAGTTTTTTTAGGACTGGTTAGCCCGAAGGCTTTCACAGCTTCGCCGGATTGAAAGGTGGCAGAGCGCTGAGGGCGCTTAGCCAAAACCTTATTTATTGATGACTGGCGCAAGGGCCCCCGTGAAGACCGGACCTTCGGAAGAAGAAGGGACCTCGGCTTGAACCGTCATCCTGTTCGCGAGAGTAACTGACTCGAGGGTGCCCAAGGGGGCCGAACTCTACGACAGACAGCCGCCGATTTATTCCTTCAAAAAAATAAACGTGACAGAAGCGAAACTTACGTATATTAGAAATTTGATTAAAATTAAAATAAATAAACATGAATTAACAAAAATATTACTCACTTTAAAAATAACTATTTAGTAGATAAACAATTATTAATTAATCAATATATATTAATTAAGAAATTCAACCTTGAAATTTTACTGTCATCGCGCCCAAATCTGTTTAATTTCAAAAATATCAAATTATGACAGTAGAATAATAAATATCCTTGGTAAAGGTCTAAATCCTACAGTAGACTATGTGGAATCTGGTGATCGTAACAAATATGGACAAACAATTTTAAAGTAGATATTTAGATGTGTTTACAAAAGTATGAACAAAACGGGGAGGAAAAGTTAATTATAAATGATAGTTAATTATAAGACAAGTTAATTATAAAAGTGATTTATTAATGATAGCAAGTACAAATTGACGTTTTGAGAGAAGCGAAGAGAAAACTTTGTACCCCTTTTCAATTGAAATCATGAATTGATTTTTTTTTTAATGAAAGGTATTTATAATGATTTCTTATATTTACGCGAACACTACACATTTAAATGAAACTAATTTTACGGATTTTATCGCGTTTTATTTTATTATTTATAACCCGACGTTTCGAGTGCTTTACAGCACCCATGGTCACGGGCGGACTGAGGTGACAGATGTCCCGATGTCATAGTTAACCCGGAGTACCTTCAGCTTTTAATTATTATTCCTTGTCCGATCTACGCAGAAAGAGCTTACTGTGTCTTGAAGTCTTGCAGTGGTATGCTTGGTTTTTGATTTAATTTTATTAATTATAGGATCCCAATCTGGTGGTAATACCCAACCATCTTCTCTATTAAAATTAGGATGTTTTTTAATTTCAATAGCCTCGCGAATCATCCTTGGTAGGAATCGGTGTTCTTTTGCGAGGATTTGTGGTTTATCAAATCTGATGTAATGGTTGGGATGATCCAGAACATGGTCACAGACTGCAGACTTCCTAGAGCGACGATGCTTCTCGTCAGCTATATGTTCTTTTACGCGGGTTTTAACTGATCTTTTTGTTTGCCCTATGTAAGAGAGACCACATTCACAATCCAGCTTGTATACTCCTGCATCTTGTAGAGGGATGTTACACTTGACAGATGGTAAAAACTGACTTATCTTCTTAGGCTTCTTGAATTAGAGCAATACTACCGGCAAGTAGATGGTGTGGCGATGGGCTCCCCAGTATCTCCCATTGTTGCTGACATCTTCATGGAAGACTTTGAGGAGAAAGCCCTCCGTACTTCTCCAGTAAATCCAAGGTTCTACAAGCGGTACGTAGATGATACTTTCACAATACTACCTTCTGATAAAGTCACTGCATTTTTAGACCACCTTAACTCCATAAATTCTAAAATACAATTTACAATGGAGTTAGAGACAAATAACTGTTTAGCTTTTCTAGATGTTTTAATAATTAGAAATCCTAATAACACCTTGAGTCACACTGTGTATAGGAAAAAGACCCATACAAATAGGTACTTAAACGGTGAATCTCACCACCATCCTTCACAGCTAGCTACCGTGGGCAAATCTTTGTTTCAGAGAGCACAAGGGATCTGTGACAGTAAACACCTGGCCGCCGAGCTTCAGCATGTCAAGCAAGTTTTGCAAGACAACAAGCTTCGGGTTCCGCGCCTTCGTCGCAGTGACCGAGTGAAGCCGGCCACAGTCGAGCGTGTACCTGCAGTCCTACCATATGTCAGAGGAGTCACGGACAAGATTGGCTATATCTTGAAGCGGGCTTCCATAAGAACATTTTTCAAGCCGCCTAAGAAGATAAGTCAGTTTTTACCATCTGTCAAGTGTAACATCCCTCTACAAGATGCAGGAGTATACAAGCTGGATTGTGAATGTGGTCTCTCTTACATAGGGCAAACAAAAAGATCAGTTAAAACCCGCGTAAAAGAACATATAGCTGACGTGAAGCATCGTCGCTCTAGGAAGTCTGCAGTCTGTGACCATGTTCTGGATCATCCCAACCATTACATCAGATTTGATAAACCACAAATCCTCGCAAAAGAACACCGATTCCTACCAAGGATGATTCGCGAGGCTATTGAAATTAAAAAACATCCTAATTTTAATAGAGAAGATGGTTGGGTATTACCACCAGATTGGGATCCTATAATTAATAAAATTAAATCAAAAACCAAGCATACCACTGCAAGACTTCAAGACACAGTAAGCTCTTTCTGCGTAGATCGGACAAGGAATAATAATTAAAAGCTGAAGGTACTCCGGGTTAACTATGACATCGGGACAACTGTCACCTCAGTCCGCCCGTGACCATGGGTGCTGTAAAGCACTCGAAACGTCGGGTTATAAATAATAAAATAAAACGCGATAAAATCCGTAAAATTAGTTTCATTTAAAAGGTATTTATGTTATAAGAGTAATATAACGACGCTAATGAAAGTAGGATAACCGAAAGATGTCTGCCAGGATCGTAACAAGTGGAAAGATGTTGTCTCTGCGTACCCTAAAAGGAAAGAGGCGAGACTCTATGTATGTATGTTAGGGAAACAAACTTTGGTTTAAGTACACCTTTCACATTTAATCTTTTGAGAATCATAATGTGATTGCGTTGTCAACAGTCCACTGTGAGGGCTATGACGTCACATTTCCAGTTAATGGGTGTCCAGTTCTCTTCAGTAATTATAGTAAGAGCCATAGTAAGATTAAGTTACTTTACAGTAGTACTGTTTCCGGCAGTGGTGCTCCTCTAGTCGTTATTTAGTTTATGGATTACAGCTTGGATGTAACACAAATAAGTATTAAAAGTGTGCATCGCAGCCGCAACTTCTCATTGCCACACCAATCTAGAGTTTCCACTGACAAAACATTCACAAAAACTCTGTTTAATACTTCGTTATATGGTCGACCGCGTTGTCAATTAACGTTTATTCAATATACTCGTAATATAATCTGTCTATTTTTATAAATTATTTCTCGAATGTGTTTTTTGTCGGTATGAAATATTTCCGTTATCTGAATCAAAATTAATGTTTGATACGCTATTTTGAAGATTATTTTTCCCTCCATTGACGAGAAAATAAGCAAATGTTTTTAAATTAATGTCTTCGTTAAATGGATTATTAAAAAGATTGAATTAATTAATTAAGTTTTAGCAAAGGTCATCTGTTGACAATCTGTTCAACTAAGATGCACGACAGCCGTCTGTTGCAGTTGTTTACATTCATTATAGAAGGTAGATGGGTTCGCATTCGCACGAGTCAGGTTAGTAATAATATAATTTTACAATCTGTTTAGTTGCGGATATAAGAAGCTATAATATGAAAGAAAGTGACGAGAGGAGAAAAGCGTTCACCCGATGGTAATGCAAAATTTGCCCATAGCAAAAGCTGTATCGCATAGAACATTTGGCAATGGACCGGCCATATAGCTCGTAGAACCGATAACCATTGGGGAAGAAAGGTGGCAAGGGCGTCCCCCTTACTAAATGGAGCGATGATCTGCACGGTTTTGCGGGAAGTCGATGGATGCAGGTGGCTCAGGACCGCGTTTTGTGGCAAATTTTGGGGGAGGCCTATGTTCAACAGTGGACTAAAATAGGCAGATATGATGATGATGATGATGATGATAGAACATTTCTGCGTACATGCGTTCGTTACGCCGAGACATCAGTTCTTAAAGTTCATATGCCCAGTAAATACACTAGCTATCAATGCTATCAATGCCCTACGCTACTTCCTGACGGCAGAACAACTGGCACTTCGATACTACCTACTTACCTAGAGGGACTCCTTCATAGAAGTTCTACCACCAATGTAAATATTATAAATGTAAAAACTTTACAATATCGGTTCAGGTTTATTTTTCTTTATGTGAACACACTTAAACGCGAAGTATGTTATAATGCTGCTAACTTTAGTGGTACAAAGATAATATATACTTGCTGATTTTACATATACTTGAAACGTGTTTCTCCTATACTAAGGATAATAAGACTTAGTATACTTAGTATTTTATGCATGAAGAAAGTAACTCTTAAAAAAACGCTATTTCTCTGTTATCCTTAAATAACTTTCGTATCTCATTAAAATCCAAAGTTAATTTTGTATTTTGATTATAGAAATGTTTTATTTGCATTTCAAGTACGCAAGGCAAAAACAAATAAAGCCAACTCAACCAATAAGTTGAGTTGGTTTTATTTGTTTTTGTTTATTCTTTATATACACATACATTACATATACAGAAGTTTATTTAGGCTATTGCCTAAATAAACTTCTGTATGTGTAATTCACTGGCAATTTTATATTAAACCATCCAAATTAATGTAATTGTTGTTTGCCAAACAACTTTCGCTTTCAATACAGGATTACTTATGTAAAAGAGGAGACAAAATACACAGAATTAGTGTTCAATCAATGCTAGGCGCTCGCTTTAAATTTCATAGTACGCGAGTGACCTGGGTTCGATTCCCGGTGCCGGCACCACTAAAATTGTTAATTGCAATTTTAAGTGCTGATTTACCACGTGCTCGGCGATGAAGGAAAACATCGTGAGGAAACCTGCATGTCTGAGAAATAAAAAATATTTCGAAGACAAGTGAAGTCCGCCAACCCGCATTGGAGCAGCGTGGCGGATTCTTCCTAGCCCCAAAACCCTCTCAGAAATGAGAGGAGGCCTGTTCTCAGCAGTGGGACATTTATAGGCTGAAACTTTACTTTACTTTACAATGTTTTTTCTAGAAATTTCTGATTTTTTTTATTGTTTGTCTAACCCAGGCTCCATAGCGGAATAGTCAGGTACTCTAAGTTCAGGCCACGGGGCCGGAGCTATAATTTGTTTAGGCACAATTGTTGGTTTTTAGGTGTGGTTGTGTCGCGCCCACACTGCCTCCTAGCCTATCTCCAATTTTATTTCTTATATATCTTGACGTGTGTCGGCGGCCTAAGAAAATCTACCACCCCATCTCATCCCGTGGGTGTCTTAAAAAGTTGACAGAGGAAAAATGAAAACCTGGAGATGGGCAGCAGCGTCTACCTGGAACATCTTAATAAATAAACCGCGGTTGCCAACCCGCCCGCCTAGAGTGGCAACTATGGCAAATACCCTCCAAAATGAGAGCTGCAAACTTTTGTGGCTACCTATGGGGGAGGCCTATGTTCAGCAGTGGACTTGTGGTAGACTGAAACGACGACGACTGGCGTTACCATGGGCGCTGGTAGTTTATGTGTGAGTGTCTCTGTGATTGTGCGTACACTTGTGGCACTATAATATGCTTTGGACGTTATACGGAGTTTGTCATCGCGGTCGAAAATCGTTCAGGACATCACCATCATTGTTTGTTCCTATATTAATTTTAGATGTGAAAACATTTGTAAATTATGTGGCAATTAATAGAGCCTTACCGCGATATTAGCAGTAGGATTCCTATGCAGGAATCCGTCTAGGTAGGTACCGCTCCAGGGCCAGTTAATCTGCCGTGAAGCAGTAGTGTTCAAACATTACCGTGTTAAGGTTCGAAGGGCACTGAGAGTTAGCGTAATCACTGGGTGTATGAGACTTTAGAACGGATGTCTCAGGGTGACGAGCGCATTGCAGTGTCACACAGAAATGTTCTGGGTCACACAGCATGCAGAGTTTACATCGGGTAAACGTTTTGCTCGTTTCGTCACTACATACAATAAAAAAAGATTACGATGAATTGAAAATCCCTGTTTTAGTAGGTTAAAATGTCGAGCATACACAGTGTAACAAAATGATCATGATACAAAATACTTGCGTACAGTTTAAGCACAAGGAAATACTACTTAAGCGCCATTTATGTCCATTAACGTCTCATGTGTCGGGGTCCATTAGCAAATTGCTGTGCCCGGGCCGTGGTTTATGTAATTAACTATCTATCATGTTCTTTATTGCTTTCGTTTTATCTTTATTCGCTGACCTGATAATTATTCAGCTTTCCTTTAATAATGTAAGCATAACGTTCTTTTATCTTTACATTAATACGTGAAGAGAAAACTTTTTATCCCTCTAAGAATATTACGGTTTTGCATAGTTAAAGTTTCTATGAAGAAGAATAGATAAAGCTAAAATTTATATGTAATGTGTGTTTAATAAGAAAAGCGTCGCTTATATATCTTGTCGCGTGGTGGCGGCCTAAGAGAATCTACCAACCCATCTCGTCCCGTGGATGTCGTATCAGTCGATATAGGATAAATGGAGATCGACAACAGCATTTTCCTGGGACACCAGAATAATTAAAGTGTTAAATTAAGACTTACAGCGGCCGCGGTTTTTCTCGCGCCTTGGGCATCAAGGCGAGGTACGCGCCTCTTTTTGCGCATCGGTCGAGAGCAGTCGCTTTATTTTGCTACCACGACATCAAATATTTTTTACAGGGAAGTTATAAGCCTCTAAACTTTAGTGCTGGTGCCGTCGGTGAGAACAGTCGCTACAAAAATGTAAGGTTAAGGAATTGTTGTTGTTCTATTTGTCGAAATAAAATACTAATTTATCTTTATATATCTATCTACCCGTGCGAAGCCGGGGCGGATGGCTAGTCATATGTATTCAAAATTAAATTACTCCAGCAACTGGTAACACACGGTCGTCTCCGATGGCGCAGTAGATAACCGATTAGCTCAGAGTTACGGTTCGCGGGTTCGATTTCCGTATGGGACAAATATTTGTTTGACTTACTACTAGATAATTATTCCGAGTCTGGGTGTTTGTGCATGTAAATTTTTGACGGAAAAACGCTGATTTGTTAGTGGTTATTTTTTCGTGTCAATAGTAGCCAACTTAGTTAAAATAAACTAAAAATGCTTGATTTAACGACACCAGCGATTATTAGGGCAGATAAAATGCGAATAAATGGTCATACCCACAGATCTATTGCCGCCAGACTGCAGCAATCAAATTCAACGGTTCATTGCAGTATTCTACGGTACCGGTTTCTTGGTCTTGGTCTTGGAGGAATGACCGTTTTCTACAACTTCGAGCTCGCGGGAACACGCGGGCAACGGCTGTGCACGTCCGAATTGAGCTCGAAGTCATGCGAGAAGTGCTAGTGAGCGAGCGTACAGTTCGCAGAAGATTTGAAGAAGTGGAAGTTTTAAGAAGCTTTCAGAATGGCAATCAGTCCATATATAGTCTTAAATATACCACATATCTTATTTGTAAAATTGTCATTCTTTTTTGTAATAAAAGAAATAAATAAATATTCTATTGGTGGTATTCCCATGCAGAAATCCGTCTAGGTGGGTATCATCGCAGTACCAGTTATTCTGCCGTGATGCAGTAGTGTGCAAACATTAGTGTTTCGGTCTAAAGAACAATGAGAGCTAGTGTAATTACTGGGAATATTAGACTCAAGAACTGATGTCTCAGAGTGACGGACGAAGAGTGGTGCAACACAGAAATTTTCTAGGTGACACAGCATTTGCTTTCGGCAGACGTTGCGCTTACCATTAGATGAAAGTTTCGCTCGTCTCGTAGCGTCTCTCTTGATCTCGATTAATGTTTTTTACCTGATTAGGTCGTACTCTGGGTCAATAGCAAATTGGGAGTTCCAGCGTAATATTACGCTATAGACATTCACAATTAACTCTGTTAATCTCTGAATACCTACATATCGCTCGGTACATACGGAACCGAGACGTGGTCCTTCACTGCATGCCGTATGACGATACTCAAAGTCTTTTTCTGTGAGATAGAATCCGTAACGATGATATCCGCACCAGAACTTGATTTGAACTTGATAACCGATTTGGCGGCTCGGTTGGTGCAGTGGCTAAGCTCTTGGCTTCTGCGCCGCGGGTCGCGGGTTCGATTCCCGCACGGGACAGATATTTGTATGGCCTACATATAGTTGTTCCGGGTCTGGGTGTTTGTGCATGTGGAATTTATGTCTGTAAAACGTACCCACGCCACAGGAGAAATCCTACTGTGGGGCATCGTTTTTAAAAAAAAAAAAAAGAACTGGAGTAACCGACGTTCAATCAGCAAACTGAAGTTTTTTTTTTATACAATATGGGGCAAACGAGCAAGTGGCTCACGTGATGGTAAGTGATTACCGCCGCCCATGAACACCTACGAGTACAATACCAGAAGAATAGCAGATGCGTTGCCGGCCTTTGAGGAAGGAATAGGCTCTTTTCTTGAAGGTCCCTAAGTCGTATCGTTCCGGAAAAGCTACCACGGTTATATTACTATTAAATTATTTCAATGTTTATGATTGTCCGAAGTTGTCATAGAAACAGTACCATTCGGTGTCAGAAATCTATACGCGCATGCGAATTGTGTATTAAACTTTCTGTAGAGTATAAGCAGAAAATCAGCTTTTAGTTATTCCATCAACCGTTTATCACAGTTTTGTAACATCTATATAATCCTTTTCTCAAATATACATATACATATGTGCTGTAAAACTGTAACCAGTGATAAATAAAACCCTCATCGCACTCTTCACGGTAAATATCTTTTTTATTTTTTAAAGAGTTTCATTAGTCTGTCAACAGGCCACAGTCACATTCCAGTGTTGGGCTCCAGATTCTCCCAAGAAAGCTGCTGATTAGCTGTGAATGCCACTATTGGCAGACGTAGACAGTAAAACTTTATGAAATTATCCAACATATTAAAAACAGAAGTTCCTTTTTTGTCTGTTTGTCGCTGTGCTGTGTTGTGCGGGTTGTGCTTAGGAATTTTACACAACAACAGGTTATATGTACTTATTAACTCTGTGACTAGACTGTTTCATCTTGTGCGTTTCACCGATTCCAGATTTTTAATTTTTTTCGAGGATATTCCACAGAAAGCTGTCTAGGGTGTAGTTGCTTACAAGGCTTTTTTTATTTAATATAAGTGACGGAACGAGCAAAGCGTTCACCTGATGGTAAGTGCAACGTCTGCCCATAGCAAATGCTACGTCACCCAAAACAGTGTGACACCACAATTCGCCCGTCACCCTGAGACATCAGTTCTTAAGTCTCATATGCCCAGTGATTACGCTAGCTCTCAGTGCCCTTCAAACCGAAACACAGTAATGTTTGCACTCTACTGCTTTACGGCAGAATAACTGGCCCTGGGGTGGTACCTACCTAGACGGATTCCTGCATAGGAATCCTACCATCAGTAAAGGCTAACTGGTAACTACACTCTCGACGGCTTTCTTACTTACATAATCCCTAATATATGTAGTATAATTATATTTTATTTAGATTTATTTAATAACACGAACGTAGTCGTGCTACTTTAATATAAATCCTTAAAGACAAAAGTTGATTAATTAGTATATTTAAAAAGTTTAGAAATAACTTAATAAAAAAAAGCAAAGTAACAGCGTACTCGTATAAATGTCCCACTACTGAGCACAAGCTTCCTCTCATTTCTAAGAGGGTTTTGGAGCGGGGAATAGTCCGCCACGCTGCTCCAATGCGAGTTGGCGGACTTCACATGTTCTTCCATTTCTATTCCTCAGATATGCAGGTTTCCTCACGATGTTTTCCTTCACCGCTGAGCACGTGGTAAATCAGCACTTAAAATTTTAGAACAATTTTAGAGGTTTGAATGAAACTAATTTTACGGATTTTATCGCGTTTAATTTCGTTATTTATAACCCGTCGTTTCGAGTGCTTTACAGCACCCATGGTCACGGGTGAGGTGACAGATATCCCGATGTCATAGTTAACCCGGAGTACCTTCAGCTTTTAATTATTATTTGAGGTCCGATCTACGCAGAAAGAGCTAACTGTGTCTTAAAGTCTTGCAGTGGTATCCTTGGTTTTTGACTTAATTTTATTAATAATAGGATCCCAAGCTGGTGGTAATACCCAACCATCTTCTCTATTAAAATTAGGATGTTTTTTAATTTCAATAGCCTCGCGAATCATCCTTGGTAGGAATCGGTGTTCTTTTGCAAGGATTTGTGGTTTATCAAATCTGATGTAATGGTTGGGATGATCCAGAACATGGTCACAGACTGCAGACTTCCTGGAGCGGCGATGCTTCACATCAGCTATAAGTTCTTTTACGCGGGTTTTTATTGATCTTTTTGTTTGCCCTATGTAAGAGAGACCACATTCACAATCCAACTTGTATACTCCTGCATCTTGCAGAGGGATGTTACACTTGACAGATGGTAAAAACTGACTTATCTTCTTCGGCGGCTTTAAAAATGTTCTTGTTTGTCGTGTAGTTTGTTGTCCTGTTTGAGATGTTTCAGAGAGCACAAGGGATCTGTGACAGTAAACGCCTGGCCGCCGAGCTTCATCATGTCAAGCAAGTTTTGCAAGACAACAAGCTTCGGGTTCATCATTACATCAGATTTGATAAACCACAAATCCTTGCAAAAGAACACCGATTCCTACCAAGGATGATTCGCGAGGCTATTGAAATTAAAAAACATCCTAATTTTAATAGAGAAGATGGTTGGGTATTACCACCAGCTTGGGACCCTATTATTAATAAAATTAAGTCAAAAACCAAGGATACCACTGCAAGACTTCAAGACACAGTTAGCTCTTTCTGCGTAGATCGGACCTCAAATAATAATTAAAAGCTGAAGGTACTCCGGGTTAACTATGAAATCGGGACATCTGTCACCTCAGTCCCCCCGTGACCATGGGTGCTGTAAAGCACTCGAAACGTCGGGTTATAAATAACAAAATTAAATGCGATAAAATCCGTAAAATTAGTTATATTTAAATGTGTAATGTTCGCGTAAATATAAGAAATCAATTTTAGAGGTGCTGGCACCGGGGATCGACCCACGTTACTCGCGTTTTTATGAAAAAAAATAACCAGAGCTTCAATGTTATTAGCCTCTATACTCGCACATTCCACTGCAAGACCATCAGCCTCTCTTATTTGGAAGGATTTCCTATGACCTCATGGCAATAAAAAAATTGTTTCTTTAGAGTTTTTGGATTATGTAAGGAATTGTTTTTGATTGTGGAATGTTAAGGAAAAGTTTTTCTAACATCTCGTTTTTTACGCCGCGTTTTTTAGTTCAAAATAAATAAAAGTAAAAGTCTTGTTTCAGTCAATTTATTCATTTCGGTATATAACATATTGCTGCGGAATAAAAAGATGAGTGTCTCTGGAAGCGATGATGATATTGAAAATACGGACAGGAACATACTTTACACACCTAGGTCTTCGGAGTCTGGCACCGATGAAGAGCAATTGGCAGAAGACGAAAACCAAGAAATCGGTAAATTTAATTTCTTAATGAAAAAAATACAATTGCTTAGTCACTACTGTAAAAATAATTTAAATTGTTAAAATAAAAACTTAAAACCAGAATCCAATATAAATTATTGCATAATGTGGTTAGTATGTTCAAAAATAGTTATTAGTATTTTTCATAAAAATGCTTATGCTAATCTAAGCTCCTCATGCTAACCTCATTTATGGTACAACATTTTGCATAGATACTATTTTAATATTCCCGCGACGGCGAAAAGAGGGCTGTGGCCTGTGCACTTAGCACTAACGGTAATAAGCGCTTATATGTGAAAATTGTGTGACTGTATGATTATATTTATGTAGATACTCGTAAAATTAAATTAGCCTTTTACATTAGAGTTACATAAAGATTAAAGTACAAGGCAGTAATAATGTTTTTTTCTTCGAATTTTCTCATATGAATTAAATTTTACATCATCGTCATCATTAGTAAAATAACTTTGATTTTATATTTAAGATAAAATCATAAAATGAATAAAATATATAAGTGGTATAAAATATTACTTGTAAAATAAAATAGCGACGAAAAGTTTATATACTTATTTCGTTAATCGACTAAAATATTATGTTTGAGTAAAACCTTTTGAAGCTTTTTTTCAAAACGACATATCTGTTATGAAATTACAAACACGTCATTAATGTCAATATTACAAGTCACTTTGAGTGAGTTTGTATATTGTTATTTAATTACATTTTGTATTATAGGATTCAAAATGTCTAAACAGCAGCCGCTGCCTCGAAGAAAACGATTTATACCTAAATATGACGTTGAAGGAGTACATCGTCTTGTATTAGGTGAAGAGACACAATTTCAGATCGAAATGGTTGTCGGAACACATGTTAACGCACAGTATCCTTGGAAATTAGTAAATAAAGCTAAAATAATAGAAAATATAGAAGTAGGTGGAGAGCTGTCTGAATTCTTTACATTTAAAAAATATTTAGAAATGTATATTGATGAGTATGTGCTAATGGGATACATAGTAGATGAATCAAATGATGTGGATGAATTTTATATTTGCTGTACACAAGAGGCAAAAGAACATTGCAAACAACAATCAGAAAAATTCTTAAGACGACAAGAAAAAAAATTGGAGAAAGCTATCCAGAAAAAGCCGAGACCTTGGAAAAGCTTTGGAAGTGAAATTGAGATAAAAGAACTAGTTCCTCTGAATACAAGACCTCTTTTAGAAATAGAGATAAAAGCACAGTACCTGACAAAATATCAACCATACGCTTTTAAAGTTCGGGATACTAATTCAGTTAGAGACGGTTATACTGAATTAACTCCTTACAGGCAGAAGTTTAGTAATATATTTAGTCGAAGGGTAGACTCTGCAATTCAAGTAACTACTCCAAAATTAAATAAAGAGGCTCAAACTGAACTGAGATATCCAAAAAATATTTGGACACAGACAATTGCAGAGGCTCTAGGAAAAAATGATGACAGCGAAGGTGGTGGTGATACTAGAATAGTTTTAGAAAAAAAGAAAACTGGAGAGAGTAGCTCAGATGATGATGCTGAGTCTGTGAAAGAAACTTCAAATGATGTTGAGCTAACATCCTATAAAAATGCATTAAAAAAAATGCGACGTTCATCATACATAAAAATGGTTAACCATTTTATGGGGACTAAAAAACATGAAATGGAATCTGTAGTCGAATTAAACACAGTAATGGACATATATTGCAATGATTATCCTACTTTGATAACCGAGAAAACTGTTGATATTTACAATTCTATGACTTTTGAAGAGTATGTCTGTTTTACAGATGTACGAGCAAAAGAGAAGTTTATTTCATGCGCTGTATTTCATCCAATGTGGACAGGAATTGTAGCCATCTGTTATTCGGATGGAAATCCGTCAGTTATGAAAACCTTAAGCTCGCGCCCTGATCCCATTCAAAGAGCGATATATGGCTTAAACCCTGTCATGATTTGGAGCCATATAGATAGCTTAAGACCAAAACTGTATTTGCAGTCACCACGAGAGGTAAAAGTGCTTTCATTTTGTCCTTTTAATGAAAATATATTAATTGGAGGCTGTATTAACGGACAATTAGTTTTATGGGATCTGACTAACAAATTAAGTAATGTTGAGAATATTCCAGTCTTAAGCGAAACAAGGGAAAAGTATCGCATAGCTATGAATGCACATATGGGCTGGATGAAAAATATTCATGACAATTCTGTGGTAGAGGCGACTGCTTTGAGCAATTTACTTACAAGTCATTATGCTCCCATAACTGCCATCAATTGGCTCTCACCAAATTTTAAAGTGTTACCAACAGGTAAGATCGTAATGACTTCTGACAAAATAAAATCTCTTATGCTTTTCACTGGATCTGAAGATGGAAATATATTAATTTGGAATTTATCTGTAGATAACGTTACAATATTTGAAACAAAAAAGGTTAAAAAATCAAAGAGAGTGCTAAGAAGACCTTCTGGTTTGTTATTAAATATTTCTCCTTATAAAATTTTAGATCGTAACCTACAACCATGTTTCAAAATTTTTTTAGGGTTAGTAGGCCAGCCTCAAACGGTCCCATTACAGACATTTGGAATAAGATCTCCTATTATAAAGTACATACATACGCCAAAGTATTCCGGCGATGGACGAAAATATTTTATCCACGAAATTTTTCCACAAAATGAAAATGATATATCAAAAGATATTTATTACGGTTCACAGCACGGAGAAGTAGCAAGAGTTACATGGGAAGGTCACGAATTCAATACGGGTGAGATCGTTAATTCAGAATACTGCGACCGAATATACAGTTGTTCCATACACGATGGTATTGTAACGAGTGTTCAAATTAATCCAATACTCAGCGATTTGACTTTAACCGTTGGAGGTAAAATTTTTGCAATTTGGTCTAATGATTTGACAGGAAGACCTTTATTTTGGAAAAAACGACCTTGTCGATTAACAGACGCTACCTGGTCACTGTATAAGCCTAGTATCATATTTGTCGCAACATCAGAAGGTAATTTAGAAACTTGGGATCTATTACTAAGAAGTGATAAGCCTATTGCTGTCCAAACTCTTTCTGGTTCCATGCTCACTGGAGTAAGTTTACATTCTCTACCTTTAGCTAAAAACATAATCGGTGTATGTGACGTTAATGGTTCATTTCGAACTTTTCTTAATCCTCTTATATTTATGATTGAAAACCCGTCGTATAAAAATCGTATGGAAAACGTAATAACAAGAGAACTTAAAGTTATGCAATCTTTCATAGCTTGGCAAAATGAATGGATACAAAACAATCCTCAAATTTTGTTAGAGATTAAGCGTAAAGAAGGTGCACTTTTAGCTGAAAAGGAAGAGGAAAGGCGAAAACTTAAAGAAGAAGAAGAAAAGAGACTAGAGGACGAAGAGGAAGAAAAACGGCAACAAAAACTTAAGGTAATTGGTCCAGAAGAGAGATGGCAGATGATAATACATAAATTAATAGAAAGAACAATTGCTATTAAAAAAAGGATCAACAGAGCAGAATTAATTGAACACGAAAAACCATTACGGGAATTAGAATCGCAGCGGTTAGAAAAAGAAAGAAGAACGCTAGATATTATGAAAAATCAACAGAACATTTTTAAAGATACCGTTGCAATTCTTTTTCCTGAAGCTATTAAGAAAAAGCCCAAAGTTAAGAGAAGCCTACTTTCTGAAGATAAGAAATGTTTAATTAATGAATATCTTGATGAATATTCATACTTAAAGAGCGCATCCTTGAAAATGGTTCAAGAGAATCCGTACAAAATATTATTTTCATGGGAAACTACAATTTCTGAGGGGAAAGAAAGAAGGCAAGCATTAAATCCCTATGAGGATTTTATTAAAATGCATAAGTGCAGGATTGATGAAGAAGATCGCGAAGTAAATTCATCAAACGAGTCTGATACTTCCCGCGA
Organism: Luehdorfia chinensis; assembly: GCA_019845155.1. NCBI lineage: Eukaryota > Metazoa > Arthropoda > Insecta > Lepidoptera > Papilionidae > Luehdorfia > Luehdorfia chinensis. The sequence goes on from JAHVAK010000643.1 coordinate 3,835,320, forward strand.
CGTAAAATCTGAAACAGAACCATAAAAAGATTTGTAATAGTTTTAGTATTTAACGATTAACGATAACTTCATGTACGTGCGTTCTTTGTTTAATTTTGCATGATCCTGATTAAGGCGTGTGAAGCATTTGAAAAATATTATTATTCAACGGTATTTAAAGCCCGTCAATTTAAATTTAGATCCTTTTTATAATAAAATAAATTATATTCATATGTAAGGTTATTTATTTTACCTTTCACAAACTTTAAAAAAATCTTAAACTTTATGGAATATTTTACCAAACCTTTTTCACATTAGTTACTAATACAGATGCACTATTAGGAACATATCCGCATATTACTTAAATGTATATTTTGGTAACCACCTTTGGTAAGTACAAGACATGGATGTCAGAACAAGTTTCCTTATCTGTCCAAACGTCATGACAAACAAAACAACTATGTATAAAGCTTACAACGTCACAACTGAACGGGTAGCTAACATACATAAAAGACAAAAAAACCGCGCCTGTACAAAGGTTTTGTTCAAAAGGTGGAATGAATAGGGTTGTTAATTCAATACCTCTGTAACCCACTCATTTGCAACAGTTGCCCACTCCATAAAATGTTGTCTTCTTTATGACAAAATCATTCAAATAATTATCCAACAGACAATTAAATAACACGTAATTACGATGAATATGGGTAATATTACACATAATTGTGTGGCTGAACCTGAGAAGCAAAACACTAATAAATACTAGCTTAAAGTCAATCAATCAATCAATCAATCAATACCGACCGATTTCGGCCTCAGCATCAATCAAATTTGAGAGCGACGTTGATATGCCCTTAGGTGACTGATGTATGACGATTTTTTTTTGATAATGGTTTGACCACATTGCCTTTACGTCAGCAGCCTTCCAAATTAAAAATATTGGATGGCCGAAGATGATCTCTCGTTGAACTTGTCGCGCTTAGCGTCGCTCAGTACGTCGTCGTAACTCAAATTCCTTCACCTTTGTGTACACTGTAACCCATGTACACCATGGTAACCGATCTTTTGCAAGTGGCGCCCAGTGTAACTGATCTCAGTCACATCTCTTCATGTTATGCTTGTGCTCAAGCGTCATATTTGTAGGAGCTGACCGCCTAGTTTCCGCGTGCCCTTCTGCAGATCAGAATAGAAGATGCACTTTGCCATTCTTGCATTAGACATACGGTATTTTTTCATTTGCCCCAATTTGCCCCAATTCTGTTATTAACTTCATCCTCACGGTGGGATTTGGATATTTGTTTAAGTCTAATTGTTTTAACGAGTTCACACTAAGCCTGACATCGAATGGTGTGTTAACTAGTGTGTGTAGAACCATGATTACGGTCTTCTTCAAATTGATTTTAAGGTTATACAATGACAAGATTTGTGAAAATTTCTGGTAACTCGTTGTTGACGATCTCACTCCGCCACAAAACATGTCACAGAGATGGATTGTCTGCGTACCTCATCTCTGTAACAGTGACGTGGTACTTTTGGTTTAACTTTGGTGTGGGATTTTAGTGTAGCTCGGTTAAAAATATCGCGGGCGGTCTGAAAACGCATTCAGATGCCTTCCTCGGGAAAACATTGGAAGGCTTCCCGAACTATAACTACAAAGTCAAGGGCGAAAAAAATGGTCGCAAGGACACAACCTTGTTGTCTTACGCCACCGGAGACTTTGAAAAACTCTGAATGTTCACCTTTATCATTTACACAAAATTTCATGTCATCCTACAAGAGTCAGACCATTCACACAAATTTCTCCGTACATCTCAGCTTCTTTAGTACCATCCATAAAGTTTCACAAGGTACGGAAATGCTTTCTCCAGAGAAACAAGCATATAATATTAGTGCCGTTACAGACGAAACTAAATTGGGTTTTTGGTAAAAAAAAAATATTACTTTAAGTGACGAGGAGTGTAACGTTCACCTGTTGGTGAGCGCAATGTCTGCTCATAAAAAATAAAATATTACTGGAAGTCGGATTTCTATGCAGGAATCCGTCTAGGTAGGCCCAGGCCAGTTATTCTGCCGTGAAGCCGTAGTGTGCAACAATTACTGTGTTTCTGTCTGAGAGGCACTGAGGGCTAGTGCAATCACTCGGTATATGAGAATGAAAGTGGTGGTACCTACCTAGACGGATTCTTACATAGGTAAGATAATGGTATCAAGTGTTTCAAAGGAACTTGTGCGAAGACTTTTCCTAGAGAAGTAAGAAGAATAATGCCCCTGTAGGAGTTGCAGTTGGATCGATCTCCCTTATTCTTGTAAAGAGGACAGACGCGAAAGACGCGGTACCTATTCCTCGTCCTACATTCAAGTTAACAATTTGATGACTGGTTCATGAAACTCCTCACCTCTATACCTTAGTTATTCTCCATCTAGATTTTTGGTCACAATTAAGTAAGTCTTAGTAGTAAGCAGCTTAAACTAGCATTATAACTGCTGCATTTCACATGGTAAATGACCCGATTACTGGTTATGAGGAATATCATCTTTGTAATCAGGAGAGGCAACGCACCCCACTTATATTCATCATTCATCGATGATCGATGTTAGTTTATTTGTCGTTATTTGATGACAATGCCAGAGACATTAACACCTCGTTTCTTCTTGTAGGTGACGAAAAGAAGAGCTGAAGGATTAGATAAATCAGAGGTTGGATATGAATATTGTTTTGAACTAACAATGTCATACCGTTGCGGCCAGTCGTATGATATTGTGACGACATATTAGAAATTATAAATAAAATTAATTAATTATGTATGAAGTCTTAAAAATATATTTTTTGAACTATTTAATAAAATAATAAAGATCGGATATAAAAGTTTCAGCCTATAAATGTCCCACTACTGAGCACAGGCCTCCTCTCATTTCTGAGAGGGTTTTGGAGCTAGGAAGAATCTGCCAAGCTGCTCCAATGCGGGTTGACGGACTTCACATGTCTTCGAAATATTTTTTATTCCTCAGACATGCAGGTTTCCTCACGATGTTTTCCTTCACCGCCGAGCACGTGGTAAATCAGCACTTAAAATTGCAATTAACAATTTTAGTGGTGCCGGCACCGGGAATCGAACCCAGGTCACTCGCGTACTATGAAATTTAAAGCGAGCGCCTAGCCCCTGAGCTACCACTAGATCGGATATAAAGTTAAAATTATAATTTTTTTTTTCGACATAAGAGCATATTTCGTAACGAATATTGAATTAAAAAATTGCTCAAAAATTTCTACAATCGATTAATATGTTCAAAAGGATTTTTATTGAATTTTGATTTGATGAATAAAATGTTGGGTGAGCAAATACCTTATATAAAGAGTATTTAATATATGCTATAATGTAAACCTGTTACAAGTGCGGTATCAATTCCCCTTATATCAGGCATGAATAAATAATTATTTTGAACCCTGTACATGTGAGAGGAGATTACTTATTAACATAATGTTCGGGCACTGTGTACGGCTTGCGGCCTCTCTGGCGAGCATTCATCTTTCCAAGAAACACCTAAAAGAACTGGTTACCTAACAAACACAACGTAACGTTTAACGGTCCTAACTGAGACGATCATAAATAAATTATTATAACCGGCCTAACAAAATAAACCTTTAGAATGATCCAAAGAAAGCTCTAATTAGTTCCTGGTCACAATATTTTAGTTTTATTAATATTTAAATGCAATAGTAACAATATCATAATGGTATGATAATTACCATTTTACAGAGGGTAGATATGATAATTACCGTATAACATAGATCCATCCCATTGATTTTTTGAATACAATGTACATACATGACAATGATCATACATACTTAGTCGTTACTGGGTCTTCTTCTTCTTAGTTGTTAATAATATGTCCGGTAACTGCTCGGTTAACCTGAGTCATCGACAGAATAACAGCGCTGTGGCAACACCACCATAGCATTAGGCTGAGTCGACAGCCTCTTCGTTGCTACAATCTAACGTACGTTTGTGAATGAAATACGACGTACTTATTGTTTACTTCTTTTGAACTTCTAATGTATGTTGTGTTACAGTATTGAATATAGTTTTTTCTTTCTTAACATAATTATATTACGCAATGGCAATTACTTAAGGGTATAAATATTGTCGTAGTCCAATATTAGTTTTTTTAGATATGACAAACTTAATTCACATCTATGATTAACTAGAACTAAATTGAAACTTGCTTTTGAAAGACGTAACTAATTTGTATTTTGGTTGGATAGGCTGAAATGATGATGATGAAGATAATAAATTAATTGAATTCCCGTGAATTGAAGCTGCAAATAGCAAATTAACTTTTGCGGTAGAATATTTAAATATATTCCAAAAACGAATTAATGCACGTTTATTTCTGGAGCGGCAGACAGAAGCGTTTAATGAATAATTTACAAATGATAAAGCCGACAATCTACTCTGGGGCTTTGCACCCGGGATGGCGTAGGCGTAATGAGGGATCCAAATATAATTTACTCACTCAATAAATTCCCTTATGTTGCGTAAAAAAGAGGATTACAATTGTTACACAGATGATTTTTTTCTAGAAAGTGACGAGATGAGCAGATCGTTCACCTGATAGGACGTGCAATGTGTGCCCATAACAAATGCTGTGACATTATACTATCACGCCATTTTCCCGTACGCCCTCGCGGGAATCGAGACATGACGGGTGGCGAACAACGTCGCCGCTATTTTTGGTACGAGTCCAAAAATTCTTACTCTCCTTTCGTTCCCATGAGCAGTATAGTGACAGCATTACATATTATGGTGTTATTCTGCACGATTAAAGGCTGTTCATGCAATACCTTAGTCGGCTCTTTCTATATCGCGGTAGGAAAGAGGTAATGGCTATTCTACTCTGCCGGAAACCTATCATCTAAATGTGTGTAATCACACTGCGCCTGTCCACATGAGACAACAGTTCTTATGTCTCATAGGTCCAGTAATTACACTATCTCTCAGTGCCCTTACAATAGCTCTGAGTGCTCTTCAGACCAAAACAGTAAATTTTGCATAATGCTGCTAAAACTAATAAAACATCGTTTTAAAATTATCAATATTTGTTAATCTATTGTATTCTTTTTTTTTAGTTTTAACACAAATATAAATTAATAAATATTCTGCAATATACACAGGTAGAATTTAGTTAATCTTCATGCAGAACTGCAGTGCTTACTAATAAAAAAATACGATTGAAATGTTTTATTTAAAACTCACGCTTAAAATTCTGTGTGGCACCACACTGCGTCCGACACCCTGAGACATCAGTTCTTAAGTCTCATATGCCCAGTGATTACGCCAGCTCTCAGTGCCCTTCAGACCGAAACACAGTAATGTTTGATAGGGTGGTAGATTCTCTTAAGCCGCTACCACACGGGTAACATGCATATGAAACCGTAACTGTGAAATTTAAATGTAATAAGATGGTGATGATGATGATAAGAATCAGCGTGAGGCTTTACAGACTGACTTTAAGATGTTTTGGAGGCCTATTTGGTCATGGGACATTGCATATAACTTTTTTATGTTTTGTTTTCTTTTTAGGGTTTGATACCTACTAATAAGAAAAGACGGAACACTTATAGGATCACTCGTGTGTGTCTGTCCGTCTGTCACAGCCAATGTTCTCTGAATATACTCGACCGATTAAGTTGACGTTTGTTCCACATATGTATTTTTTTGCAATAAGTGATGAAACGAGCAAAACGTTCACCTGATGGTAAGTGCAACGTCTGCCCATAACAAATGCTGTGTCACCCAGAAAATTGCTGTGTGACACTACACTGTGCCCATCACCCTGAGACATAGGTACTTAAGTCTCATATGACCAGTGATTACGCTAGCTCACAGTGCCCTTCAAACCGAAACACAGCAATGTTTGCACACTACTGCTACACGGCGGAATAACTGGCCCTGGGGTGGTACCTACCTAGACGGACTCCTGCATAGGAATGTGTATGTCTGTGTATACACATATTTATACTCCATACGGTGGTGTAATATTAAAAAATTAATTTTAAAGGAGGTCACTTATGGATGTTAAATAAGAATAAATAAGATATTTCTAAACTGTGCCGTGTGACGTATCAAAGGGCTCATTGTGAGGACTCGAAATATATATATTAATTTTAGTATAAATAGTTTAAAAGTTATTAAAGAAAATAACCCCTACCCCTGACTATTATCCCTTCCTCCTGTCTCCTATATAGTATGTGTTTGTATTGTGTATAAGTATGTTGTCTCATTGTGTTGTGCCAAAAATGTGTTTTTTCCTTCTTCTTTCTAATACACAAAATACAATGATACAAAGTTTAGTAATACATTGTACAATTTTGTATCTAAAGTCAAGTAATACATTTTACAGTTAGTATCTAAAGTCAAAGGAAGATATGACTTAGGGACCTTCAAGAAAAGACGGCAACGCACCCGCGACTCCCCGGGTGTTGTGGATGTTCACCGAGCCGCTTCCTTGTTTGCCCACTCTTCTATAAAAAAAATTAAAATTCATTTTTAATAAAATGTTGCCTTATTTAAAGCTGAACTTATTTGAAACTGAATTTATAAATAAATTATTATTCCATTATATAATTATTAAAATAAAAGATAAACACCAAATCTTAAAATACGAGTATTTTGAACATGCTATTATTAATTATACCAAAGAAAATTATTATAATAACTTTATGAACTGTATTATACTTTAAACAACAAATTCGACCGTTTTCTAAATATGTCACTGTACGAGCAATAGCAACAAATCATTTTAATGAGAACACTGCGACCCAAGTTAAGGGTGCAGCTGTTAAGCGATTTGCTTATGCGCCGTGTATCGCGAGATATCAATTTGCGAGATAGTTATTCCGGGCTGGGTGTTAGTAGATGTGTTATTTATGTTCGTAAAACGCAGTCTCGCGTGCTGATGGCGCGACACCTTCAATTAAAAAAAATCTCTTGTAGTATATTGCATATGTAAATAGAAAATAAACTATATACCGTATCGGACTTCTTTTTAAAATTGAACTTCTCGGAATCTTCCACTAGAATCGAGTTGAGATCAAAATCGCTTTTATTTAAAATCAATTACCAGAAAATTTTATCTTTAATAGCTAACCCGTGCGAATATTTCGCACAGTATTGTGATCATGAACAGATGGTATATACCTTGTGTAAGGAATATAAACAACTCCATATTATTTAATAAAACTAATTTTACGGATTTATCGCGTTTAATTTTTAAAATAAATATAACCCGACGTTTCGAGTACTTTACAGCACCCATGGTCACGGAGGGACTCGAAACGACTGGTTATAAATAGTTTAAAAATTAAAAGCGATAAAATCCGTAAAATTAGTTTTATTAAATGTGTAATTATTTTTATAGCAGAGAGTGACGAAACGAGCAAAACGTTTACCCGATGGTAAGTGCTACGCCCGCCCACAAAAAAGGTTGTGTCACCCAGAATATTTCTGTGTGACACCACACTGCGCCTGTCACCCTGAGACATCAGTTCTTAAGTCTCAAATGCCCAGTGATTACACTAGCTCACAGTGCCCTTCAAACCGAAACACAGTAATGTTTGCACACTACTGTTTCACGGCAGAATAACTGGCCCTGAGGTGGTACCTACCTAGACGGATTCCTCCCTATTATATTACCATGTCGTGTGGTAGCGACTTAAGAGTATCTACCACCCCATCTCATCCCGTGGGTGTCGTAAAAGTCGACGGTGGGAAAACAGGGACTAGAAAATGGGCAGCAGCATCTTCCAGGAACATCTGAATAAATAAACTGCGGTTGCCAACCCGCCTGCCAAGCGTGGCAACTATGGCAAAATCCGCCCAAAATGAGAGCTACAAACTTTTGTGGCAATCTATGGGGGAGGCCTATGTTCAGCAGTGGACTAGTGACAGGCTGAAGTGATGATGATGATGATGATGATATTACCATAAAATGTTTTTCTTTCTTTTCCTTTATTTAGATATATAATAAATACATTTTAATCTAAGAATCTAAGCAGTGTAACAGAATCTGATAAATGTCATCCACGAGAGATATTATACATTTGGATTTAGTGATATTGCCGATATATATACTGCCATAAGCCGTAAAATACATCGGATCATGAATAATAAATCAGAGAAAGTATGTTCAAGACGTGCGCGAATTCATCTTACAAATTGTTTTGTTTTGCTTAAACCCGAATTCCAGAACCCCCGTTCTATTCCTTTTAAATTACAGGAGGGTTGAAAAGTCCACTATATTTTTTAAACTTAATTTTCATGACATATAATCCATTTAGAGTTTAACTCTGTCGACGAATAACATTGAAACGTATGGAAAAAAACGGGCAAGTGCGTGTCCGATCACGGATCAAGTGAAGGGGTTCCGTTGTGGGGAATAGCGTGTAACAGAAATTATCCCATATCTCAAAAATGTACTACATATATTTTATTCAAACCATATTTTCGTTGAAAGTGTTCTAAAACCTTAAATTTTATCAGAATTTTCCACCGCTAGTTTAAAAGTTACAGGAAGTTACCACGGTCAATCCTAACAAATGCCAAGCCTTAGTCTTAGGTAGCAAACGCCAATTGGGTAAACTTAATTATACTACGTTAAATCCTCTGATTTATGATAACCAGATGATTTCGTATAGCGCTCATGTTAAGGACTTGGGACTAACATTAGATTGTTCCCTTACCTGGCGCGTTCAGGTAGAGGAAATTAGTCGTAAAGCCTACGGTACTCTGAGGCAATTGTATAGATTTAAAAACTTTTTACCATCTTGTACGAAAAAACTGCTTATTCAGTCCCTTATTTTTCCCATTTTTGATTATGCTGATGTGTGCTACTTAGATGCAAATCTTGAAATTCTCAGCAAATTGGATAGAATACTCAACAATTGTATCCGTTTCGTTTTCGGTCTTCGTAAGTATGACCATATATCTCATTATCATTCTCAACTGAAATGGTTGAGCATTCCGCAACGGAGAGAATTTAGAATTCTCTGCACTCTATTCACAATCCTTAATGATCCATTTGCCCCAGAGTATTTAAAATCTAAATTTCAATACTTGGGTTCCTCCCATGAACGCAATCTTCGGTCTCATGACAATCTCATACTCCAAATTCTCCCTCACCGCACTGGTTTTCTCTCTAACTCCTTTGCTGTAACAGCGGCCCGACTCTGGAATGCGCTTCCTTTAAACACAAGGAAATCTCCGAACAAGTGGTCTTTTAAAAATAAGCTGAAATTGCACTATTTGAGCTCATCGGACACTTAATTTGATTTTTTTTATTACATATATCATATCCGTATATTACTTTGTATATTTTTGTTTAGTATACTGTTCTTTATATATAGTTATTCATATATATATATGTGTATATATATTTATATATATATATGTGTGTGTGTGTGTGTGTACATGAGTGTGTGTTTATTCATATATCTAATGTAAAATAAGTATATGTAAATATAAGTATCTTTTTTTTCACTTGTGTATGTTTTTCGCCCCTGCCCACCGCCGTACACGCTTTTCCCACTAACTTTCTGGTTGACTGGTAGAAAATGCCATATGGCATTAAGTCCGCCGTTTGTACAGTTAGTACAATAAACTGTAAATAAATAAATAAATAAATAAATAAGTTACAGTTTATACGACTTTAGAAGCGCATATCTCACCAACAGTCGGCTTAAGAAAAATACTTAATTTTTAAGACCTACATTACCCGTTATTTCATACGTCATGCAATGATTTTTTTATTCATCTTTTACTAACATTGTGTGCCACCATTATTTATTTTAGTAATTTTACTACACCATTGCAGGGCTCAAAAAATTTTCTTTCAAATAAAATGGCTTTGACATTCGGACAGACGGATAGGGCAAAATTATAAGAGATTTTACTACGGAACCCAAAAGATGGACAATGTCATGTGTTTATATACTCGTATCAAATAGAAACGTTGATTAATGTCTGTAGAGAATTAAAAAAAAAATCCTTTTTTTGAAATGTTTCAGCCTATTACAAGTCCACTGACGAACATAGGCCTCCCCCTTAGACAGCCACAGAATGTATAGCTTTTGAGGGATATTGTCATAGTTGCAAAGCTTGGCAGGCGGTTTGGTAACCGCAGTTTATTTATTCAGATGTTCCAGGAAGATGCTGCTGCTGATCTCCTGGATTTCGTTTTCCCTTCGTCGCCTTTTACGACACCCAGTGATGTGATGGAGTAGATTCTCTTAGGCCGCTACACATGCGTCACACGGTGCATATTTTTCAGAGTAATGTTTTAAAAAACCGTAGGTATATTTTAAATGTCCTTTAGTTCATGCTCTTCTACCTTTTTTAATAACTATTTATAATAACATTTAGGAATCCGGTGTTTTAGTGCAAGTTTCCAGTGAGTTATTGTATGGATGCACTGTGATAGATTATGGAAATATGTTACAACTAAAAAAAAAATCAAACAAATGTCAAATTTTTATTAAATTTATGTCACGGTATAGGTATTGCGATTAAAAATTTTACTTCATGCTTTTAGTTTAGTCAAAAAAATAGAAATAGCGGCAAGCTCATAGCCAACGTCATTTCTCGCTCCTTTTCTATTAATATTAATGATACCTTATACGGGAAAAGCATGATCAAACAAGCAAAATTTTCAAACATTAATAAACATTTTTTCCCTTCTTCCTCCAGGGTTAATCGATAGAGAATACCACCTGAATTAAGTCCTCCCAATGTAACCCTTAGAGTAAGGTATTCTACAATAAAGTATTAAATAAATAAACACAGTTTAAGCCGATATGTGTCCGACAGAGTGGAATAGTAAAAAAATGATTTTTCTTTCTTTCTTTCATCCACCTCTTTTAAATTAAATTAAATTAAATATCACTTTATTGTACACCATAACAAAATATACAAAAAGGAAAAATAAAAAAATAAAAGGTACAATGGCTCTTTCATACCGAGGTATCGTAAGAAGCGACTAGGGTATTGTACGGACTGCCTTTATACGTGCTGAATAATACCATACTATGCAATGCTGCCACTATACTCCTCGTAGGAAAGCAATGGCGTGTGTGGCTGCCTGCCCTATATATGGGAAAATCGCGTGACTGTATATACGTAGTTATGATTTAGAACACATTAATGTATTTAACAACAGAGCTTTATAACCACGAGTGTGTAGTTCTATCTGTTGTATCTATATTTTTGTTTTTGACTTATGATTTTCTATTAAAACTGAATAATTAATAACCTTTCATCATTTCAGCCTATCACTAATCCTCTGCTGAACATAGGCCTTCCGCATAGATTGTCACTAAAGTTGGTAGCTCCCATTTTGGGGGGATTATGCCATAGTTGCCACGCTTGGCAGGCTGAATGGCAACTGCAGTTTATTTATTCAGAAGTTGCAGGATTATGCTGCTGCATATTTTCTGGTTCTCATTTTCCCTCCGTCGACTTTTACGACACCCACATACATACTTCTATATACGTTACATATACATAAAACTGCAATGATCAAGGAAGACGTACAAATGAACTATCAATAGATGTCTTCATAGAGTGTCTTATTTATCGTATTTTATATATTGTCCTGTTTATTCATACATATCCAAACCAGACGAGAAAGGTATAGAAATACCCCTTGTGAATAATATAAAAAATATTATGGGGTATTGCAAATTTTAAGATAATTTAAGATTTAGACGTTGACATTTCATTCAAATTGGGTGAGAAATCGCGTTTGCTTTCATATTATCTTTGGCTCTTGTCGAGACACTTTTTTAAAGTAATGTAAAACGATTTGGTCTGGATTGCCTGACTAACAGCTTAGCCGTGTAGGTTCGATTTCCGTACGGGACATATTTGTAAAACCTATAGACAGTTGTTCGTATGGTGGCGGTGTAAAACAATTTCAGTTGGTGGCATAAAAGTCGGCTAAAGGAAATACCAGATGACGGATTTACCATCTCAGTTATGCCAGATCTAAATTATTCCCGCTGGTGATGGACAGCAACGTCTTATGTTCGAAGCGTCTGCAAATCCGCAAACTACAAATGCAAATCCGTCTACTAAGCGTAGTGATAACCACCAATCCTTAGGCGAACTGGGGAAACGCTTATGTACAGCAGTTTAGTTTTTACAGGTTTTTTGTTTATAATGATGGCGGCGATAACAAGCTTTTAGTAAATTTTTTTTCAGTAATAAACTGTGTGTATACTCCACATTGTCTACTTTCCAAAATACATTACATATACTTACATACATACATTTACTTGTTAAATCACATACAATCATACAATGTACCTTTGTCTACATACTCAACCACTAACACACACACGCACACATATTTTCCATTCCTTTTCTGAATAAATTTCTATTTAATTTCATTTCAAAGGGGTAAGAAGACAAATAGACGCCCGTGTTAGTTAATGCTCGTTCGGCGCATATTATTTAGTTAAGTGCTTCGAAATATTTTGCTCAAAAGTGAAAAGATTTAGTTATGGTGACGATTTCCGATTCACAGATGCCTAATAAAGATTTACACAATTAGATCGACATACATCATTATTGATATCTTTTCGAACATGCGTGTATTACCTATATTCATTTTTAACTCACACTAACAAACACAAAATTGTTCTATAAATCCGCTTTGTTATTATTATTATTAGTTTTTTGTTCTCATGAATTTTTATCATGTTTAATTTACTTATTCTTCTCTCAACTTATATCATAATTTGGAATAAATGTATAGAATTCAGGTTTTTGTAAAACCTATGTCAGGCACCAGTCTCTCACAACGCCCTATCATTGCTATTTCAATTTATCGTGTACGAGCTAGCCAGTAACTGATATGATAAAATAAATTAAATAAGAAACCTTAAAAATTACTTCACATCGGTTTAAGAGGTGATTTTTATGGTTGAAAGCGATAAGGCAAGCAAAGTCTGCCCACAACAAATGCTGTATTGCCAGATTATTTCTGTGTTGAACCACACTGGACTCATCACATTGAGACAGTTCGTAAGTCTCATATGCCCAGTAATATGAAATTATCTTTATTACCTACAAAACGGAATCGGGCGCAGAGAAATATAATGCCATTTACGTCAGTATTTTTTATTTCTTATTCTTATTGTTTATTGTTTAGGTTGGTACCACCCCAGGGCCAGTTATTCTGCCGTGAAGCAGTGGTGTGCAAGCATTACTGTGTTTCGGTTTGAAGGACACTGTGAGCTAGAGTAATAACTGTGTATTTGTGCCAAAACAACTGATGTCTCAGGGTAACGGGCGCAGTTTGGCGCCACACAGAAATATTCTGGGTGACACAGCATTTGTTGTGGGCACTTACCATCAGGAATACGTTTTGCTCGTTTCGTCACTTTATACAATAAAAAAAATACTTTACTAGGGAGGAGCATAATTTTTCAACCAAAAAGTGTATTTGTTACCAGTCGATTTACATTAAAAGAAGCTTACAGTTCCTTAGTGTATCTTTTCTTAATTAGAATATATGTTTAGTAACATTAATATAAAAATAAAAAAACAAACATTGAGACGGTTTTTTTAAATACACATCTAACAATTCACATATACTTCCACAGTCCTAAAATATTGTATATTTTTAGTATAAAGTATTAGCTTTCGTGTTTGCTTATATTATTTTCCAATATATTATCAATTAAAATTGTAAATATTTATATTTATAATATTGACTACATTATATGCAAAATTTTCTCAAAATAATTAGAGACGTTTCCAAGCAATCAATAATATAAATAAGAGATGCTTGTTTTATAGTATCTTGACTGTTCATTCCGTTCAGTGACGCTACCTGTTGTCATGTTAACAATGTCATGTATGTAATTATCTGTTGTTAAGTAGCAAATACCAATAAAATATATTTATTATATTCAGAAAAATATATTTTTATTGTCTCTATGAAAACGAAATCTATTTAGATAGACTTGGAAAGTAAAACATTTTAGAATTAAAAAAAAATAATTTCATCTAAAGCCGTTTAGAGGAACTAATTACATAACTAATTACATATGTTCATACATACGAGAGTTGTTCTCTTAATGATTAAGATATTGTTATTGGCGCAGAGGTTAAGCAATTAATTTCTACGCTACAGGGCGTGAGTTCGATTCTTGCACGGGACAAATTTTTGTATGGTATCAAGATAGTTGTGGCAGGTCTGGGTGTGCGTGCATGGTCAATTTATATAGATTTTTTATAGATCTTTTTTTATAGATATTTATTATAAATTGATTATAGAGGAGAAATCAGGGTATCGTCTCTCTTTTTTAAATAAAATCATGATTCTTCTTTAAATGTACTTATTTATAGATTAGTTATTTTAGTAACCTTTTTTTTTTAGAATATTGGGGAAGAATAAGCGGGAAGGCATTTCTACGATGTCTCAGGATTAATCTCTTATATTTCGAGTGGGGGTTCCTCAACTTATTGATTACGATATGAACATTCTGTAATTAATCTGTCTTGAACAGATCCCTAAATGCCAATCTCAGTAAATACCCTATTTTCTGCTTAACTAATTTTACTAACGTATAAATTTGATATTTATTTATGTTTGAACCTAGAAACAGAAATAAAGTTTTAATTGTTAATTTATAAGATAGTATTTAAATTTAAATTTCATCGTCCGCGCGTTACTTGAGATTTACATCCGTTGAAACTGTTCTACAATTTCAAGTGCTAATTTACGACGTCAAAAAAATATCAGCAGAAAAGGAAAACATCGTGGAGCAATCCCGCACGTCTGAAGTATACGTAATCTATTGAGGACATAGGAAGTCCGCCAATCCGCGAGGAAGCATCGTGTCGGAAACTTCTCGCCTCCAAAAACCACACAGAAATGGGAGGAGGTCTGTGTTCAGCAGTGGGACATGAATAGGCTATTTTTTTACTTTTTAAGATCGGACAAAAGCAGAATACATTATCAAAGATAAGGAGGTACTATTATAATACATCTAGACACAACAACAAACAATTCTGTAGTGTATAAAAACTCTGAGGCTGAGTTACATCTTAACAGGTAGACACGATAACTACTGAGCTTCACACGTAAAATTGCAATCAACAGTTTTAGTGGGGCCGGCGCTGAGGTTCAAGCTGGGATTGATTGTCTATTATGAAACTTAAGTGGATCGCCCAACCCTAAAACAATGTTTTATCGTAATAAAATAAAGGTGTTTTTTCTTCAGTATGTATACAGCTTAATAAGTATTTTTTTTAATACATACATACATACATAAGATCACGACTGTATCCGATAAGGGGTAGTCAGAAACTGGGCACTCACTGCAAAAACAGATGAATGCCACAATTCACGTTTCACCAAAACAGTATAATGCACTTGATGTGATAGGTGGTAAGTCCATCGCCACCATCGCTGTTGGGTGCAAAGTGCAGTTTAATTCCTTACTCGCCTTTTACGAGATCCATTGGACCTTTTTGAATAGGAGAAAGTAATGAGGCGAACAACCTGATGGTAAGTGCAACGTCTGTTCATAACAAATGATGTGTAACCCAGAACATTTCTGTATGGCACCCCACTGCGCCTATCCCCCTGCGATATTAGTTCATAAGTTCCATATGCCAAGTTATTACACTGGCTCTCAGTGCCCTTCAGACCGAAACATGTTAATGCTTGCACACTGCTTACTTAAGTAAAGAGATTCCTTCAAGGGAATCCTACCGTCAGTAAAATACTTATGCTAACCCCATAGTCCTAGGGACCGGTAAAGTGAATGGGCTGGCCACATAGCTCGTAGAACCGATAATCTTCTGCAAAGAATAGAATACATATATAGGCCGTGTTTTGTTACGAACTGTTGGAAAGGCTTATATTCAGAAATGCACTTGTGATCGGCTGAAGTAATGAAGATGATGATGAAGTGATTAATTAAATTATTTATAAGTTCTAAAATGTGCTTCTATAATTAATAAAAAAAAAAAATTTTTATACTTAAACTTAAATATTATTAACCAAATATGGTTTAAACCCGACTCGAACGTATTTCTCTAAACATTTTATTTAGATGGAGAAAATATTGACTTTGTGAACCAGAACAAGAACATTAGATAAAATGTTATATCTTTAACTTTTGAATTAAATTTGACCAACGTTTAAAAGTCATATCTATTAAGCGGCCTTCGCTCGAAACGAATCACTCTGAATAAAAGGAATCCTACTAAATTTCATCCCAAACATTCTGAATAGTATCAAAGTAATAATTAAGTATGTACTAAAATTCATTTAAATATTATCCGTAAGAAATCTTTTGTAGTCGTTTCCGTTTCATAAAATTTCCCACCGAAATGATATAATCCGAATCGTGTATTTTAGTGAAACGCTAGCAAAGATTTTTATTTGTTTGAATAGCGCTACATTAAATTGAAAAACAATAACTTTTTTTGTTACGGTTGACGTATCTGATGATAACTTTTTAAAGTTACGTTACTAATAAAGAAAGAACCTACGATGGCACTTTAAATAACCAAGTAATGATCTCGTGTTTCGATCTGAAGCACGCACTCGAAACGTCGAATATTCTAATTTGAGTGCATTTGAAATGCGAACGAACCGACGCGACGTACGAAAGCGTTATGAGGTTTATTATTGTTTTTGCGAACATACGTGTTATATGGCCGGCCCATTGCCACTTCACCTTGCTGGTCCTTAGGGATTACGGGCTACTTTAAGTATTCCACTGGTGGTAGGATTAATATGCGAGAATCCAACTAGGTAGGTACCACCGTAAGACCAGTAATTTGCCGTGAAGCAGTAGTGTGCAAACATTACTGTTTGCACACTACTGCTTCACGGCACGGGGCACGGTTTCGGTCTGAGGAGCTCTGATAGCTAATGAGACACGGATAGCTACTGGGCATATGACACTTAAGAAATTATGTCTCAGTGTGGTCCTACATAGAAATGTTCTCGGTGACACAGCATTTGCTATGGACAGATGTTGCCCATACCATCAGATGAACGTCTCGTCATATTCCACAATAAAAAAATTGAGGTTTCGTTTTCATTAATTATGTCGATTTGCGCGTATTTTAATGGCATTGACAATAATTATTTTATCAATAAACCGACTTCAACGCAGACGCTCCAAGCATATTTACGCGAATTTAAGACTTCCATGATTTTCTCATGGATCTCATCATCAAAACTAGAACAACTATGAAACCGCCCTTATTACTCCGTTTCTAATAAAAAAAACAATCAAGAGCACAAATTCTGTGGGTGGTACTGATTCTGTGCTGTGCATCTCATCCAGTTGGTGTCGTAAGAAGTGGGTTAAGGAAAGAGTCTGTAGAATTTTATAGCTTCCGACAGATGGCGAACTAACTCGAAAAATACCAGACTGAAATTATGCAGACTGGTTGCGGGCAGCAGTATCTTTAGTCTAAGGGTCCGGTACTGCGATCGCCAATCTTGTGACAAACATGGCAATTACGGTTACTCCTTTCTTCTAAGAAGAGCCATTTGTCCAGCAGCGGACATCTATCAGACCGATAACGATGACTCATATCTAGCTCACATTTCCTCCTACACTGAAAAAAGGAAAGTCACAGCCTATAGATTTCACACTGCTGAGCACAGACCTCCTCTTATTTCTGGGAGGGTTTCAGAGCCGGGGAGAGTCCGCCACTGTGCTCCGTTGCGGATTGGCGAACTTCCTAATATATAATGTATTCTTCAGACGTGCAGGATTCCTTGATGATGTCTTTATTCGCTGCCGAGCACGTGGTAAATCAGCACTTGAAATTGCAGAACAATTTCAACGGGAATCAAACTCAAGTCACGCGCGGACTATGAAATTTGAATACTATGTTATAAATTAACAATTATTACTTTTATAAAAAAAAAGTAAAGTTTCAGCCTATAAATGTCCCACTACTGAGTACAGGCCTCCTCTCATTTCTGACAGGGTTTCGGAGCTAGGAAGAATCCGCCACGCTGCTCCAATGCGGGTTGGCGGACTTCACATGTCTTCAAAATATTTTTGTATTCCTCAGACATGCAGGTTTCCTCACGATGTTTTCCTTCACCGCCGAGCACGCGGTAAATCAGCACTTAAAATTGCAATTAACAATTTTAGTGGTGCCGGCACCGGGAATCGAACCCAGGTCACTCGCGTACTATGAAATTTAAAGCGAGCGCCTAGCCCCTGAGCTACCACGGCTCGAATAACATAATTAAATTCCTAACTTATACGTTAGTATAATTAGTTAAGTAGAAAACAGGGTATTTACTGAGATTGGCATTTTAGGGTCTATTTAAGACAACATAACTCCAAAATATACTGATGTGATTGAATGATTTTGGGACTGTGAAATGTTACGTAAATTGTTAGATTTGTATTTAAAATAACAGTCTCAATTTTTGTTTTCTATTTTTGAATATTTCTATATCTTATTGTATATTTAATTGATATTTGCTACTTAAGTACATAAGACTACATGACATTGTTAACATGACAACAGGTAACGTCACTGAACAGTATGAACAGTCAAGATACTATGAAACGAGCATGTATACATACATACAGTCACGCCTTTTTCCCCTATAAGGGGTAGGCAGAGGCCACTCACGTAGCCCACATTTCGCCCAGGCGGAACAAGAGACTGGTCGAGTGGCGAACCACGTCGCCTCTATTTTGGTACGAGTCAAAAAATTCTTACTCCCCATTGCGCTCCCACGAGCAGTTTAGTGAAAGCATTGCATGTAATGGTGTTATTCTGCACGAAAAGAGGCTGTCCGTACTGTCCGTACCTTTATAATTAAACGGGCATCTCTTATAAGTTATTGATTTCTCGGAAAAGTCTTTAATTGTTATGGTGAAATTTCGCTTATTATGTAGTAAATATTATACGTAAAAATATCTATTATTGGAAAATAATATGAGCAAACTAGAAATCTAGTCGAATATATGTACTACAAATATTCAATATTTCAAGACTGAAAGGATATGAGAATTTTAGGGTTGGGCGCTCAACTTAGGTTTCATAATAGGCAATCAATCCAAGCTCGAACCTCAGCGCCAGCTCCCTTAAAACTGTTCATTGCGATTTTAAGTGCGCGGTAGTTACCGTCTCCACCTGCTAAGTTGGAACTCAGCCTCAGAGATTTTATACACTACATATTTGTTTGTTTTTGTGTATTATGATAGTGCCATATCTTTGTTAATTCTGCTTTTGTCTGATCTTATAAAGTGAAGTATTAGCCTGTTAATGTCCAACTTCAGCAGTAGGCACCGAACTCATCTCATTTCTGATAGGGGTTTGGAGCCGGGAAGAGTCCGCCGCGCTGCTCGAGTTTGGGTTGGTGGACTTCACATGTCCTCGAAATCATTTTATTCCTCAGGTCCTCGATGTTATTGTTCACTGCTTAGCACGTTGTAAATCAGCACTTAAAACTGAAGTACCATTTTAGAGGTGACCGCACCGAGTATCGAACACAGGTTCCTCGCATATTATGGAATTGAAGCCGAGCGCCCGTCCCCTGAGCTTTAACGGCTGCTCTCCGATCTTATCGCATTAGATTTACCTCGAGCATGGGGAGGTAAAGACGAATATGCACCTCTGTATTTGCGCTAATACTTTTCCTTTTTAGATTGGCAATTGGCAATTACAGAAACACACAAACACCTTAGATAATGCTGTCTGTTGCAGGCTAGTATAACTTTGGTCTAGCATAATAGATGTGGTTTAATTCGGTAAATGCTTGCGGTGGCGTCGTATGGCGGGTCTTCCACTTCCCTTGAATATAGTCGAGTAGGGCGATGGTTGTCTCATGCGTGATAAATGTGAACAGGTGCTGTTGGTGGGGGAGGGTCTGCTCGAGTTCGAAATATACTTACAAATTTATTACTGAATCTTGTCTAAAATTTTGTTATAGAACCTGCTTTGGTTTTCTTTGAGACTATTCTCTGTAAAATTTAAAATGTATTTTTGACTAAGATAAAAAAGTTTATTTCGTCCGTTTCTTCTCCGTCAGAGGAACCACATTACGAAACGGTAGTAGATTATAAAAACAAAATCATCAATCTGTGGCCGAAACTTTTCTGGCATTTTAGTTGTTGTTTAGTTTAGTTGAATTTTCCGCTACCTACGGGACGAAAAGGGGGTGATTATATTCTGTAATGCGCGACCGCACAGTGTTACTCAAGGCATTATAATAAAACCTACCTAAGCTAACTAGTTGTTAACCAATAGATGTGACGTCATTGATAAATCGCCCAGTAGCATTTATTTTTGTTTTATGATGATGGTGAAAATGAAATCCAGTTTAAATATTTCTTATTCGCAAAAGTAATTTTATACTTTTCATCAAAAGCCTTATCTTAAAATGATATAGACTTCACTACAGAAAATGGAAATAAATTATGTCCTTTTTAAGGTCAGATTTTAATTTCATTATTTCATTCAATGACCTTTCTGTAGTAGGTAGGCGTAAGATAAAAGTGCCGTCTTATTAAAAAAAAATGAATGCGAAGAGTTTTGTTCTTCCACATTTCACTAGCCTATTGACTTACTTTAGTTAATATGGTTACCATTCCTGTGTTTTTTTAATTTGTATACACCATTGTATCATTTGTTAAAAAACGCCTTCCTTCAAAATTTTATTTAAAGCGTCAGTAGTCTCCAAGTAGACCACAAATTTAATTCTTATCTTTACGCGAATATTATATATTTAATTAAAGTAATTTTAGGGATTTTATCTCGTTTAATTTTTAACTATTTATAACCCGAGCTTTCGAGCGCTTTGCGGCACCCATGGTCAAGGCGGTCTGAGGTATCAGACCTCCTGATGTCATAGTTTAACCGGGGTACCTTCAGCTTTTTAATTATTATGTTGGTGCGATCCACGCAAAATGAGCATACAGTGCCATTAAAGTTAGACAGCTATTTGCCTCTAACTCTATTGTAAATTGAATTTTAGAGTTTAAGGAGTTAATGTAATCTAAAAATTCAGTTAATTTAACTGATGGTAAAATTGTGAAAGTATCATCTACGTTTAGCTTGGATTGGATCTTGGATTTACAGGAAAAGTATAAAGGACTTTGTCCTAGATGTCTGGGCCCCCGAGAGCCCATCGCCACAACATGTACCAACTTGTATTGTTCCTTTCACAATAGATAGCTTTCTGCTAGCTTCCTAGTTACAATTGACATGCAGTCTTCAGCAGGTAAGCATGCGAAAAGCGACTGGACATCATAACTGAAAATATTTTTATTGTCAGCAAAATCTTTAATATAAAAAAAAACATATTGCAGTGACAATGTAGCTACTAATTTGTATGCAAATAATTTAAATTAATAAAACAATTATCAGAACATTTTCGTAAAGAACAAATTTGAATTAAAAGACTATGTCAATGTAAATATATTCTTTTACACTTTATAGTGCGCTTCTGTGTGCATATACGAAAATCTGCACTAATATAATGAAGCTGAAGAGTTTGTTTGGTTGATTTGGGCTCGCTAATTTCGGGAACTACTGATTCGAATTGAAAAATTATTTCAGTGTTGGATATCCCATTTATCAAGGAAGGCTATAGGCTATAAAACATCAAGTCTTTTAGCACAGCTTGTTAGAAAATAAATAAGAAATAATTTAGTCTTTAAAATGATCCTTTAAAATGAAACCTTTTCTTGGAAGCGTTTTGCGGGCAGTCGACGGATGCAGGCTGCTCAAGACCGTGTTTTGTGGCAATCTATGAAAGAGGCCTATGTTCAGCTTGTGACGGACTAAAATTATGATGACGATGATGACGATGATCAATGCCTTAATTAGTTACTCACTCACTTTAAACCTCAAAAGCAATATTTTTACATGTAGTACTAGTTGATGCCCGCGACTTCGTCCGAGTGAATTTAGGTTTTTTAAAAATATCGTGGAACTCCATAATTTTTTGAAATTAAAAAGTATTCTATATCCGTGATGGAAGCTATCTCTGCGCCAAATTTGTCAACATCGGTTCAGCGGTTGAACCTTGAAAGATAACAAATATGGATTATAATGTTTGTGGAATAAATTTTAGTTTTTGATTTGGTTTCCGATAACGAATAGCTCCTTTTTTCTGAATATAAAACAAGTGTTTGCAAAATATTTTACAAGA
This sequence comes from Luehdorfia chinensis, assembly GCA_019845155.1. Classification (NCBI taxonomy): domain Eukaryota; kingdom Metazoa; phylum Arthropoda; class Insecta; order Lepidoptera; family Papilionidae; genus Luehdorfia; species Luehdorfia chinensis. The sequence goes on from JAHVAK010000643.1 coordinate 3,857,514, forward strand.
TATTTCCAAACATGATTCATTTCATAACAGACTTAAAAAAAAATCATTAGCAGAATTTCAGAATTTAATAACCCGTTATAACAAATGGCTGTAATGTTTCTCGTTACGAAGCGCCCATATTTCTTGTGAATAAAATACCATAGCTGAGCTTGGGCATAACTGCGGTCACAGTATGGCGTTATTTTGTCGGTATGAAATATTTAACTTAATACTGTATCGCTATTTTGAACATTATTTTTCCCATTAATGACCAATAAATAATAAGTAAATGTCCTTAAATTTATGTTTTCGTTAAAAAAAAATGATATGAATAGATTGGTTTCACACATTTGATGGAAGGTTTAAAGTGACACACGCAGACACACACACACAAACACACACACACACACACACACACACACACACACACCAACTTACATACATGTTATTTTGTAAGAAATAGTAATAATGTATAGTAAATTATAGGGTACGTTTAAGGCACGAAAAAAATGAAGAGAACTGACTCCTGTAACACTAGCACAGGAGTCAAAGATCATAGTTTGAACATTTTACGAATTTTGTACTACTACTGTAAGTGTTGAAATTGTGTTTTTATGTAAATATTTGTGTTTGTGAATAAACTTATTATTATTATTATTATTATTATAAGGTTGGTTGAAGTTGTTAACATTATTTAAAAAGGTAAATGGCGTTCTTATTCACGATACTGTGAATGGAAACTGGAATATTCGCACGGGTTAGCTAGTCTGTTACATTCCTCAATAAATGTATATATATATATATATATATATATATATATATATATATATATATATATATATATATATATGTGTGTGTGTTTATGTACATGACGTCCACGTGGTCTAGCAATCTATGAACCTGACCACTACGCTCCGGGGCTTGACTTCGAATTCCAGCTGGAGCCAACATTTGTTTGCGCAGAAGCACAAATTGTTACTTGTCGGTTCTGGTGGAGTTGTGATTGCTCCATGAGGCTCAACTGCTCAACAAACAGACATACTAGGGTACATTTCATCCCGGAAAATCAAAGATTTTCCACGAGATTTTTAAAGAAAACCTAAATTCACGCAGACGAAGTCGCCAGCATCAGCTAGTACACTATAAAGACTCTTGATTCTTAACTGTATGCTGAAAATACATACATACATAAGATCACGACTGTATCCCATAAGGGGTAGTCAGAGACTGGGCACTCACTGCAAAAACAGATGACTGGCACAATCCACGTTTCACCAAAACAATACAATGCACGTGTGATAGGTGGTGAGCCCATCGCCACTATGCGCTGTTGGGTGCACAGTGCAGTTTAATTCCTTACTCGCCTTTTACGAGATCCATTGGATGAGATGGAGTGGTAGTATTCTTTTAACGAGCCGCCACCACACGGTGGAAAATAACATACAGTTAAGAATCAATCAGGAATCCTTAACGAACGAAACGAAGCATTCATATAGTCCATATGAATGCTTCGTTACAGCTAACTGGGTCTCCAGATCTAGTTACTCGCCAAACAAAACCTATCTATGTTATGATACCACTTTATTTATTTTTTATTTAAATAAATCGCGATGAATTCCGTACATCTACTTTGATTTATGAATTTTATTGCGTTTTATTTAACTATCTGTATATAACTATAGGCCATGGGAAGACTTGAGTTGTCATACCGTTTTGTTGTGATAGTTAATCCGGTCTCATAATTTTGGACCGATCTACGCAAAATGAGCTTACAGTGGTATGCTTGTTTGGCGGATGATATTGCCAAGGAAAAGGATAGCTACCCACCAGATCGTTGTCTGATCTGTTGTATACATAGTTCGCATCTCAGAAAACTTTCATAGCGCAATCATGGAATGTATGACATATTTCTTGAGCTTCTCCTGTTGTGACATAGATGTCGCTGCACTTGGTTATAAATAGTGATACTAAACGCGATGAATGGAATAAATCAGTCCTATTAGACTCGAGACTCAGCTTCGGTCCACATATTAACCGAGTAAGGAACCGAGCGGCGTTCGTCCTCGGCCGATTACATCCGTTACTAAATAAAAATAGCAAAATGTCCCTACGTAATAAAATTACACTTTACAAAGCCTGTATTCGGCCAATTATGACATACGCAAGCCCCGTATTTGCGCATGCCTCCCCGCGTCAAATTCACCGACTTCAGGTAATACAAAATCGATTCATGCGTAAAGCCACGGGAGCACCGTGGTTCGTGCGTAATGCTAACCTTCATATCGATTTAGGGCTTCCTACCATAGCCCAATATCTAAAGTTGGCCTCTTGCCGATACTTCGACTCTGCTGCCACGCACCCCAACCCACTGGTTGTAAGTGCCGCCACATACAACCCACTCGCGATACACCAAAACTCGACCAGCGGAAAAAGGAGACCGAGGCACGTCCTCGAGGACCCTGACGACGCGACCACTAGGGCCCAAGCGCTCTACTCATCACTACGCAAACACACAACATCACCATCATACCGACCCCGCCGTCGGCGAGGGCGTATCAGACAAAGTTATTCGCGATACCGCCGCATCTCAGGTCGGTTCTCCCCTAGCAGTAGTATCATAAACAGAAGCGTCGCTGGAGTTTCTTGCGCCATTTCTTCTCCAGCGGAAACGCATTCCGAATTGGTGGTAAACTTATAGTAATAATAGTAGTAGTAATATTGCCCTTCCGATTGCAGTAACTGACCGAGCCGAGGCCGGCCCTCTTGGGCACCCTCGAGTCGGTTACTCACGCGAACAGGATGACGGTCCAAGCCGAGGTCCCCTCTTGGGGGCCCTTGCGCCAGTCATCCATAAATAAAGGTTTCGGCTAAGCGCCCTCAGCGCTATGCCACCTTTCAATCCGGCGGAACTGTAAAAGCCTTCGGGCTAACAGTGACCATCAGTCCTAAAAAAAAAAAAAGGAATAAATCTAGTTTTATTCAATATGTAGTACGTATTAGTATCATTATTGTTATTATCTTAAACCTAGGATTATAATGGGCGGAATACATGCCTTTTGGCATTCTCTGCCAGACAACTTTGGCTGGTGGTGAAAAATATGTGGCAGGTGTGAACTATTATATTGATATATATACATTTTACATAATTTTGGGACCTTTAAATATTTTTTATTGTATTTATTGTCTAACTAAATATTTTTATCTGTTTACGTAATTTTTAATATAGGTATAATGGTGGCGCCGTGTGTACGCCGGATGTCATGTCTTGATTCCCGCGGAGGGAAAGTGGGCTACAGGTGTTGTCTCTGCCTAATTCTTATACGGGAAAAGGCGCAATTTTTTGTAATACCAAATAAATAATCTTTTGAAAAAAAATTCAAAACCGACGCTCTTAATTAGCAGGCGTATTGAACATAGACAAAAATGGACGCTCTTAATTAGCAGGCGTATTGAGCATAGACAAAAATAGACATGCTGCTTAATTAAAGGCATTGAGTAAAGTAAAATTAAATTAGTATTATTTTATATATTTATTAGTAAAAGTAAATTTCACTTCACATTTATATTTTATTACTAACCAAAAAAGATTAGCTTGAGGCAAAAGTGATTACCGTGAGCAATTTTTGTAGATTCTTCATTGCGATACATCTAAAAATGTATTAGTTACATTTCGTCGATAAAAGCGACGATTTCATTTTTCGATAATATTAACAGAAATTAAATACGAAATAGCCTCCTAAAAGGTCTGATGATTACATACAAACAGTCACGCCATATAAAGGATAGGCAGTGAGCACATCCGTAGCCCACTTTTCGCCCAAGCAGAAAACAAGACGTGACTGGTGGCCATTTCGGTACGAGCTGTAATTCTTGCTCCCTACGGCACGGCAACCACTGGCTCGGTGACGAGAAAGGGAAAAGGATTAGGTAGGAAATGGACTTAGGGTAGTGAATAGGAAGCTTGGAAAGGAACTATGAGGTGTAGGATACTGCTATGAACACTAATTTCAATTATGAAGTGAAGCGGCGTCTATAGTGCATTGTCTGGTGGTAAGAATTTTTTATAGCCTGGAAAAAAGAGACGATAAGAACAGATTGTTCACTTGATGGTAAGTGTAACGTTGCCCGTTACAAATGCTGTGTCACTTAGAACATTTCTGTATGACAACACCTTCGCTCGTAACCATGAGGTACTTAAGTTTCATATGCCCAGTTATTATCGGCTAACTTGGTGCAGTTACTTAAGCTCTTGATTCTGCACCATGGGTCGAGGTTTCGATTCCCGTTCGTCTACATATAGTTGTTTCCGATAAGAAATACCGCAGTACATAACGTTTTTAGTTTGCGCAGACTTACTGGCACTGCAGTGGTATCTACCTAGACGGATCTTGCATAAGAATCTTACCACGAAATGTCCCAGCAGGCGGTAAATTCTCCCAGATTGGAACAGGTCCTTCTTTTTGCAGTAGTTTGGTTAGTGGTCTATAACAATGGCATTGGTATAGTGTGTATGCACTGTTCATGTTTTTTTTTATTTCATAAAAGTGACGGAACGAGCAAAACGTTCACCCGATGGTAAGTGCAACGTCTGCCCATAACAAATGCTGTGTCACCCAGAAAATAACTGTGTGACACCACACTGCGCCCGTCACTCTGAGACATCAGTTATTAAGTCTCATATGCCCAGTGATTACGCTAGCTCACAGTGCCCTTCAAACCGAAACACAGTAATGTTTGCACACTACTGCTTCACGACAGAATAACTGGCCCTGGGGTGGTACCTACCTAGATGGATTCCTGCATAGGAATCCTACCACCAGTAATGTATATTTGTCAATAAAACATGTTAAAGTTATTATCGATAATACTAAATCAGGTAAATAATTTTACATAATGAAGGATAGAAAGTTATTTTGCAAAGATCCACATACGAAATTTAAAATAGTGTTATTACCTAGTTTTTGAAGAGCACCGCCTGCCTCTCAAAATCGTGCACAACTAATACCGCCACCGCGAACTGCCACCAGATACCCTCCACCACTACCACTAGGCAATACACACCACTGAAGTCAAGAACACGACACGTATTTCAAAGCGTCATAAAGCGATATTTACTCTACAACAGACAGCCGTTTTACCTTTTGTCCTTGCATTTACTTTACATGATATCCACAGCGACATCCGATTCTATTAACTATATTAATTTTACATAGTAATAAATTACAAAATGAAGCAAATTGGAACATTTGCTTTTAAGATTAATGGTAAATAATATTCCCACATAAATATTATTTATTCATCATAAATACAAATGTTCAGTGTATTTCAAATATTTTCATCGAGGGTTCAACGGCGTGGCTAAGAACGTCGTCTCGGAGAATTTCTGTCATTCTCTCACACGAAATATTACCGTCATGAATCTTGGCACGAAGAAACCTATTGTACTCGCAGTACATTTAAGTTGGCTCCTAATTAATTTTATGGCGGATGATTATTTTCTACGCAAACTTACTAATAATTTATATAAATAACACTAAAGTAAAGCTACAGCTTATAAATGATGTTCTGTTGCTCGGCTTTAGTGTTCTTCTTTTTTTTTACAGCTTCTGTGCCGGGAAGAGTTCGCCGCAGTGGCACATTATTTGACATATATGCAGGTTACTCATACTATTATTAGACACTTTACGACCGCGTGGCCTAGTGGTTAGAGTACCTGACTAACATGTCGCGGGTCCTGGGTTCCATTCCCAGCCGGAGCTATTATTTGTGGCGCTTAGCTCGATCTCAGACTTCACACATCCAGTTACTGCCAGCCGTCTTGCACAGGAATGATAACCCAACCGGGAATTGGGGACCATGTTAATTTACCTTTTACTACCCGTTAGCGGCCTGAACATTTCAGGAATGACAATATTGAGATGATTATTTCGCCATTGTATTCGGTTGCTACGAAACCCAGGAGAAGAGAGAAGACGGCATAGTTCCAAGACCGCCACAAATAGGCGACATTTCTTCACTACGCCTTCCGCTTGTTGGGTTATTCGACATAGTAAGAACGCTCAATAAAGTTACGGCCAATCAGTGCAAAAATCACCGTGTTTCGGTTTGAAGGGCAATGAAACTGGTATAATTACATATGAGAGATATAACATACATAAATACGAACACGCCTTTCTCCCATAAAAGGGGTAGGCAGAGACCATACAGGTAGCCCACTTGTCGCCCCCGCGGGAAACGAGGCGAGGGCGGCGAACCACGTTGCTCCCAGTTTAGGACGAACCAAAAAAAAAAAATTATACCCTATTCCATTCTCATTCATTTTAATGTTTCATAAAGTTAACAAACCACAACTACACAATTTTTGACCCAGGTATAATTTTAAGTTTGATCATATCCGTTATATTTTTAACGTTTAATTTAACACTTCAACGATTCAACAATTACTGTTTTTTTACATTTATTCACATTTTTACCCACTGAAAAAGGAAGGTTACTACATTACTACACTACATTATTTGTTTTGTAAATATTTAGCTTGTTGTATTTATCATGTGCCACATAAACATATTTAGAAATGAATATATTATAATTACTATTTTTTATTTTCATTACCAACTTATATAATATATGCAATTGCAAAACCTTTAAAATAAGATTTCGAAATTATTCCTTTTTTACCTACAAACACTTCATAACTAGTCGACGCAAACATTTACCACTGTTCTCTAACACAGTTTGGCTATTGATATTATTTGGAAGCACTCTGTCTGAGAAATCAAATTTATTAAGGCAACATGTTTTTTGTTTCATACTAACTGTACAGGCCAAAATAAGCATTAAAGGAATTCAATAATTAAATCAAGTACGACAAACCTAAAAAAAATTGATTAATGAAAGTTACTACAAGGGGATTACATACATAAGATCACGACTGTATCCCATAAGGGGTAGTCAGAGACTGGGTACTCACTCCAAAAGCAGATGACTGCCACAATCCACGTTTCATCAAAACAATATAATGCACTTGGTGTGATAGGTGGTGAGCCCATCGCCACCATGCGCTATTGGGTGCACAGTGCAGTTCCTTACTCGCCTTTTACGAGATCCATTGGATGCGATGGAGTGGTAGTATTTTTTTAACGAGCCACCACCACACGGCATTAAAAAAACCATAGTACCATATTCAAAGCAGGCATTAACTGGTGGTAGGATTCCTATGCAGGAGTCCGTCTAGGCAGGTACCACCCCAGGGCGTGCAAACACTACTGTGTTTCGGTTTAAAGGGCACTGTGAGCTAGCGTAATCACTGGGCATATGAGACTTAAGAACCTATGTCTCAAAGTGATGGGCAAAGTGTAGTGTTACACAGAAATTTTCTGGGTGGCACAGCATTTGTTATGGGCAGACGTTGCACTTACCATCAGGTGAACGTTTTGCTCGTTTCATCACTTTTTGCAATAAAACAAAATTAAAAAAAAAATTATGATCATCAACGTTTTCGTGTCGGGTTTATCGACCGACGGGGAGATCGGGAGTGCGTCGACTAGAGTTGCGTACCTTATACACAGAATAACCAAACTGTATTCGCTGAAGGTCACTTATACACACCTACCTCGGCACACCCTGATGATGAGGTGGAGGATATTTCAAGAGCCATTTATATTTTAAATATTTATTAGTATTAGTATTTTTCCTGGAAAACAAAACTACTGTATCATTTCTTCTCGCTTCCGGTGTAGCAACGCAAATATTGATGAAATTACAAATCTTCAGAACGACCGAAATTTTCGATTTCAACAACGACGTTTGCAGTCGTCCATAGAACATATGATCTAAATTATATAGGGTTTAATTTGAATTCGTGCTCATATTAGTGAGGCATGTAGCTCGGTGTATGGCATCATATGCGGAATGCAGATCTGCAGAATGCTATATTACTATTGATATTTGTCCTTGAAGGCATCTATGTTATTCCGACACTATTGATGTTCGTCCAGAGATCAAAATAAGCCTTCATTGAGCCTAGTTGCAGTGGACTTGACGATCTACAGCTAAATTGTCAGTGATCTAAATCAATGCACGGAAAACACAGAAAATACGCACCCAAGGAAGAAAATCATTAACATAGCACATGTAGAAAATTGTGCACTATGCAATCTGGGAAAGTATTAAACTTTAAATTGTTCATACAAATCTATGCGAGATGTAGAGGTTAATTGTTATTATACTGGGTATTTATGTCGAAAATTTTGACC